>OY856186.1:408657693-409228979 GCA_963693315.1 Diogma glabrata
TATTGACAAATGATTTTAGTCCAGTAACTTTGTCGCCTGGGAGTATGGGGTAGTATGCGTCAAATCCGGTAGTTCTGATTTTTTGCAGTCTTGTTTATGATGTTGGCCTAATGAATAATCCAAGTTTGTGACCTCGAGCGCCGAACGCAACTTTGTCAAAATCGAAAAAACCGCGAAAAAATCGTTATTTTTTCAAATTTTGGCGATTATAACCCTAAAGGACTAGTTTTTTTCTTTATACTTTTTTAGGACGGTTTTAAAGTAGTTATCACAATTTATAAATCAAAATTAAATGGATAACCTGGCTAAAATGGTTTCTAAGTGATTTATTGTTGAAAACGATTGAAACGTTGAAAACCATTGTGATGGTTTGTTTAAGTTTTTTTACGGTCGGGTGTCACCCCAAAACGGGTGACACCCGGGGCGGACCACCCCCTCCACCCCCCCCCCCCCCCCCTAGCTACGCCTCTGTATATATATAAGAAATTATAAGAAATATTGCAATATAAGAAATATTGCAGGGCGTTTTTAGAAATAAATGACTGGCACTCCAAATTCAACTTGATTAATAGTGCCTTATGATGAACCGTGTCCGAAATAAATGACTCAGTTCTGTCTGCGTGACATACTGAACTGGTTTCCTATGCGGAAGTAAAAAAGAGGTGTAATTGACGTTTGTTATCGATATGCACATATGACTTTTGTATTATGTTATTACCATAAGTTGCATTAATCAGGTTTTAATCCAGACTATCATTGATATTAACCGGCAACAGTAGATTATCATCATCAGGATCCCTAACAAATTTTAAGTTAGGTCTATTAAAATCCACAAGATACAAATTTCACCAAGATCTCCCAATTTATCAACAACCTTGTTAATTGAGTCATTTACGTATTCCTACGCAGTTTCATCCGACTTATAGGTGGAATATAAACTGCAGCAATAAAAAATGATTTTTTTTAACAATCACTTTAACCCAAACCTGTTCTGAAACTGAATTATTTCGGGTTCAAAATCAACTTCAGTTGATCCCGGTGATTTGTGGATAGCTATTAGTACACCACCACCTCTGTTACCACCAACTAGCGAATAATTCCTATCCGTACGGTATACAAGCCAATCATGACTAAGGAACTCGCTGTTATGAATACCGGGATTCAGCCACGTTTCGATCAAAGCAAAGATTTTACACTCAGTGGATAAAGAATAAAGAAAAAGATCTTTCAGTTTACCTTTCATGCCACTACAGTTAGCATAAAAAATTTTAATAATACAATCGGCAACGTTTATTTTTTTAAGGTTTGGCGTTATTAAAATATTATTATTATTGTAAAGAACATTATTTTTATAACCAGTATATACGTTATATACATATATATATATATATATATATATATATATATATATATAATATATATATATATATATATATATATATATATATATATATATATATATATATATATATATATATATATATATATATATATAATATATATATATATATATATATATATATATATATATATATATATATATATATAATATATATATATATATATATATATATATATATATATATATATATATATATATATATATATATATATATATATATATATATATATATATATATATATATATATATATATATATATATATATATATATATATATATATATATATATATATATATATATATATATATATATATATATATATAATATATATATATATATATATATATATATATATATATATATATATATATATATATATATATATATATATATATATATATATATATATATATATATATATATATTATATATATATATATATTAGCGTCAATTAGTGCATCCGAGCATAGTTGACTTGTCTCTGATTCATAAAATGTTGTTGATAGGGTGTCGACACCCTTTACAAAAAAGGTACACCCTTTACAAAGGGTAGGTACAAAAAATAATAACCAAATAGCAAATATACGCTTACCCATTATTCTCGAGGCCTTTAAATTGAAAAACGATAACAATAAACAGAATTTTTCCATACTACCTACATACATTTAATTATTTAAAATTAATATGCCTCTAGTGAAATTTAACCAAAACATTAAAAACGCTATATTAGAGTTTAAATTAGAGGAAAAAAATAAGATCATTATGATGGCAAAAAGCGTCAAATGTTATGCTTATATGCACGAGTTTCAGTTATATAAACGTGTACCTAACTAAGTTTACTGCTTAAATATTTAACCAAGTAATATAATAACAATATCCTACTAAGTATTTGATTTTTTTTTATATAAAAGTAAGTTGAACTAAATCACACAACATTAACATAATTTAATGTAAAATCTTCATTAAGCTAAACGAAAACGTTACTGTTGTATTAATTGTAATCTATTTTATGACACCAAAGCAATGTTCTAATAGATTTAAGGAATCTTTTTTTCAATAATTATAATTGTCAATTCAATTATGTATTAATTTTAGACAATCTTGTACTTAAAATAGGTATTTGTAAATCTACCTTAAAATAGGTATCTGATTTCTTCATGCCTTGTGGCGCAATGGATAACGCGTCTGACTACGGATCAGAAGATTCCAGGTTCGACTCCTGGCAAGGTCGAAATTTTTTTTATTAAATATTTAAATAAGATAACATTTCAATTCTAACACAACTTTTGTTTGGGGTGATGTTATTGATACAACTGTATTAATAAATAACCAATTCGTGAATTTGAACTATTTTAGGTGACCATCTAAACAAATATTTTAATGTATGCTTTTCGTTATCATTACTAATGTAGCATTCTTTTTCGATTTTTTTTTGTTAAAACCTTTAACTATTGTATATTTCTTTGATTTTGAAATTAAAAATTCAATTGCACCTTTTCTCAGCCTGGTTTTATTTAAATATTAATTTTTATTCAATTAATTATTTTTAAATTAATCACGATATATATATATATATATATATATATATATTATATATATATATATATATATATATATATATATATATATATATATATATATATATATATATATAATATATATATATATATATATATATATATATATATATATATATATATATATATATATATATATATATATATATATATATATATATATATATATATATATATATATATATATATATATATATATATATATATATATATATATATATATATATATATTGCCAATTGTTTTAGAATTTTAAAATCATTTTTAAATTCAAATCGTTTATGTTTGTACTTATGTTTAAATATTTTGTAAGATTTTTATTGTTAAGTATTTTTTGTAAAATAATTATGATGCACTTGATAATGCCACAATTGGCGAAATATCGTGATTAATTATAAAAATAATTAATTGAATAAAAATTAATATATAAATAAAACCAGGCTGAGAAAAGAAGCAATTGAATTTTTAATTTCAAAATCAAAGAAATATTTAGTATACCAGCCAATTTACAAACAACTATAACAAAATATACTATTGTATATTTTTAAGATAAAACATAATATAAAAAAACTAATTAAAAATTGATAATTCATACAAATTGTTCTTTTTAAATCAATTTAGTATATGGCACCACCAATCCATTTTTTATATTCACCACTTATAATGATATTCAACACTAAGTATTTGAGCTATCTTCAGAGCATAATAAAACATGCATCATTTCTAGTACGTTCAAAAATCAAAGTTTGTGTTTTTACAGTGCAAGAATTCATAAAACAATAAGTATTAATTATATTTTTAATAGTTAAACATTAAAAAACTGAAAATGAATACAAAAGTATTGGAAGTCAAACATAAGTTAGAAAATAATCTAAATGATAAAAACATGCCTTGGACCGCTGGTTTAGATTGGATTGAAGAGAGAACAAAAGTACCACGTTTATATGTTATAGCAGGTAAATTTAGTAATGTATTATTGTTTTTATTAATTAATATCATGGTCTACATTATCCACGTCATTCCGATTGAACATACAAATTTCGCAACATAATAATCAATATTTTGTTGACAAAAATTTTTTGTATCAATATTTAAAATGATGATGGTGACGATCAGGTGAATGTTATTGGTTTATTTGCACTTCAATAGAATTCTACATTATAAGAATCAAAAACAACCTTGAAAAATATTCTACTAACCAATATGTTGCAGGACAAGGCTGATGTTCATAAATATATATACACATTATAAAAGAAATCGTATTTATCCAAATGTTTTAAAATTAAAAAAAATATTACGTAATTTCACTTATTTGAATAGTAAATTATATAGATGTATAGGTTTTTTGTCATTATTTGAGAAAATTGCAATATAACAAATGCTAATTTGGGAACAAAATTTAATTTATGAAAACACCGGTTTGATTAAATAATTAAAATCAAATTGGTTGATAAATATTGTCGTTTGATTTTTAAGAATGATTAATATGATACATTAAGCTTCATTTAGGCTCTAATTAGCAGTGTAGATTTTAATTTGAAAATTTACTCATCAATATTCCCCTGACTCCTGAGACAATTTCTATACGTAAAACTTCCTTTTGTGTTGTATATTCATTCATAACCATAAATACTACATTATTACCATTTACATAAAATCTTTATTAAAAATTATCACATTTTATGGCAGTTAAACTTGTAACCAACCATTGTCATTCATTTAATCAAATAGTTACATTATTTAATAATTTCCGGAAATTTGCGGACTACTCCTCTTCAATGGCTTCCTATTTTATCAAATATCGCCCCTCCAGCATTAAGAAGAGAAAAGTCAAATATTACACAGCAATTCGGATTTTACCAATAAAGAACTCATCTGAACCATTCGTCGAAGTTCCAGGAAAGTCTGATTCTCGAAGACGTTGGATTACTATAAACCGTATTAGAGTAAATCATGGTGCTACAAATGCCGATATTCACTAATGAAGTCCCGCCATTCTGTGATTGTGGTAATCTATCTCAAACTGTAAGGCACATATACATACTCTGAATGTCCGACTATGCGCTTCGATAATTTTTAATAAAAACATTATTATTATTTATTTTCGTAAAAATATTATTCGAAAAATGCTTTTACAAATTAATACTAATAAGGCAACAGGCCCTGATTTTATTCCTCCAATTATACTTAAAACATTTGCTAGAGAGCTAGCCGCAATCCTCACTAAAATCTTCTATTTTTCATATAAGAAAGGGATTTTTCCTGAAATATGGAAAATGGCTAGTGTACAGCCAGTTTCAAAAAAGGGTAGTAAGACTGATCCTACGAATTACAGACCCATTTCAATTTTATCAGTTGTTGCTAAAGTATTTGAAAAATATGTAAATTTTAATTTAATGAGCTTAGAGTCTTCGAAAATACTTAATGAAAGACAATACGGATTTCGAAAGGGAAGAGCGACGGGCGATTTACTGTCTTTTGTCGCTCATGTCTTTAATAAGTCGCTTAGAAACTTTCGGTGTTGGCCGTGTTGCTCTTGATATTTCCAAGGAATTTGACAAAGTATGGCATAACAACCTTACATGCAAATTGAAATCGTATGGTTTAGACGAACAACTTATATCTTGGACACAGAGCTTTATATCTGATCGAAAATTTAGGGTCAATGTAGATGTGTCATCGAATATTTTTTAACTAATGCAGGAGTTCCTCAGGGTTCCGCTTTATCACCTACTCTTTTTTCTTATCTATATTAATGATATGTTGAATTCAACGGTTCATCCCATACAGAGTTTTGCTGATGATAGCACGCTTCTTGCGTCTCATGAAGCACCTAAATTATATATACCTTAGCGCTTAGTGACTGTAGATCAAAATTGATAGATTCCCTTAACACTGATCTTAAAACAATTATGAATTGGGGTACTGCTAACAGTGTTGAATTGAATGCAAGCAAAACACAGGTTTGTCTTTTTCTAGAATAACGACACCTAATCCTTTTCCATTAACGTTTGCTTCCAAAAATCTTTTGAAGAATGAGTCTGTCAGACTTCTAGAGTTGAGATTGAAAATAATATGAAGTGGAATTCTCATATTTTTAATCTGGCTAAGAATGCTGTTCAAAAGCTAGGATTTTTGGGGCGATGTCGTAGGTTTTTGAATAGCGAACAGCTTCTTTTGGTTTATAAATCTTTTATACGTCCCTGCATGGAATACTGTTCTCACATATGGGGTGGAGCATACTTGACTCGTCTAAATTGTCTTGATTCTGTACAGCGAATAGCTATTAAACTTATCGGTAACTCAAATCTTACTAACAATCTTGATTCTTTGCTGCACAGAAGAAATGATGCTGATTTGACTATTTTTTACAAATATGTATATTATGAATGAACGAACTTCTGAAGAGATCAAATCGATTTTACCTAGCTCTGCAAACCTATCCTGTCACACCAGAGCAAATTTAGCGACCCATCCTTATACGGTTGAAATATGTAGGTGTAGAACTGTAGCCTTACACCGTGATTTTTTCAACAGAGCTTCTCATCTTTAGAATGCCTTACCTTCGTGGTTTTCCCTGATGACTTTAATCCTCAAAGGTTTAAAGTTGGCGTTCAAAAATTTCTCAGAGAAACTTAATTTGCGTTCGATTCTTATCCCTAGTTGGCATGGTATCTTCGGATATTCAATGACGTTAATTTATAATTTATTATAATTAACACTAAACATGCCTAACTTTGAATAAAAAAAATTGAAAAAAATGATAGGTTAACAAAGTTTTACTTTTTCTAGCTACAACTAGCTATGTAGTTTCATTCTTACCGGTTTATTGAATTGTTGGCGTTATTAAATTGTTACGGTAACCTAAATTTTCATCTGATGTTAACTTGATGATTTAGTATTTTTTATGTTAAATTCTCTACGAATATCCAAAGTCCTATTAAATTTTTTTCTCTATCGATCCAGAAAACCTAGCTACTAGACAACATAGGATATTCTTGAAGATTTTTGAAGATTTGAACTTTTGATTTCAACTTTTGAAGATTTGATTTATTTTAGCTTTGCACTTGCCGATGGTTCACAAGTCAATAAGTGCGGGTTTTTATAATTGGAAGATGTTCTTCGTTTTTAGTTTGTTGACATCTTAATAGTCGCTATAGTTTCAAAGTCTTTGCTATGTGTATTCCAAAAACGTCTGCAGAATTTTAGCCGCAAGGTTTGATTTCAATCTAACTTCTAGAAATTCTTAACTTCGTTCAAATTGACATCATTAAGCGTATAAGTTGTCTAAGTTCATAAATTGTAATTGTAATTTCAAACATTATTATCTTAGCAAGGAAATCAGTTTTTATTTATGTAGCCAAAATGTTTTGGTTCGGGAATGGCACCCGGCCCGAAGGGTTACAAGTTTAGCGTTTTAAAAACATATAGAACTTCGACTTTACAAATTTACAATCTATAAAAAACTCGAGCCTGTAGTTTACCTAGCTTTGATTTTTATATTTTTATGAGGTATATCATTTTCAACGGATAAATAATCTACACAAACTCACCACTTTTTAAACATTGGCGATTATTTGACATTCACTCCTATTCGTTGTTCTACCAAAACATTCTCATCTTTACTTTAATATTGATTCACTCAAGGGAGATTTAGATATGTGACTTTTTTGTGTTTATCAACGAGTCTAATCACTCAACGAGTTTAATCCACTCAAAAGTAGATGAAAATCAAATTTTTATTTCTGCTAAAAACAGTGTGATACAAAAAAGTCGCACATCTAAATTTACCATCATCCTTTTACCTTTAGTTGGTTTTGTTGTATAAATGATCATATATTTCATTCGGTAGTGTTTGATTGAAACAAGATAGGATATGTTTGACAGTCATTTTCTAAACATTAGACTTTTTGTTTTAGTAGTTTCACAAACACTTGGTAAGCACTATCACCATTATCTCCATAATTTCGAAATTTTCTAGCTCAGTTTTGATTACCACCTGTATCAGTTAATCAGTCTTTACTGGTCAACTGATGAGTTTTATTGAGTTATAGTAAATTTATGAACGCATCTTACATTTGCGAATGTATAGCAAGCTGATTTTTGTCAATATACATATACATAAAACTACTACGATTCTAACATAATCGTTGACATATTACTGATTCAATAAAATGTGTTGTGTAAGAAATTATAATGTGTGAACAGCACATAGTTAATGTTAAAGATGCATTTTTATTAAATCTTTGTGGATTTAAGCCACTTGAGATTATTGATTACTGCAAATCATTCCATTCATACGAAATTTGGAGTATGCGCCATCAAATCTCATTAGTTTGGTGGTTCGCTCTAATTGACTGATGTGTAAATCAGATATATTTGAGGCATGCATGATATATTCAACCGAATAATGTTGGTTATTATATTTATCAAATACAAGACCCGTAATTACGACGATTTTGTAAGGAATCAAAATTTATGTTAAATTTCGATCACCCACAATCCGTATAGCACGTTTCTGAACAGAGTCCAAAAGGGTGAAACTAGAAACCGTTACAGCGCTCCAAACTTGACAACAAAGCTTCATCCAAGGCCATTTGATTTTAGCATATATGGCGTTGTTAAATCAGCAACGTAACTCTAAACTAAGCACAGATTGTCTAAACCAATAAAAAGTTTGTTAAATGGTTTCAGGAAACGAGTATGGCTAGTTTTAATGCATTAAAGTTGTCTTATTTATAAAAATAAAGTTCAAAATCACCAGTGTTATGAGTTAGAACAAATATTTGACTTAAAGGTATCCAAAAATGTTCACCTTGTTGATTAACTATATTATCAAATGATAATTTTTAAAAATGATTCATAAATTTTACAGATATTGAATTTAATTTATCAATTTGAACATATTATAACTTTATACAATCCAGTGGCCGGCAACATAGTATACGCGGGGTATTCCATTGTTTGTGGTGCTATTCAATTTCCCTTTACATTAAAATTTTACCTGGTCAGAATTAGTTTTTTTTATTTTACATGGCAGGAATACAGTAAGACCTACTTCTATGGTTGTGATTTGTGAATTAAAATCACTTATTTTAAGATCATTTAAAGGATGCAGTTTAATTGTCCACTATAGACAGATTTCATATCGAATACTACCTTATTAATGAAATATTACCTATTACCGAATTTCCCAAATTATTATGGATGAAAGGGATAGAAAAAGTCACCACATTATTTATTAGAAAAAGTTCCACAAATAAGTCTTCGTTTGGAGTATAGTCTAAGTTAAAATTTTCAAAAAAAAATGTTTGATTTTTTGTATAATAAACATTTTTAAATATATATTTGTTTGTTAATTATATTTTTACTTCATTGTGTTCTCGGTCAAAAAATCTATCTACTTTTCGAGGTTTTTGAGGGAACAGGATTTTTTATGATTTTTTTGGTAAAGAACCGAAAAGTTATCCCGTGGCAACAAATAAATCCCACTTCAGTGTTTGAATTAATTGATGTGAGGGGATACTTTACAAGTATGCTTTATAGGAGTAATGTTCCAAATTTGTCTCCAGCTACTGGTACATTGAATATTTGGTTTTACCACTATCTAACTATTATAACACGTTGAGTTAGGCTAGAAATTTAATTGAAACCAAAATGTTATTCCTTATACTATTGAAATTAAAATTAATTACATTGTTTACTACGCCGTGTTTAATTTTGTCTACTATTTTGTTTTGTAAAAACTCATAAGTTTTGAAACTCATAAGTTTAGGAAAGATAGATAACAAAAAAAAGGCAGCTGATAAGTTATTTAAAAAATATATGTCTCAAATAACTTATTTACTATTACATACTCAACTTAGTACGAGACTTACTTTTGCAATATAAAAATTCAACTTGCATTCGTAAATAAAATTTAATTTTACCGAGCTTTTTAGTCGAGCTTTTTATTTTGGTTGTATGAAGTGTGTATACCATATTTCATAGTGATCCATTTCTCTTTAATAATTAATTTTCTTATCAGATAACCAAAATTATATGAATATTGAATCAGTTTATAAATTTGCGTTCTGGTTAAGTGGTTTTAACAACATTTGATTTATATCTGAACTTTGTTTTTGAGATAAATTAATTATTATTTTCTATAAATCGTGTCACCGTAATTTCTTCGTTTAATGCTTCGTGGAGTGCTTTGTTTAATTTTAATTAATAACGTGTGACTTGCAACATATTGAATCAAAGTTTAAAAAACTTGTTATAGTATTAAATAATGATTTGTAATGAATTAAGCAAAATGTACATTACATTCAAAATGTTTAATTAAAATCAATTAATATTTTTTTTCTAAACTTTATCAAAGATTGGGAAAAATTAAAAATATTTCCGGAAATTTACAAGTGACGTATACCAGTTTGTAAACCAGATCTTATTATTTAATCGTTAACTGTTTCTTTTATGGATACTATTCGTATTAATTTGATTAAAATTGTTGCGGTTTTATAATAAACTTGTGCTGGTTTAAAAAAAGGGTGTTGTACCCTAATGTTCGCAACACTTTCTGTAGTAATTTGCTTTTGGTGTGTGAAACCTATTTAACAACGGTATTATGATTTCTGTTTACTGTTCAGAGAGTATTGTCATGCCTCTACCTATAATTAATTCTATTAATAAATATTAATTTGTAATAGTAATCATTCTTTCTAATGACTAACCATCTAATAATGTTCTTATGACCTCTCTTTCAAATCTTTCCGATAAAATTTTCGAATCCTTAATACGATAAAATTCTACAATCGGTGGTAGTCAGTGTCCAGCTTCCATTTCGATAGGGAAGGGCAGGTCGAATTAATACTTTATAAAGTGTGACACAACCGCAAAAAAAGTTTTGATCGCAGAAGTTTTGGGTGTTCGTAGAAAACTCTGTATATTATAGTGAGTTTGTCTTTAATATCTGCCTGTCATTTGACGGTGTGATAACAAACCCAAGGTGCTTGTGTTTCTCCTTAAAATCGTATTCTCTAGTATCCAAATTGTCGGGGGGATATTTCGGATAATCTTAAAAATGTTTTGCCGGTGTTGATGTATAAGTCAAGTCTTTGAGCGTTTCTTTCAAACGGTACAATACGTTCTTTTCCCATATCGCTTAGTCTACGTCCGATAAGAGCAATATCTCCTGCATAGCGAAGAACTTGACTAAATTTGTTATAAATACAGTTTTGTGTTTCGATGCCGACGAAAACCGTGTTGATAGTTACCGATGATAGATTCGGTGAACGGGATGAGTCGATGTTTAACACCGCGATGCCATGATAGACTGCCATCTTTCGTATGTAGCGAAACAATCTAAGGTGTTTTCCATGCAACAGGCAATTTTTGTTGGTCCCAGATTGCAAGAACCAGATCGTATGTACGTGAGACTATAACTGCTTCTTCATTTTTAATTAGTTCTGCAGCGATTCCATCGATATCTATTGTTGGTCTATTGCTGTGTAGGGAACAAAAATTTTATTACTTGACAGAGCAATCGTTCGCACAGGATGAACTTTATTTTGTCTATTGAATGGAATCAAATGACATTTAAGACGTAAAATAATTTATGCATATCTACGATTGTTGTCAACTTTGATTCTACCATGGCTCGATTTATTGCTTGTGAGGTAATTGATTTTAATAAGAATTTATTGGCTCAATTCAACAATATACTTATATCTATAGATTATTATTCTTTAACAAGATATTTCTCATAATTGTTTTTATTTTCGGGTTTACTTTCAAGTCCGAGCAAGCGAGTTTAATACTAATCTCAAAATTCAGGGCTGTAACTATAATGGTTGAGAGCTCGCCGGTTATCTCTTAACCAACTATAATTGTGACCGATGTCACTTTAGTATTTCTCTTATTTGATAGTTACTACTCTTGGGTGATAGATGTTTTGACATAGAATTTGCTTTTGTTAACTGTTACATAGATGTAAAAGTGTATCATAAAATGTTGCGCACTGTAGGTTTATCTATCCCGATCTTATATTTTTTATCCTATCAAATTGTAAAAGGTTCTCTCCAAAAGCCGGTCGTAGGACCAAAATGAAAAAGTTGGTTTTATGTTTTATGACAATTAAACTTCACTTGTTTAATTTTGCAAATTTTAGCTGTGGTTAATTTTAAAATGTAATACAAACATGTGATATCAAGTTCTTAATTGTATTAATTCGTAGGTTTATAAAATTAGGTTCGTTTACTTGAATACTTGTTTTTACGATTTTCTCGCCTGAATCCGAAAACATGTACTCAACTTTAAACTCAACCTAACTATTGGCTTGACAGAGTTACGGATTGTAAATTATTTACCTCTGACAATTTTTAAAATATTTTCAATATATAAATATACCAACACGAACGGATCCACAGTTTTAAACTTTGACATATCAATTTTAGCAGCAGCCTGACTGAGTATTTTTCTTTTACTTTCGTTTTTCAGTGCTGCATTGGTTTCCTTGGAAACTTATCAAACATTTAAAACGATTACCATCGAGAGTGGTGCTATACTTATAACATGTAGTCTAAGAGCCAATGATCGGCAGACTTACGGTATGTTAGCAAACTCCATATTGATGCTAGGTATACTTTTTCATCTGCCGTAGGTGAAATGGGTACTCACTATCCCCGTCGATGGTTCCTTTGGGCGTGTCCGGAAGTCAAAAAACGTAAAAATTGACTTTTAAAACGTGATTTCAGCATGTCTGTCGTTTCAATATCTTAAAGTATATAATTTGTTTTTATTAAAAAATTCAATGGTAGACACTTATTCCGGTTCTTGAAATTTTATTGTTTGAAATTTTATGAAAATTTACGTTATTTCAGCAAAGCTGAAATTTGTCTAAGTTATTTACATTATTATTATTATTATTATAAGCAGACACATAGGTCGGTTCTAACATGCGGGCAGACGCTATAAGGCTTTTTTTGTCTGAATGGGAATGAAAGCGTATCAGTAGTCATATATTGTGAATAATTTTTATGAATGTTATAATTTATTAGTCAGTTAACTGTTAAGTATTAAAGATATAATTTCTTCTAAATAAACAAAACTGTTTTATTTTCTTATTCATACAGATTTGGTTATATATTTTATTTTAACAAAGCGTACAAATTAAAATAGGAATACAGACAGAAGTTGACGGCTGTTCCACACGGAGTGTGTAATTGACTGAGATGGAGATGAAGACGTTTCTACAATTTTTGATGTTGTATGATAATAATATTTTTCAATGGTGTAAATGTCTTCTAACAAGTACGATGATAGCCACTAACCAAATGTTCACGTGGTAAAATAACATCACTATATTGTATATTTTAAATTATGAAATTTTCGTAAACGCAAAATAGTCTGACATTTTTCAAAAGTTTCTTCTGAAAAGATATGTACACTTTCACCAGCATTTAAATTACAAAATGCACAGCTTAATTCATCTTCCATGATTTTAAATATGCAGTGAAATTTAAAAAAAACACAAATTTAAATACAAAATACACTACACGTGCTTCTATTAAAAAATTTGAGAACGAAATGGAATAGAGCAGAAAACCGTTACAACATTCCAGGTATACAGTAAACTTGCGAAATAATGAATATCCATTATTATGAAAGTCCACAAATGTGAACACTTTTTTCTTCCCTTGACTATTCTAAAGTATGAGCGAAAAAACAAAGCTTGAAATTTTGTTTACATTTCAGAGCTATGAGCACACTTTCTTAAAAATTTCGTCGGAATTGGTAGAAATTCAATCGGAAAGAAAGACATCATTCAAAAAGGTTCATTATGTATAGTGTATGTTCAATAAACCTTCTTTATCGTATGATTATGAAAATTAAAAATTGTTTCGTTCTACCTCTATAGAAAGTGCTCACTTTCATCCCTCAATCCAGGCAGGAAAGTCATATTTTCCTTCCTAGGGAGGAAAAGTACTATTCCACCCTCTCAATTCAGGGTAGAAGGAAAAATCAAATGCATTGCACGGGTGTGAAGTGCCTTTTCCTCCCTTGGACGTTTACTACCTACATCCTACTGGAGGAAAAGTGGCACTTTTCTCCTTAGTAATGCAAATAGCTATTGTTTATTTCTTTAGAAGAAATTATATTTTTATATTACTTATCTGACTAATAAATTATAACATTTATAAAAATTATTCACAATATATGACAATGTATTTCATTCCCATTCAGATAAAGCAAGCCTTATACCGCCTGCCCGCATGTTAGAACCACCCTATGTGTCTGCTTCTTAAAATATATATGTATAATAATAATGTAAATAACATATACAAATTTCAGCTTTGCTGAAACAACGTAAATTTTCTTAAAATTTTCGAACTTTGAAATTTAAAAAAAAAAATACTAGGAACCGGAATAAGTGTCAACCATTGAATTTTTTAATAAAAAAAGATTGTATACTTCAAAATATTAAAACGGCAGACATGCTGAAATTACGTTTTAAAAGTCAATTTTTACGTTTTTTGACTTCCGGACACGTCCAAAGGAACCATCGACAGGGATAGTGAACACCCATTTCACCTACGGCAGGTGAAAAAGTATACCTAGCATCAATATGGAGTTTGCTAACACACCGTAAGTCTGCCGATCACTGTCTCTCAGTCTAATGGTTTGTGGGACAAATTTTGTTTATAGCCTGTGGCACAGCGAATGTGCCAGTGTTATAATAAATGAACAATTAACGTCTCTGAATAGTCAAAGACACCATGCTAACCAGGAATTAAGATTAATAATTTATTTTCCTTAAGAAATTTATGAACGATCGATATGATCCCTGTGGATGCTTGTTTATATTTTATGTCTTTATAAAAAAATATTTCCATTTTTACAATTATTTAAGGAGTCAAGGTTATTAGAAAGATTTGATTTGACAAGGACTAGTCAGAAAGTCATTAGGTATCTCAGCACCGAAATATTAAAGGATGGCAATTACATTTACACATTCTACCTTTCGATTTTGGTAAATCTTGGTGAATTATTTTGACCAATATGATAGGAACTGGTTAACTTATGAGCGGCTTTGAAGAAAATTAGGTAAAATTATCCACATACTACATTTTTACATTTTTGTGTGACTGTTCCCAACTAAGGCATCGATCGACATTTTGTCACATGGTCCAGATTTTTACGAGAAAGCAGGGATAAGGATTTTCTTTGATGTTGAAAAAAGTACTGCGTGGGTGAGGTGCTAATCTTCCAACTTCCGCTTACCAACTTCTGGTCGCTTATTTTCGTCTACAAAACTCAGCAGTTGATGCCTGGACCATGAGTAACGCAAAGCATTGTTGAATTGTACTAACAAACATGTTTTTTCATCAAGTAACCACGCCAAAAAAAAAAAAATCTTTTGACCCTGCAACCCGAAAAACTACCACGTATGTAGCTTCCTTTGTCAACCCGTCAAAACATGTATTTTATGCGTCCTAAATTTGGTGATGCAATCATCGCACAAAACGATCCCGTTATAGGCACTCAAGATCGTATAATTTAACACCGTGGCAATTTTTTTAGGAATATTTACCTATAAACCTAAAGAACAACATTTAACAAGAAATTAGGTCTCTGAATATCTTATTGGTCAAATGTATCGGAAATTCTGACTCCAAGTCTATAGTGTCGTGGTCACTAAAAATGTTTGTACATAATTGTAATAGATCGAACTTTTATTCTGATCATAATATGTGGTTTATTCCAGTCAGTTAAAAAAAACAACTGAAATTTTACCCTTTATAATCGAGACTACCTTTTTGTCATTAAAAAAGACGCTATGAGAATGAAACTATAATTTGCTAATTTTAATAAAATGTTTACGTGTATTGATTTACATAAATAATTCTTATATCCTAGGTCATCAGAGCTAATTGACGTATGTCAACGTAACTTGTTGTCTCATTTCTGTGTCTGGTTTTTGTTTAACTAGCTATGATATTATCAGAATATACAACTTTTGAACGATATTCTTGGATCATTTGGCCAATATTCAAATTTTTTATTTCTCAACAATACTGTTAGTTGATCACTGATTATTGTTCAAGATAACAGAAAGTGGTTATCTTGAATGATAACTCACGTTAAACATTGTATTGTTTTGTTATTTGCGTTAACAGAAATCTCTAAATTAGACTGGATTTCCTGGCTAGGTTACAGTCGCTGAGGTGGATTCTTTCCACCGTCCAATTTAGAGCTTGAAAGTGCTGCTAATATAAAAGTTAAAACCAGATTTGGTGAAAAAAAATGTTGTAATCAAAAAGACATATTCCTCTCAAAATAAAACATGGTTAATGCTACACAAAATCACAAAAAGAAATCCATCTTACTGGGTCCACTAAACACTTATCTCTGATTGATGTTCAGTCAATTGAGTGATCTGATCTGAATGATCACCCATTCATACCCTCCCATTACCAATGTTGATTTTCCTAATAGAAGAAATCCCCAGACTGCAATGGAACTTTGAATAACCTAAATCACTTAACTATTTAGTACATTTTTCCACTCATTTCGCTTAATGAATAAAATCTACCGTTGACTTCAACGTAAACATATCAAAAAATCTATGCCGAGAAGAAGAAAATTTCACCAAAAATTATCACCCACCGGCTGAACAAAAACATGCAAGTAATATATATAATAAAATATGGAGGGGCTGAAATCTCACAGCTCTGAGATATCAAGACTTCGGTCTGGGTTAAAGATTTTGATATAGTTTTCGGCAAAAAACTTTTATGCGGACATGGTTTTTAGTTACACTCAGCAAACTACTCAAAAACCTCTCCATTTAGTGTTTCGAGAAAATATTACAATATCCCAAATTCATATTTCTTTCAAAATTCCAAAAATATTGTAAAAAATAAATAAAATCAAACTTTTTCCAAAATCCTAAAAATATTCCAAAAATTATTACAAAATCAAATATTAGTATTAAACTTTTTTCAAAAATTCTGAAAATATTGCAAAAATTATAGAAAATCAAAAATTGAATCTTTTTTCAAAATTCCAAATATTCAAAAAATTAGAATAAAATCAAATAACCAAAAATAAGAATAAAATAAAACCAAAAATTCTAAAATAAACTCAAAAATTGAAACTTTTTTCAAAATTCTAAAAATATATATAAAATTAAAACTTTTTTTTTTTAAATTCTAAAAACATTCCAAAAATTGGAATAAAATTAAATATTTAAACTTTTTCTAAATTCTAATAATATTCCAACATATTTTAAAAATTCAAAAATTCAAACTTTTTCCAAAACTAAAAATATTGCAAAAATTATAACAATATCAAAAATTGAAACTTTTTCCAAAATTACAAAAATTATAATAAAATCAAAAATTTAAAATATTTTAAAATTTTAAAAATATTCCAAAAGTTCTTACAAAATCAAAAATTGAAACTTTTTCAAAATTCCAAAAATATTCAAAAACTATAACAAATTCAGAAACGTCCATGTCCAATTTCATTTTCATTTTCAGCAAACTATTCAAAAACCTTCAATTTAGCGTTTCGAGAAAATATTACAAAATCACAAATTCATATTTCTTTCAAAATTCCAAAAATATTGTAAAAATTATAATAAAATCAAACTTTTTTCAACATTCTAAAAATATTCCAAAAATTATTACAAAATCAAAAACGGAATCTTTTTTCAAAATTCCAAAAATTATAAAAAAACAAAAATTTGAAATTTTTCAAAATTCCAAAAATATTCCAAAAATTCTTACAAAATCAAAAATTAAAACTTTTTCCAAAATTCTAAAAATATTGTATAAATTATCACAAAATCAAAAATACATACTTTTTTCAAAATTCCAAAAATATTTCAAAAACTATAACAAATTCAAAAATGTCCATGTCCAATTTCAATTACATTTACGTCATAAAAACAGCTACATTTTTTTCCCAAAAAATTGGCTAAAAAAATCAATGAAATCATTTTTTGACACGCTTGACATTATTTTTTTGACAAACTTATAATGCCATAATTCTCTATACTAATAATATATTTTCACGTCATACAAATTATTTATTTTATTTTTTTCCAAAAAATTGGGTAAAAAAATAAATAAAAATTTTTCTTTGACACACTTGACAACATTTTTTTGACAAACTTATGACAAACTTATGTTCTCAATAATAATAATAAAATTCCATTCAAACAAAATTTTAATTTAATTTTTTTTTCCGAAAAATTGGGTAAAAAAATAAATAAAAATCTTTCTTTTGACACACTTGACAACATTTTTTTGACAAACTTATAATGCAATAATCTAGATTTTGGTCTCACATACCAATCCCGACCATCAAGATTTCTCGAAGTTCAATGTTCCTACTCGTAATCACTTAAAATGAACGTTTTTAAGCAAAAAATATGCAAATTTCCTTGTTTTGACACACTTGACGATTTTTTTGACACACTTCCGGTACAGTTATCGAACACAGCGTCCTTTCGGACCTGTCTTGAGTACACCTATTTTTAGGAAAAAAAATTTTTGAAATCCCTCCAGTGGTTTTCCCTGCAGCGTAGGTAATGACGGCCGGCCGGCAGACAGACATACATTTTTTTTTTTTGCTTTTTTAGAATCAGTAGGTCCTAAAACGTCGAGAAATGCCAAAAAAAGTGGGGGTAAGAATTTCACTTTGAGCTCATGAATGTAATACTTAGGTCTTTCAGACCGAAGTAAAATTTATTCAAAACAATGTGTTTGTTTATAGTATGTCCTTTGATTTATATAACATCAAAACATCAATTCCGTTTTAGCGTAAGTAAATAAATTAGTAAACATATCGTCACTCATCCATAAACATATGTACATACAAATACATATATCAAGCAAATAAATAAGTAAATGAATAAATAAATTAATAAATATATAAGTTAATAAATAAATAAGTTAATAAATAAGTAAGTTAATAAATAAGTTAAGGATTATACGTGCGCACGCTTTAAAAAAAATAATTATAATTTTAAGAAAAAAACTTTTGAGACCATGGTCTGATTTCCTTAACACTAATATAGACTTCAGTTTTTTTTTAGCGACCTAAGACAAAACAGGATTCCTTAAAACTAGCGCTTATATAACTTATAAATAATATAACAAATTTTATTAACACCAAACTCCTATACTCTGATTTTACTTCCAATTAGATTTAATTTTTAGTTTTAGGCTTTCTATCACAGACTGTATAATTATTTTTGATCTTAAATCATGCAGCAATAACCGTACGCAATATAATGGAATACCCGATATGATACAATTTTTTCTTCTTTTAACGTAACGGTTAATAGGTATATAAGGCTGTTTTCTAAATGACGACTTAGGCTGTTTTCTAAATGACGACTTATTTGAAACTTATTTATGTAGACTTACTTATTCACCGCCATTTTAAATAAGTATTTTAAAGCTATTCTAAATGGTTTAGCATACTTATTTTGACAGCAACATAAAAGCAAATTCGAAAATAAATTTAATTAAAAACATTTATTTAATTTGATCAATTAAAAGAGTTTTCAAAACTATTTTTTTCATTTTAAAGTATTTCATTAATTTTATTAGAAATCGAAAAAGAAGTTTTATTCCTTAAAATCATTTAGTAAACAAACATAAAAATATTTGACACAGTCAAATCGAATTAGATTTTTCTATGAAAAAAAAATTTCAAATAAGTCACCTATTTAGGTTACTTATTCAAATAAGTAAGTCTCCACAAATAAGTTTCAAATAAGTTTTGGTTTAGAAAACAGCCTAAGCCTTCTCGAATTTTTGTAAAGAAAATCCTTGTATATAAAATAAATTTTCCTAATTGCCAAGAAGCACCGTGTATTCAATGGATATTTGTTTATCTATCCCGATTCTATTTAAAACTTATATTATTATTTACAATTGGTTCAAGCTAAGATTGTTGTTTATGGTCGTCACGCTTCACGTGTGCTTCGAGTAAAAATATTAAAAGCACCAGTTTAGAGGAAAGCAAACTAACCAAAAGGATTTAAATTTTTCTAACAATCAGCGATTGTACATACATTGGGCAATTTTTAATTCACAAACACTTTGTTTACTATCTCGAGTTGAGTTTGATTAAATTGAAAAACTCGACTCTACAGTTATTATAAAATGAAGCAATCATATGTTTTTGTTCAACCGATGGATTTGATATAGTGCGTAAATGTAAATACTAGGTAACCAATGCAAAATGCAATTGATAAAAAGGAGCGAAGCAAGTAATTTTCCCATTGAAAGTCTATGGGAACCGTTTTTCGGTGATTATTCCTCCGTGGTATGTCTAATTAATTTTCAATATTTTTTTTGTAAACCATCTTCTGGCTAGATGTCGTCTTACATGCAAAATCTCATTTTGATATCTTTAATAGTTTGGGAGGAGTATGCGGACAATCAAAAATCCGAATCGGGAAAAAATGGAGTTTCGCTACGCTTCACTCCAATTATTACTAATAAATGTAAAGTTGGTAAAGCGAATAAAAAAAAATACAAATTTAGATTTAGGGTTTTTGATTGACATACAAATGTTACAATCATACCCATAGTAACACATTTTTCCGAGGTGTGTCAATAAATAATCCCAGATAGGAGAGTTGATATGAACACACAATCTTAATTGTATATCAATTAAACGTTTTACGTTTTGTATCAGTATGTCCGTTAACTTTTATCTAATTATATTTATTTATTCGAACAAATGGCCTTATCGTTCATCAATTTCTAAAGGTTGCTATCTCTTCCCCGTTAATCGTAATTAAAAATGTGAGTAACTCAAATTACTGTTGCAAAAATTTATTATTAATACATATTTTGTGTTTCCCAATCATCAATTTAAAGATAAAACGAAAAAAAAGTTTGATTTAGTTAATATTTCTATGGAAAATCGCTATTGTTTTAAATAAATTTAAAAATAAAATAAATTTATTTGTGTTGAATTGATTAAATCGTTACAAATGAAAGTAAAATTAATTTTGCATCTGTAAATAGTTTTCATTTACTTGTTAAATGCTTAACAAAAACTATTGTTCTTGTTGAATTTTCTTTTTGATAATAACATTTTTTTTATTCTATTCGTTTTTGTCAGACGTTTTAGTGTTTAATAAGGATAACTTCGACTTTCTGTTGGAGTTACTTGTGATATTTTATATTTTAAAAAAAAACTATCACAGAAATCTAGTAGTAATTAGTTTTGTTTTAAATTCAAATTATTTCAAGTTTCAATAGTTTTATAAATCAATCAAAAAATGGATCAAAATCAAACAGAAAAAGCCATTGCCTTAGGAACAAAATTTGTCGAACAAATCAAATCAATAAATTTCAAAGATAAAAGATATATTTATGGTAAGATTTTATGTAATTGAATTGCTAATAACCGTAACCGATCTATACATATTTTATTTACAATTACTACTCAAAAAATGTTGGGACTAAAATTTTGATATCTTTTCTGTTTTATTTCTTTTAAATTAATTTATGCAGATTATTTTCTTAAAATAGTTCTACTTTTAATTTTAACAAGGTCTGTTGACGACATAATAATTTAAAATTGTTAAAATTTCTAAATAATTATACTAAAAATAATTAGTGGTTAGGTTTGGACTGGTTTGGGTTATATATAGCTAAAAAAGTAATGTTTTATGTGTATGATCGGAGTTGTTGTGATTTCTAAATAGTTTAAAATTGAATCAATTGAATCAACCGGCAGTTATCACTTCACTCTATAGTGAACCTAAAATGCTGTTTACGGATTATATGTACCGTGATTAGTAATAACAATATTTGCGGTTATCTTCTTCCTAAATGATTAAATCATTTGTAAAATGTGAATAAATATGTGCATAGAAATTTGTCACAATATTTAATGTCATTAGCTATTTTTGTCTTGGGGTGTTCTTATCGCAGATAAAATGAATTACGTTAAGTGAATTTGGATTTACGATAAAACCGTATAATTCAAGCAAAACAAAAGTTTAAAACTAATATTTGTGTCCTCTGGGGACAGTATTTTTTTTAAACCAAACGTGTTATACGAGCTTATAATATGTCTCACAATAATAAAACACTTTATGATTAATAACAACATTCGATCCAAGGTGCTGATGAGGTGTAGATTGGATAATTACACAATAAATCTTTTCATATGAAGAAATATGCAAGTAATTTCAAAGATGAAGGATACCTATATATCTTCGATTTAGTAAATACGCAGCCACACCAATGAATAATGTCTATCTAGATATGACCTTGACCAGTGGTTTGAGATATCTCACGACCTAAAGGAACCTGTTATCAAAGAATTTCATCTTATTTAATTAATTTTGAATAGATTAGTATTGTATATCTCTTGATTTTGTGAACTTTGCTCAATAGAATAAGAAGTTTATATTTATTTTATGATTGTACAAAGTACAATAGGACAGAATCAACATTCGTCTCTGCTCCATCCTAATGTTCTTGGGTTGTTTCCTTAATTTACAGTGTCCTGTAAGAAGTCTTGTCAGTATTCTCAGGTTGTTCCTATTCAGTCTAGAGCACATTACTCTCTTTTGATTGAACGATCGAATCAACTCCAACTTTAAACCCGCGGTTTCATGCTAGGGTTTGGACCATTCCGTAATAATTACTTCCATCATCCTTTCGTAGATGACTTTTGTTCACAGTCCATAAAAGAGCTCCGAGCCGACAAAATATGTCAAAGCATCTCGCGTTGCTAAAATGTCAGTTTCTTTCATTACCTGCGGTACCCGCATAACCAGGTATTAAACAAACTGTCACTTTGTTATTATTCCCAAACTTGTTTAGCTTGCTCACACAGTTTCCAACAATTTTGGATGTGATGGTGTATGAGCTTAGCGGTTTAACTGCTGCTTGGCTGTCCGACAAGATGGCAATTCTCTTGTTCTTACATTTTCTTCCTAAACTAAAGTTTAGGAAGATGGGGTAGGTACCCATAGGCTCAAAGTGTTAGATTTTTGGTACAAATACCCCGCCTCGATTTTTCGACCATCCGGGTACCATTTGATTACATCGTTATTCACTACTCCGCTCTGCTTTTTTGCACAACTGTTATGTATATTTCTATCGATGTTGAACTGCTTAATTATTCCGTTTTTAAAAAAATTATCACTTGAAAGAATTTTTCGATGTTTGGTCATCAACACATCCTATCGCAAGTTGCTTCTCCAGCCGCAACTTGATTCACCAATCCCGCCTCGATGAACCCCAGCTCCTCCGCGCTAAGCATTGTCTATTCTGTTTCAGTTTCTTCGCTGCGTTGCGACATCCTGCAGCGTCGTGGACTCTGACCCGCTTAAGGTTTTCCTCTAGAGTATTCCTTGATGATGTCTTGGCTATAGGTTGACTTCATATAGTGGTTGACTCTACATATGGGCTTCTGAATTCGATCACTGATGAGTAAGCAAAAACACCAGGTTTTGTTAAGTCTTCAACACTTTACTGTTTCACAGTAACAGAAAAACAATACAACAAGCAATATTCCTATGTAAAATATTCTTCCTCTCTAAATACTCTAACGGTTGATTTGACTGTAGAAATTAACACAGCGTACAAAATAATACACAATATTTCTATTAAATAACACTTAAAACTTTATTTACAATTAAATTTTACTTTAAAAAACAAATACAGTAATCCCTCCAACTGCGCGGGTTTTAACTGCGCGATTTCCACTGCGCGAGATGAGTTTTCAATACTAATTTTCGCACTGCGCGATTAAAATTTCACACTGCGCGACGTTTAAAATTTTTTTTTAGAATATGTAGGTGAATTTCGTACAATTAAAATGAAAAAAAAAATTACATTTGCCATATCATTTTTGTACAAATCGAACAGATTTGAACAAAATCAAGCATTTGTGATTTGGCTTATAAGATTTTTAACGGGTATGATATTGAAAAAAATATACGTGTTCGAGGATTTTTTTTTTGGAAAATAGAGGCGATCTGAATTTCGAGAATTTCGAGATTTTTGGCTTGACGGTTTTTTTTCAAAAATTCATAACTTCGGTTCTATTAATGATAGAAGCTTTTGTTTTATTTTATTTTAAAGTTAAGAGATGGAATTTTAATAAAAAAATATGTTCAATAAAAATTAATAGCAAATTCCGATTGTTATAAACAAATAAAATGTTAAAATCGGTTTTTAGTGATTGCCCTACAAAAATTAAGAGTATTTGATACAACCATCGTATTCTACGTTCAATGGAGAAAATAGTTTTACTGTTAGAAATAAATTAATTTATTCAGCGCGGGACAACAAAAATTTATGGAATTTTTTGTCTTTCCGCGCTAGATAAATTAATTTATTTCTAATGCTACTCGGAGAGAGCAAAATTGCAGGTGTCAGAGAGAAAGTGTCTGACTTATTGCTAAACTGTTTACACATAGCAATTTGTTAATAATTTTTGTAGATAACAATTTTTTTTTAAAGTTCATCTTATATAGCTTTGAAATAAAACAGAAAAAAATTTCTATCATTACCAGAACTGAAGTTATGAATCTTTGCAAATAAGTCTTCCAGCAAAAAATCACGAAATCCTCGAAATTTAGAACCTCTTTATTTTCGAAAAAAAAAATTCTCGAGCACGTATATCTTTTTTTCTTGGGAAATTGGAATTTGGGAATTTTCCTATAAAAGCCATAAAAAAATTTCAGCCAAATCAAAAATGTGTTCGGTTTGTAAAAGAATGACCCATATATGTAGCAATTTGCATTAGAAATTCAGTTTATTTTTAACTGTGTGGCTGGAACATTCAATATAGATCAAATTCAATTTCAAGCCAGTAAGAATATTCTAAACAAATTCATATTATTGATATTATTTTTTTAAATTTGAGTAGTTTTTTGAAATGTTATTTTTGTTAATTTATCTGTTAACTTATGAAGTGTTTTCTTTTTAAGAGTTGTCGAAGTAATACATGTTTTTCAGGCTATATATATTCATTTTTGTTTAATTATAACTTTAAATTATTTTTTTTTTTGAATTTTTTTCAAAATTTGGAACCGAACCCCCCATTTTCATACAAAATAGGGTTCACATTGCGCGGTTTTGTATTGCGCGCTGTTTTTCTGGAACGGAACTACCGCGCAGTCGGAGGGATTACTGTATTTCATTTTGCAAAAGGAATTCCTTAAATACAATTCTGCTTAAATTCTCGATTGTTCGAGGTCAATTTCTTTACAAAGAAAACTCGAAAAATTCTGTGAATATTCGATATCATTATTTTGCATGCATTTTATTTAATATTTTTGGTTTCATAGATCCTTCTTGGAATTAGTAACAGATGTTTAGTTGAAATATTGTATAATGTATAGGGTGTATTGAGGTCGATTACAATTTTGTTTTGTATTTCGTTGCGAATATGCAGAACTGATATTTGAATAGAGTTTTGAATTTTTACTCAAGATTAGAGTCATTTGAATTTTTTATGTCGGAAGCATGTTTTGTTTTCTCTCAACAAACTAAATTTAACAATGGTTCAATACGATACAATAGATACATGGCGGCTATTATAGTTTTGATGAAATACACTTCGAATCGAACCCGGTACCTACAAGTAAACCCTCTTCTTAAATCATTCGACTCTTCAGCTTATTGTGGGTTGGTCGGTGTCTATAAATTATAAGAATTAATACAATCAGTCACACTGGTGTTGCTATCTGCTAGCCAGTAGGAGCTACACTAGACTACAGAAAAATGTCTATTCCCGACACATAATGTTTTGTCGTGATTGAAGGTTAATGTGTCAACCAAAACCCAAAAGTTCTATCGAAATTCGAAAATGAGTTCGAAGAAATTTACTCATAGTTTCGTCTCGACTTTCGGTCAGCTTGCGTGTCAGATGCGGATAATGCAGTTTGTGTGGTCATTATGTTTGGACATCTTTGTCTCTAATTTGGCGGTAGCTGTCTGGTGTCTGGGTGGTGGTAGATTTCAGATTAGCTTCGCAGAACGTTCTGGCATGCCGCTTGTTTAACTTTATGTCGCTGTTAGCTTGGGCGTATTAACCTCCTCCACTGGTGGTACCTCGTTAAATTGTAAAACTCCCTGTCTAATATAGTCTTAGAGACGGCAGAAATAGAGTTCGAGGCTTTGAGCAAGAGAGACTGGCGGCATATATACACATGCTTCTTATAATACATCTCATTCATTTGTGATTCAAAATTAGGTCAAATGAATTCTGGGTGTGTCCACTGACCTTAAACTTATGTTTCTCCTAAGATTGTTTTTTTTTTGCCTCAAAGAATTCCAAAATTCGGTCCTTTTTTCGTAGCGATACACGAATCACAAAGGAGCCTTTATCTAAGAAAAGCGTATTAAAAATATCAAAATAAGTTAGGCGTTAAAATAATTTTATTTTTTTTTATTTTCGATTTCAGGTCTTGCCGGTCTAACAGTACTTTATTTAGTATTTGGTTATGCAGCTGAAATATTATGTAATGCAATTGGTGTTGCTTATCCAGCCTATGTCTCAATAAAAGCTATTGAATCTGTAACAAAAGTTGATGACACAAAATGGCTTACATATTGGGTTTTATACTCCATTTTGTCTGTAATCGAATTCTTTTCATTGTTTTTGACAAAAGTTATTCCATTCTATTGGTTAATTAAGGTAAACGATTGTTATAAATTTGAATGATTTAATGTGCTATATTTAATATTTTTAGTGCGCATTTTTAATCTGGTGTATGATGCCAATGGATAACAATGGATCTATTATTATTTATCATAAAATTATTCGACCAGTTTTTTTAAAACATCACGCTAGTAAGAGATAGCTCAACATATACGTTTTTTTTTTGGACTAAGTTTTATTTTTATTTCCAGCTGCTGATGAAACAATTGATAATCTCGTTGGGCAAGCAAAAAAAGTCGGCGAAGTTATAACAAATAAATTAACAAAAGGCGAATAGAAATTATTACTCTTGATTCTCAACAAATCGATTTCTTTTTGTATATTTAAAAATTGTGTTTTCACTCGTTTGTATCATAATTATATTTTTTGTTTTGTTAAAATACATCATTTTAGAATCTTTTTTTCTGCTTTTAAGCATTTTCGTTTATAAAAAACAAACAATTGTCATAATTATTATAAGCAAATGTATTATGTAAAAAAGAAAAACATTTTTAAATTATTACATTAAAAAAAATAGAAAAAAAATAATTTATTTGAAAAAACTTCCGTCGGTAAATATGTCTGAAGATAATTCAGAGCCAAAATCATTCAGTCGATAAACACTAAAGCTAATAAACTCAAGTAGAGATGTCGCTTTAATCAGTACAAATTTTAAATTACCACAAATTTCATCTGCATGTAAATAAACTCATGATTTTAATATCTATACTAATTATTACAATTTTTACAAATAACATCAATTTACTGTTGTTTCTACTAATGGTGGTTTATTTGCCTCTTCAATTGATAATTTTGCTAGGGATTCTCTATTTCTCCAGGCTGTCATGTAGGATTTTGGATGAATTGGTAGAAAACCGGCTATTCCCAATAGTTCTGCAACAGGTTCTGATATATGTGAGCCTCTACCTAACCAATGCCGCACTCGCTCAAAATTGAATGAAACCAGCCTTTCATTATACTGATTTGGAATGGGATCATATGTACCTATTTGTTCAATGACAGGTTGCTGTTGCGACTTTCGTCTCTATAAAGTAAAGTTTCTTATAGAAAATGAATAAAATAATAAATGTTGTTACCTCCATGACAACGATGTGATAAAACGGGCGATTTGTGCATCCATGTTTTGCAAATCGTATTATTTTTGCAGAACGAGCATAATATCGTCCTATTCCACTTGCTGGCGATAACGACATTACCTAAAACTATATTTTTTTATCCACAAAATGTGAATATCGTATGCTGCCTCTAATTTTTTCTATTTTGACAGATTAAAATTTTCTTCCTACTAAAAATAGATGGTAAGGTAGATTTCATAAGCCCCAATCTGACTATAAAAATTATTATAATTTGTAACTTACTAACCGATGCAAATGTTAATTACAGCTACTTTGAATTGAAATGAATACAAAAACATGTACAGTATGAATTTTGAAATAAATTTAATAAATGTGTAATCATTTCATATTTTAAATAACAAAAATGTGACCTATCTGGCAATACTCTAAAAATTTCCCTTAAAACTTGAACATTTTTATAGTAGACATCACGTGACCTCGTGAAGTGCGTTCCATAGCGCATTTGCAGGTACAGTGTATTAATCGTCAACATTATTCATTAGTTTTATTTTTCTTATCTAAATACAATTAAAAAAGTGTTTAATATTAAAACGCATTCAATTAATATTAATACAATAGGTTTGTTATATTAGTGTTGTGATATTTATAATAAATTCATCAAATCAAAGTGTTTAAATAAAAAATGGTTTCAAATTTTTTATTTGATTTGACCAAGAAAAAAGCGTCTTACTATTTAGTTCATTCTATCGTAGGATATTTTTTCTCTTCTTTCATTTACAATAGAAAAGAGAAAGAAAAAGTAATGGCGTCTATTGAAGTTTTGGCACATGGTTTAATATAAATAATAATTTAAATAATTTTAATTAAAAATTCCAAATTTTAATCAAAAAAACAAATCAAAATCATAATTATTTGATATACTGAGACAATGACAACCATCTTAGAAAAAAATTAAGAAAATTTGTAAGAGAAAATGAGACGAAAACAACGAGTTTATAATTATTTCAATTGTATGAATGTATTGTCGGTCTTCTTTGTGTTTCTCTGAAATATGAAAACCGCAGGTTTACCAATTGTCAAATTAAAAGAAAAAAATTTTCTCTGATTCATTAATTTTATTTATCATTGTAAATTTTATATGTTTCTATGGAAATTTAATTTATTTAAACATTAAAAAATAGTTTTAAAATCATTAATAAATAATAACCAAATCAATTACGGTAAATACAAATTTATGCGATGCGATATTCTGGTTTTATAAGTATCCTTGATGGAAAAAATCTTTTATGGATTTTATAGATATATCAAAATAACTTATTGAATTGAATGCGTTTATTTAATATACAATTAAATATAATGTAATTATAGACATTTTTTCATTTTCATTTCAGCTTATTTGTAAATACAGTGTATATAGCAATGAGCACACCACAAACTCGGTCAGGAGACGGCGGAGGCCGCCCTAAAGGAAAAAAAGCTGGTGGAGGAGTTGGCGATACAAATGCTAATAAAAAGTCAGATGTAAAAACAGAAAAAGAAAAGAATCATCCAAAAGTAAGTTTTTTTTATCACTAATGTTCAATGAGATGTGTAGCTGAAGTGTTGTATGTGGTATTGTAATGTAACGCGAATTTACGATAATTCAAAATGAACAAAGGTTATTGTTTTTACAGTTTGTTTCACCAGTACAGTTATTTTAATGTAAAAAATGTATGTTTTCTGGTTTTTAACAAAACTTTGGTGAATTAAATCGAAATTAATTAAAACTTTAGTAATATGTATATGAAAATAGTACTATATTTTAGTAATAGATAAAAAATTATTTTTAAATCATGTTTTCTGTTATTTTAGCCTACAGCAGAACAAATTCGTATTGCTCAAATTGTAGAAATCAAAAACGATGTCTCAGATGATCCAAAGATACGTGAAAAGGTGGCCAATTTGATGGAGATGACGCAGAGGCCAGAAGAAGAGGTGTGTTGCGCCCTCAACGAATGTGACAATGATCTCGAAAGGGCTGCAATATTTCTTCTAGAAACACTACCAGTTGGAGCATTTGAAACTTCTTCAAAAAAGAAGAAAAATCGTTTAACATCTGCCACCAATGATCAGTCTGGTGGAGATGGTGAATGGAACAATGAAAATTTAAATTCTGGACAAAATGGTCCGAATAATAATAACAATAACGATGTGCGTGAAAGATCACGTAGTCGCGGTGGCATGAGAGGCGGTAGAGGCGGAACAGATAGCAGAGGATGTAATATATATTGAATTCTCTTAAAAAATTTATAATTTTACGTTTTACTGATAATATTCTTATAGGGCGAGGTAGAGAACAACGTGAAAATGAACGTAATACTTCAGATTCGAAGGACAGTAATTGGCGTGGCGGTGGAGGAAGTCGAGGTGGAAGAGGTGGTCGTGGAGGTTATAGTAGTCGTGGAGGAAGAGGTGGACGAATGGGTCCACGTGGAACAGGTCCACGAGAATATAACCGTGATAGAATACCTAGACAAAACGATAACCATATACCAGAAGTGGAATCTTGGGATAACAATCAAATAACACCAGAAATTAGTCAGTACAATATTTTCTCAAAAAACTCCATTTGGAAAATACATTTTTTTTTATTTTACAGATACTTGGGGTGATTGGGATAATGAAGAATATACAGGCTCTCTTGCTGATAGTAAAGTTTTCACCCCAAGTGTATCACAGAGTCAATCAAGTAATTTAACTTTAAACAATGTTGAAATGAAAAAAATAAAAACTGATTTAATTCCAGGTGCTACCGAGCTATCTGCCCCACCGGGATTAGAGCAACAAGTATTAAATCCACCATCACATCCTGATGACTTGGTACAACAATACAGCACGACTGTATGCCATTTTATTTGATGTAACACGATAATTAACAATGAATTTTTTGTTTTCTCGTTTTGTTTTGTTTAATAAAGGTTGTGTCCAGTACTACAACTGCTGCTGCAGTTGCTGCTGCAAATAATGCAGTTCAATATCCTGAAATCCAATCAGCGGCACAGCATTTACGGCAAGCTTTGGATTTACAACAAATTAATTCAGCATCATCGTCATTATCGGCAGAGCAATCACAGTATTTTAATTCTTTGACATCGCAAAATGCAGGACAACAAAATGTTGTAAATGTAAATTCATATCAACCGGCATCTGTGCAATATTCATCTCAGTATGGACAAGCTAACAGTTATGTAGAACAAGTGGGATCTTCACAAACACAGGCGAGGAAACCACCTAGAGCAAGAGTTCCTCCACCATCAAAAGTACATTTCGTTAATTTAAATTTCTTTTTAAAATAATTATTGTAACACATCATTTTTTTTTTAATTTTTAGATACCTTCAACTGCCGTAGAAATGCCTGGAGATACGTTAAATAATATTCAATATTTGGATGTGCAATTTGGTGGGCTTGATTTTGGAACTGAAGAATCGTTTGATAGTCTCTCTGAAAAATTCAACCAAGCAAGTTTAGATCAATCACAAAACGTCACACAATCTCCAGAAATCGTAACAGTTGTAGATTATCAATCTAAACCTTCAGTTGTGCAGCAATCAGCATTAGTAGGAAATAATAATGCCAGTGGCAATGTAGGAAGTGGTGTCAATGTGATACAATCATCTCAAATGAATGACAATTTAGCATCATCCTATTCACAAAGAAATAATCAACAACAAGCAAATGTTAGCAATTCAGTTGGGGTTAATTCAATGAATAGTGCAACAAGTGGGTTGGAACAATTATCTAAGAATGATCATTATAACCAAACTAACGTTTCATCTGGAACTGGCGGTTATCAAAGTGTATCTTCATATAATAACAATGCAGTAACTGTGAATAAAACACCATCGTATCAACCAACCCAAGCACCCCAGGGCTATACAAATTCAAATTACTCAAACACTCAAGTATCTTCAAATACAAATAATTATCCTCAATCGTCTAGTGCGTACAGTACATATAATCCCACTTCTGTCAATTCGTACCAACAACAAAATAGTACAAATAATAATAATACTAATAATGTTGTCAATACAGCTGTAAATTCAGTTAATTCTGGAAACGTTGGTGTGTCGTCCAACAATAATAATTCGTCACAAAATTTGCCTGTGAACAATAGTACTGTAAATGCAAGGTTAGTAATATTAATTTATCGATTGTTTCCAAATATTGATTTTTGATATTTTTTTTTAGTTCAAACTCAAATTCTGGATATTTATCTAGCCAATATCCCATAGCCAGTACAACATCTGTGTATCCAACACAGCAAAGCGGATATCAAAATAATCAAAGTGTGTATGGAACTACACTTAGCAATAATACAGGGTAAGGATTTAACGTTTGTTGAAGTTTTTTTTTTTTTTCTTGAACTTTTTCTATACATTTTCAAGTTTTTTCTTTGCAACTAAACGTTTTTTGTTTTTTGTAATTCTTGATAATGACTAATGTTTGGTTAGCTTCGTTGAAACCGTTGAACTTCGTTTGATTGAAATAACTTGGGAAATATAAACAGAAAATTAAAATATATACATTCCTATCAGGAAAATGCTTATTACTAAAAAAAAATAATAAAATTATATAGGTACTCGGCGAATTCGAATGCATCGGCAGGACAATATAGTAACTTTAATAGTACAAAATTAAAGGAAACAACACCCGTTAGTACGCCGTTTGAAAGGTATTGCTATTTGTTTTTTTTTTGCTTACTGGGGATTTTTCAATTCTATTTTATTGATAATAATATTAATTTTACTAACAAACATATTTTGAAATGATTGTGAAATAGTCCTAATAAATAAATAACGTTTTATTTTATTTCATTTTAGTGTGTCATCGAATGTATCAAGTAGTGCTCCTAGTTCAGTATCTAATTCAGCGGTTTCAACAAGTAGTATGAGTTCACCTTCATTAGGGTTAACAAATGCAAAAGTTACAAATACAACAGGTGAGGTTTACTTAAGGAGCCCTATTCCCGAACACATAAATGTGAATTTAGACAATATTGTGAAATTAGTTTTCGTTAAGGTTAAATCGTTACCGTTACCGTTTAATGTTATACAATACAAACTTCACAATATTTTCAAAATTCACATTTATGTGTTCAGGAATAGGGCCCAAGGTTTATGATCTACTATTTCATAGTTATTTTGTTTTGTTCTCTTTATATATTTATCTTTAAGCTGATTTTTCAGTTGCCGTCGTTCGAACGATCATTCAATCAGTGTTTTTTTTTTAAACCAATCATACTCCTGAAAAGTGACGAGTTCTCCTTAATTTTTTTCTAAGGAATATGATTGGTTTAAAAAAACAGAATGAATGATCGCACGTACAACTGCAACTGAAAATGCGGCTTTAGTGTTTATTATGTAAAGTTTGTTATTTTGCTTTAATTTTTTCCCTGAATACTTTAAATTACGTTCGATGTACTTGTGTGAAGTGTCATCAATTCTTTGATCGCCTCTGTTATTCAATGCCCATAACTTTACTAGTTGTATCTTTACCATTTTAACATTTATCATGTTTCCAATTGGTTTGTGCATATATTATGTGACTCCATTTCTTGTTTGTAAAAAAATTATTAAATTAGCTGAAGAGTTTGATTTGAATAGAAAATGTAGAGGTCCTACAGTTGGCAATGTATTCAAGTGATTCGATTCATTTCGCAAGAAATGTTTGGGTTTCTCTATTTCTTCAATTCACATACCTTTATTTAGGTTGGATTTTGAGTAGTTGGAAGTTTGAATCTAGCTATCAATTTTCGTCAGCAACTTCTCATGAAGCAATTGGTTGCAATCTTTATAGATTTCGAATATTTTGTTATTTTTATATAAACTGTAAATTTTTATATAAAATATAAATATTATATTTATTCTGTTGGTAAATAGACGCGCTATTAACAGTTGGAAAAACCAAATGGAGGAATTTAAGTGAAAATGATTAGGGAAAGTTCTTAAATCAAATAAGATGTACAAACAAAACTCTAGGAACAATTCGCATATGAGCTATTCTTACTTTAAGAAATGAATAATCAATTAAACTTTTCATAGTTGGGAAACGGAATTTTTGCTATCTTTATTAAAAAAATTAATAACTGTAACTATTTTATGCTACATCATAATAAGATAAACAGCATATTGTTGTTTTACAGAGATACATGTTTTTGAAGACATGCTCGTAGTATTGATGAAGGTTATCCCTGTTTTCGTTAAAAAATACCCAACATTTTGTCAAAGGACCACACCCAGATTTATTGATCGTTTGCTTTATGTTTCTGTTGCCCACGACCTCTACATCAATATTTGCCATTGATTTCACGTTTTCGAACTGAAGTTCTCTTTCGTTGCGTATTTATTAATGAGGTCGTTCATACGGCTGGAAATAACTTACACGTGTAGAGAACAATGATATTGTTTACTGATACGTAAACCGTGGTTGAGACAAATTCGACATATAGAAATGGAACATAAAAGATGACAGAACTTGTTGTAATGCACATTGGTTTACCTTTGGTTGATTAGTTCGATCTTTTTTTTTAAATTCGACTTATGCTTGGCTTGGTAACACACTGTGTCATGTAATTTTGTTTCTTTCATCTGGCAATAGTAGTTCATCATGCATCAGTTGGGAAATTTGATTTGGTATCGTCAGGTATCTAATTTGGTTTGGTATCTGCCAAATGGGCCAAATATGCGTGAAACATATCATGTTGCCCAATATCCTGTGAAGCATACGTTCTTTGGTATACCTTGGATGTTGCTCGTGTTTATCCCAATGTATGTGCGAAAGGGGGTTTTCACAATACACGAAGACACGGTCAAAACAAAGACAACAATTTCGATGGGATGGAGTTTGTATTTAAATATATGGAGTGATTTCACACTAGACATGTCGGTGTCTTTGCTGGTTGTCTTCGAGGAGATACCTTCTCACTCGTTTTGTGCAAATGTTTTTATTTTTGCTATGCGCATGTAATAATGATTTTAATTTTTATCACATAAACACAAATATTTGTAAATGCAATTTACTTCAGTGTTTTGTTCGATATGTTTTTATTCCATAAAATCAATATTTGTTAAATCCCTGCACATAGTAAATGAAAATTCACTAGTTATTAAAATAAAGTCAATTGCGACTACAAATATTCGCAATGGAAAAACGTGGTTGTGGTTATTTTTGAACTGGAAACTATTTTTATGTTAAAAAAAATGTAGGATGAAGAAGTTGATGGATTTTCTGTCAAATTACTAATAAAAATGATATTGTTCGCTATCATTTCGTTTAGTGTGAAAACGCATACAACCATTCCAATCCTCTGACAAAAAACTATTACACATACTACACTATGAATAGAGATCATTATTGGAATATGATCCGATGTTACTGCCATCGATTTGAAAATGCAATGGTGGTTTTTTCAGTAAATGCAGTTATATTTCCGTCAAATCAAATGCAGGTTAAGTTAAAACAGGGTTGTTATTTTATAGTGTTATCTCACTAGGTGACATAAAAAGTGAGATAAAATATTTGTCTTTGATCGATTATATTAGATAAAAGAAATCATTTAAACATAATTTTTTTATCTCACTATTTATCTCACCTAGTGAGATAACACTACAAAATAACCACCCAGATGTGAAATATTAGAAGTTTTTCCTGCTTTCAATTTCGTAGTGGCCAATATCACGATTTTCGGGCGATATGCTGCTAAATGTAGTCAAGTGCATAATTCTGCAAGTGTATGTACCTAATCCTAGGTAGTCGTTTTACATTTTATTTAAGCAATTCGAGATTGTTCTTGACGTCACTTGGTATACGTCTAAGATTTGCTTGGTCAAGAATTTTATTAAATGTACTTTTCTGTCACAATCGTGTAGGTGACCGCATCGCGAACACAAGCTCCAAATTAAATATGTGCGCGGTTTTATCTTTTTTCAAGACCATAGGGGCATAGAAAGTTTAAAATTCGTTTAAAAACGTCTGAATATTTGTTCGCATTTTTTGTTTGTTTACTGTAGCAACGGATATCGTACTACTCTGTCGGTTCCGTATTTAATTTCAGGAAATCAGCTACTGCCTTTGGACGGTTTCACAAATCTCCCTTCGTCAAGTTCGTTACGTTCTCTCGACATGCAAATGGTTGGTTTATATCATGCCGAATGTATGCTCTGACATGCGGGCATTTGTCAATAATTTTAGGATCAGTCCTACTAGACGTTGTGACCAACCGAGTCCTAATTGCGTTAGTGGATCTGGTACTTCGATGTAATTGTTTTTCTTCACCAGTGATTTGCGGTGGCTTTCCATTTAGTACTCGATTGGGGGCGTAATTAATTATTGTGTCTTCAACAGTTTTGGCGTAATGTGTTTTTATGCCAGTTTTAATTGTAATCTCTTCGATGTTCCTTGGTCATCTGTGATTGGATGAAGAAAACATTTCACAATTTTCCTTGTCTCTGGGTGGTGAACTCATTAATAAGGTTTCGTTGTAAGTATAGTCAGTCAGCAGTTCATTACGTTCACCGACCGACAATATATTATATCCTTCATGCTGGTGATCTCCATGTGTCATTAAGTGACATCCAGTGGTAGTTTGCAAGGCCGCTTTTTGTGTTGTTTGTAACTTATTCCAGTTCTTGTCAACGACTTGAGTTCATGTAGGTGCCGCGTTACTTATAACAGGTCTTCCAATGCCTTTGTAAGTTGAAATTATTTTATTTTATATTTGTCCCATGAACTAAAAAGAAAGCTAGTGCTTTCAGTGCATGACTTCTATTTTTCAGTTTAAATAGTATAGTAGTTAGATCATTTTTTATTCCAAACGTGTTTGCGCATGATGGCTGAGATACTATCAGGTCCATTAGGTTATGATGGCTTGATTTTTCGTATGGCATTCTGAACTTCTTTGGGAAATATGATAGTCTTTATGCTATCAGCATTAAGTTTGCGAAGATAACACTTAACACTGATCTGTTTTTTATCTCGTGTTTTCTTAGCTTTTCTGTAAACTTTAACTGTCTGTTACATTTTGTTACGCACTTTCTAGGAGTTTTACTTCGGATATAATTGAAGATCATGAGGTAATTTCCAGGTTGCCCTAGATGAGTTTGTTCGAAGGCTTTATTTGATTTACTCACTAGCTCTCTATTTCTCTTATGTTATATTACTAATCTGTTTATTTGCTTATTGAGGTCCGAAAGTCAGCTGGATCTGCCTTAAGAATGCCATGACTTCACGCGGCAAGTGCACACGTTTACTTTGAGAAGTTTTGCTTAGCGTTTTGAATCGATCGGTTGGGCTGTGGCGTGCTCTTGCTTTGTTTAAAATTCGTCCAGTATTAAACATTGTTCCCACATTGAGCACTGCTTGAGATGACACCGTTACTTACAAATGTTACATTTGATGAATGTTGTGTTTGCTCTTAAAATGCTTACATGTTTTTGTTCGTTTAGGATTCAATACCACCCATGACGTAGAGAGTTTAATTAAAGCAATGAGACCAGTGAAAGCTACTTTATACAAGAAATGGACCGACGAAGTTGCACCTGTTTCTCAATATGAATAGGTCTTCGCCTCAGAAGCACTCTAATCTCAGTTTCGAACAAGATTCATCACACTGGTTTCGACGAAATGTGCATTTTTTTTCTCGTGGTAATTGTTTTCACCGATCATAACACCCTGCCACGTTGCCGCGATGGTGTTTTTTTCCGGTTGTGGATTATATGCAGATAAGACTGATGATTGAAGCATTTCCCACTGTATATTGATCAATTTCTGCAGCCCTATTTTGGTACACCGTGTCGCGGGGAATAACAAATTTGTATTAGGAAATATGTATTTCTTTATTTCATTTATTGCAATTTTTCCCCACTCACAGGGACATGCCGGAATAGGCGTACAGTAGAAATTCTGTTTCGTTTTCGGTGCATTCATTACATTGCATTGACAATTGTTATTTAAACTTTTTGTTTGCGTATTCTTTTATGCACATGTGCGTGTTCTTGTTCCTGTCCAACTGCGTTTTCCTGTTATATAAATGCCTGCATATGATATTTCTTCTTGACCATTCCTATAATGTCAACCTGATAAATACCGATGAGATACAGTAATCTAGTCTGCATCTGATTGGCTCAGTAATCTAGTCTGCATCTGATTGGCTAATTTTCGGATAGCTACCAATTTGCTTTTTTGTGCATGGGTTACGTTTTGATGATAAAGTAAAATCATACGGCTTTCATATTCAACTTTTTGCACGTATATATTATATATAATAACGAGCCGCTTTATTCAATACATCCGCTTGGTTCTAATATGGTAAACACTTAAGTGGGATTGGTTTTGTTCTGTTAATGCTCACTGCGATGTGCAGTATCATCTAAGTAGAATTTTTGCTGCATCCCCACTACTACTCCTCTTATTTCTGAAAACGTTACCCGGGTAGGATTGACGTTGTAGAAAATTCACAATTGCAGCTTTGCTTTGCACTGCAACCAATCTAATAATAAATAATTTGTTTTTTGCTTTTATTTTGATATTTTTATATAAAGATGCTTGCTAGTTTCTTAAAATTATTTTGTTTTCAAATCTTCCCACATGAGATTATTTTTGATCTACCTACTGGTTTCACAAATCCGAATACAAAAATCAAAATTTCTCCGATCGTGTTATTTCGTTTTAAGATATCCAGATATTGTTTTGACTTTGAATTTCAAACGTTATACAAACTTAAATTGAAAATGTGAATTGCTATCTTTGAACTGACTGGAAGTCGAAATCCAAAAGGTTAACAATTAATTTAACTCCCACGGTCTGTGTAATATATAATATTAATAATATAATGTTTAGAAATAATGTTACAAGAGATATTGTCTACTATATAATATACAGTAAACTTACATTTTATTTATATTTATTTTAGCTAAAAGTGGTGGGGGAGTTGTTCAAAATATTCCAATGGTAAGCCAATACATACAAGCCGGTATGCCATTCTATCAACAACCCGTCTATTCATTTGAAGATATTCAGATGATGCAACAAAGAATGCCTCATGTGGTTTGTTTTAAAAACAAAAATTCAATGTGGTTTAATAGATTGAACTCATCTTACTATTTTTATATATAGCCTGGATATTATGACGTTAACTATCAAACGCCAACAAGTCTAGGAGCAGCCGGTGTACGAGATGGTAACTTAGGTTCAGTTGCCTATTCAACAATGTCTGATGCTAGATTTACACGAACTGACAATAACTCAAGTCCTGTAAGTAATGTGCCGAGTACAATGTCCCAACAGACTGGTTCTGGTGGGCCAATGCTAAATATACCATATGCGTATGCATTTTACGGTGGTATGCCTGGAGGATTTCAATATGGAACACCTGCAATCTATCCAGTAATATATTTGTTTAAATAATTAGTAAAAACATGTTCATAATTATATTTTATCAATTAGCAACAAATGGCAACAGCAAGCGCAACATCTGGCGGTCAATTTCCAAAACCGTCTTATAATAGCGGGTATGGATCAAGTGGCTATGATGCAATCGGCCAAACAGCACAGGATTACAGCAAAGGCGGGTATCCAGGTGCAGGAGTTGGTCAGCAATCAAAGGGACAAGCTGTCTCTAATCCACAGCCAGCTGGAACGGGATCTGATATTTCTTCGTCCATGTACGGCAAAAGCCATGTTGCTTTAAATAAAGTAAACGTATGTTTGTTTTTAATAAACCTTTGCTGTAACGTTGCACTAATATTTGTAATTTATTTTAGTCGTATGACAAACAGTCATTTCATTCTGGTACACCACCTCCTTTTAATTTAGCTGGTTCACAAACAGCTGGTGCAACATCAGCTCAAGCATATGGTGCTCAACACTTATACATCCCAACGATGGCGGCCACTCATCACAGTATGAATATGCATCAACAAATGCACCAGGTTTGTTCTTTCTAATTCTATTATTTCTTTTGCATGATAATTTTTATGATAAAATTACTAAACAAAAAAAATGGTGACTGGCGGTTATTTTGTATTAATATTTGTTTTATTGATTATTTTTATAAATTTTAAATATTGGGTTTTTAAATTGAAAACACAAAATAATTTTATTTTTTTAGGATTTATATTTTTGAGTAAAAAAAGTATAAATAATCAGGACGGCGCGATTATATATCTGTTACTGCAAATAAAAAAAATATATAACAATTTATCTCTAATTAAACAAACATAAATATTACAACCTATATTAAACAACTACTTTATTTTTAGTCTAAGTAAATTTGCATGTAATTTTTTGTTTAATCAATAACAATTTTAGTTGATCGATCAATTAATTTATAAAAATTATTAACATAGCATGAAATGTTAAGAAATTTTTTTTCTTGAGTACATATCTATAATTTTAAATAAAAAAAGCATTGAAATTTAATTATATTTTGTTTTAATGCATGAAGTTATTTTTACTTTTTTTTTGTTTGGTTTTTATTTATTTTATATATTCATCTGTAGATGGATGGCAGAATACATAATAATAACATTAATATTAATCCATCAAGAAGGGTAAGTTTTAGTTGTAGCATTATCTTAGTACAAATCGAAACTAAATTAATTACTAACAATTTTCAAAATCATTGTTTGCTAACTTTAGTAATCGGTTACTTATATTGTATGTAATGAATGTAATAATGAAAGTCAATTATCTTTATTATTGTATTGATTTAAATTGGTTAAATTCATTAAGAAACTAATAACTAAACTATTTTCACCACAAGAAGCTTATTATAAAAACAATTCTTACAAGTAATTATATATTTTAATGCAAAATATAATATTTTGTTTTCGTTTTAGGATTCAAGCAGTACCGGCCAAAGACAACAATCTAGTGGTCAAGGAAAGACTGGAACAAAACAAGCGTATTCTCCATCGTACTGGGCAGCCCAAAACTAATTTTATTTTATTCAGGTAAATAGTTGTGAGATTATTTTTATAAAGCAATATTTTTTCAGTTGTTATAATAAAATTTGTCTAACCGATCGTCACCTGTAAAAAGTATATCTATTTTTAGTTATTGTATTTCGATATCATTATACTTAAAATATACATGTGGGGATAAACCAAATTTATTAAAATTAGTATATGTTAGTTCTTTCAAAATGTTTATAGTAAACATTTGTAATAACAGAATTCTTAATTATTTGTAAAATATGTTCACATGTGGTATTATTTATAGATCAGGGTGGTTATTTTGTAGCGTTATCTCACTAGGTGAGATAAATAGTGAGATAAAAAAATTATGTTTAAATGATTTCTTTTATCTAATATAATCGATTAAAGACAAATATTTTATCTCACTTTTTATCTCACCTAGTGAGATAACGCTACAAAATAACCACCCAGATGTGATATTATTTAGAATTAATGCAAAATCGGTGTCAACATAATTAACATATAAAATTAGGCATTTGTAATTTTTCGACATAGTTTCGTTAATATATTTTTGCCTTCAGATATTTCTTACTACGATCTATGATAGTGTTATAATTTTAAGGTGTTGTATCGAAAAATAAAATAATTATGTTAAAAATGTTACAATACGTAAAAGCAGCTATTGACAGTGAAATCGGCAAATTTTCAACTATGTCCATTTCTGACTAAAGTATTTACAGTGCCATTAATTCTTTAAAATCTGGTAGCCAATCTTCTATTCCTCCTATTATTGATGGTGATTTAAACGTCACTAACCCAGCAAGAAAAGTCGCATTGTTCGGGGAATGTTTTGCTTTTAGCTCGACCGTGTTGGAAACTCCTGAAGAATCATCCCAATTCTTAAATCCAAATTTCAAGATTTAATATGAAAGATCTTCATTCCAAACCCAAAATTGTTGAAAAACTATTAAGATTGATAAATATTAACAAAGCCGCCGGTGAAATTATATAAACCAATAGCCTTACTCCCAGTCCCAGTCAATTTTTGATGACAACCATTTAATCTCAGTCAGGCAATACATTTTTCGAAACAAAAGATTACTAACCGATCTATTGAACTATGTAAATGTAGCCCATGGTTGGAACAGAATATTTGAAAGAGGTAGCAAAAAAAACTACATTATCGCATTAGACATCTCACAAGTATTTAACTAATCCGACATGCCAACCTGATCAACAAGCTCGTTGCGTACGGATTTCACACCACAGTGGTGATTCAAAATTTTCTCACCGACCGATAAATTTCGGTATCCATCGATGGTTTTTATTCTGAGTCTAATTGTGCGTGCTATATGAATTGTGGGTGATCGAAATTTAACATCAAGTCTTGATTCCATACAACACCGTCGCACTGTTGTTGCTAATCTCGGATGAAATCGGCAGCAAAATGTTTGAACTAATCGAATTTTCCATAATTTATCATAAAAATCGATGATTGACAGTTAACAAAAGTAAAATTTCAAAGAAATTATTTTTTCGATTCGATGGTGAAGGTACTGTGATAATGTAGTGATACCCAACTTTTTTCTGCGGATCCGTCACACGGCTGGACCATATTCTCTTCCAATTTTTACTCGTCAATCGGTTTGTAATCGGTTTGCAGAACGCATGTTGTTGCATGTTTATCAAAATCGAATTAGAAGCTTTGCAGAAGACACTACCATTTGTTTTTAGTTTAGTTGAAACTGCAAATTTTCTATTCTCAGATATTTTATCTCGACCAGGTACCAAAGGTTCTTTAAAATGGTTCATGTTGCAAACAAACGGTTAGCATTATTTTATTTACCATAGTCATTCAATGTATTCAATATGTTGATTCCATGTTATCGTATTACTAATCTGCAGCCCTAGATATTTAACACTCAATGATTCCAGTGGTAGTTTTGCCATGTCATTGATAAATATCAAGAATAACAGTGGTCCAAGCACACTGCCTTGTGTCACTCCTATATTAATATTTAGGTGGCTACTTTTCCATTCACGATTAGCTACGAATTGAGTTCTGTTTTTAAGGTAATTTTCCATAAGTGTCTCCTCTGATGTCTGCGTAGTTTAGTTTCAGTATTGATCGCTCAGATCCAAAAAATACCACCTACTGTCTTATGACTTTCTATGTTTACAATTAAGAAATCCGGGAGTTCTAATGCCGCAGCCGAGGTTGACAGTGACGGTCTAAACCCATACTGCTTTGAGTAAAAGAAGTTTGATTCTTCAAGGAAGTTTTGGCAACGTGATTGACATCCATGACTGAATGTATGTATATTTTTTTTTTTTTTTTTTTAATAAAATGTGTTGGGTAATAGGGTTTAGAATATGTGTCACAACAACACATAAATACCTTTTAAGACCTAGGTCTAGACCTGGGTCCCACAACAACTGGCGTTCTAAGGTGTAGATTAACGTTTTTTTAAACATCTGTGGGTTGAAGCCACCTGAGACTAAGTGTTCCGCAAACTATTCCATTTGTACGCAGTTCGGACAAAGAAGTCTCTCTGCGATCTGCCAGTATGACAGCGCGGGATCTTTACCGTTTCACCGGTTGCGGCAGCCGATTGCCGAGTGGAACGGGGGTAAGAATAAGTTTGAGGCATGATGCCGCTGATTTCATCTGAGCACTGCTGATGACGATATTTGTAAAAAACAACGAGGTCAGCAACAGTGCGACGATGTTGTAGGGAATCAAGTTTTGATGTCAAACCTCGATCACCCACAATTCGTATAGCTCGCTTTTGAACAGAGTCCAAAAGGGGCAAAGATGGAAACAGAGGCAGCACCCCAAACTTGACAACAGTACTCCATACAGGGACGAATATAGGACTTATAAACATGGAGCAATTGGTATGGAGTGAAAAATTTTTTGCATCTATTTAGGAGGCCGAGTTTTTTAGACGCGCTTTTTGCCATCGCCATTACATGATCGTTCCAGATGATGAGTGACAATCAAATTTTATAACTCATGAAATTTTAACCATGTTTGAATTTTTATCATCAGTCAACCTTTTCTTTATCTCATTTGAAAATCGGGGTGACTTTTGGGACTTTTAGTATTTTGAGATAATTCCCTGCTGACAAACACAAGTTAGCTAGCTTTGTTCCTGGTCAAAAGTTATGTTAGTCAGAATTTTCAAGGTTATTCCACTTATTTATATTGTCATCAGGAAATCTAACGAGTGAGTGACTCATTTTATTTCCATTGTTCGCAAAATATTGATTAAGCTCCGCCGTAATTTTTTCAGATTCGGTGTACGTGTGTCCTGTGTTGTTTGTTATTTTTTTTATTACTGTTTCGTACGGTCTAGCCATTACGGCACGATATTGATTTCCCTCAAGGTGGTCTTGTGGTCACCCCTGACCTTACTAACGTTCTTCTATGTTACCTGTGATTTGGCATCTCTGACATCATGAACGCACTTTGCAGTCCTCTTTGTCTCAAGGTGGTACAATCGCTGATAAGATGTTATTACTAGGATGCTTCTCTTTGTGACTGGCCTATATATATTGTTTGGTTTGCATTTATATTCACTGATCGGCAATATGTTACATTCCTCGTGCAAGCGATCTTGAAGAGCCATTAAATGGCATCTAGGTTCAGTTCGCACGGCTGCGTTTTGTGTAATTTATTTCATTGCGTGTCAGCGACTTAAACTGTTCCTATGCAGTGGATGCAGTGTAATTTATAATAGGTCTTCCTATTGCTTTGTATGTTGTAATTATTGTTTTTTAGCAGAAGCGCTTCAATCAGTTTTGCGACCGATGAAAGGATGCATATCGTTATGAAAGATTCTCGCAATTCTTCAGTTTGCCCAGGTTTTAAGACGGAACTGGCTTTTTTACCGGATATTTGGTATCTGGAGAGTATTATATTGCACTCCACAAATCAGTCCTTGGTGAATACGCAGTTAGCATACTGCCTCCAAACCTGCCGCCATTAGGAACTTTCGGATACGAAGCCAAGAGGGTTTAATATATGTAAGTCATTGCTGTAAAGTGTCAATATAGTACATCACCAAATTGCACCTTCTAATGTGGGTCAAATGTCCACACTCTTTGGGAAGTTGAGCTAAGATCTCTTCGTCATGTGATATTCTTGAGATGCTTTCTCAGTCTAATGTGTTCTCTAAGGACACGTCTTAGTATTCTTATGTTGTGCCTCTTCAGGCCTCCGGCATATTACTGTTCTTTATCTTTATTGGTTGAACAACCAAATTAGTTCTTTGGATTGTCTAAAACCCGAGTCATTATTCACTGACCATTCCTTCTTAATTTCATTCCGTATCCCTTCTAGAATGGTCCTTGTGCTCACACCACAAGAGTTTCGGTCTAAAAAAAAGCGTGGCTTGTACCAATTGTTGCTAGTCTGTCAGTTCCGTCATTACCGTCATTACCTGCGGTACCCGCATGCCCAGATATCCAGTACGCTGTTATTTCGTTCTCTTTATCAAACTCGTTAAGTTTGCCCACACCTGGAGGCTGTGTTTGGATGTAATGGTGGATACCTTAAAGGCTTCGATAAGAGTGCAATTCTCTTGTTCCGGCAGTTTCCGACAGTTGCTCATCAGGCTTAAGTTGACGCATCTTTCAATTGTGTGAATTTTGGCCACGAGTATGTGGCCATTAGTTAAATGTATTTGGTATGCCTCTGTTATAGAACACGACTGGTTCTACCATTTGATTACATTCTCAATCAGATGGTACGTAGTTGACTCACTTCTCAACTCTGCTTTATTGCTCAACATTGATGCCTATTTCTTTTCGAAAATGAACGTTTTAACCATTCCGTCCTTTGTTAACTCACGTCTGGGATTTTCTCTGGCCGTCTTGTCAGAATGACAGGTAATTGAGTCTAAACATCTTGCTTGATGTTTAGACTCAATTCAAATAATCAAATATCAGGATGGTGTCCCGGTTAGACATGCTTAGTCCATTAAATATAAAATATTAATTATTTAGACTTTTAATACCCGAAGATACTATGTCAACTGGAAATAAAGGATATTGGGAAAATAGATTAGGAAAATGAGAGGAAATAAAATACTAATTTATGTAAATGACAATGGACCTTTTCCTTATTTCTCTAGATGGTTCAATTCCTGCTAAGGTGTCATCACAAGGATGTTGCTCTTTGTAGGCTATCAGATGACATCCGATTGCGGTTCGCAAAGCTGGGTTTTGAAGTAAGATGCTTGCGGCATGATGACCACCTGGTAACATCGACGAGATTACATACAAAACAGGCTTAAAAGTACTCCACACTTAAAGTTTTGAAGACGTTATAAAGAACTACGCCCCAAATTGAGTTCTAAACATAAAGCCATCAAAAGTCGCTCCCGAAGAGGTCCAACTACCCCTAGCACCAGATCCATCCCAGCTCAACTAAGATCCGGTTGGTCACGCATCTTAACAACCACATGAGCAGAGATGACCCCGAAACTGTTAACAAGTGTCCCGCATGTTAGGGCACGTCGCATGATGTAGACTACCTATTCAAATGTCCTAAAAATTCAACAAACCTAACGAAGGAAGATTTTTGTACCGCCCAAAGGCAGTAGTAGAGTTTCTGAACTTGGACATGGAGCCTGGTGATTATTACCACACGTCGCTACAACAAAAACATCAATGGACATTTTATTTAAATGTCTGAGTGGTGGAGTGTTTTGTTCAGCTAAAGCTATAGCATGGACTGTCTGTTCCCGTGTTCGTTCCATCTGGATCTGGTGTTTGCCACCAAGTACCTATACCTCCTGGATGTTTTTTTTTGTCCCATTGGCTAATGTTTTAGCTTTGTAGCTAAAAAAATTTCTCCCAAAATTTCAACTTCGTAGATCAAACCTGTGAACGGCGCAACCCGAGTTTGTATCCCATTCAATTAACATGGGAAAACGACGTTTTTACTCAAACATGAATAGCTGGTAGAATTTTTTTTTTCTTTAAATTTCTGATAGCAGCATTTTATAGAGAATTAAATTTCCTACAAAAAGGTCCTAATTACTAAATCCGTGATTCAATTATTTTCAAAGATATGTTTGTTTATGTCCCAATTAAATGGGAAACCAACTCGGGTTGCGCAGTTCACAGGTTTGATATTTTTTTAGGTCCAATACTACAACATTAGCCAATGGGCCCGAAAATGAAAAAAAAAAAACAAACCCAATGCCTCCTCATTGGTGACCTCCGGTAATTGAAATTAATTTCAGGCAAAGTGTTAAAGACGAAATCCCGAAAGGGTTGGAGTTGAAGCTAACACACCCTCACCTCGGTAAAAAAAAATTCGTTAAAATTAGGAATCACAAAAACAATATCAGACCCGCATAGCAAAACCAAATTTAACTCGGATATGTAAAAAAGGAACAGTCACCGAGTCCGAACGTGAAACGTACGCAACCTGAGCGCGCCTGACTTAATACTATCAAGAGTTTAGAAACAGAGGGTGAGAGGTGTAGAATAGATATCATTGCTATTCAAGCAATTAGACAATCGGAAAACAAGATTTGGAAAACCACTCTATTCTGTAGTGGTCATCCTTCCCGAAAAGAATTCGGTACTGCTTTCCTTGTTGTGGGTGCACGAATACAAGAATTCGTGATGAATTAATCTCGGTCGATGCGAGAATTTGCTAACTACGGGTACTCGGAACATTCAACTTTATTTCTCTCATTGACGTGTGCACCTACTGAAGCATGGTGTCCACCAGGTATGGAATTCTGGAAAGTCATGGAAAGTCAGGGGATTTTATTTTGGTCAGGGAAAGTCATGGAAAGTCATGGAATTTTTGTTATTTTCTAGAAAAAAATTTATTTTAACAAAAACTTTTTTATAAAAATAAAAATTATAGTGCATGCATTCTTAATATTTTACTTATGTCTCCTTTATACGTATTTAAAATATTTTTGCAAGCAACGTAGTTTATAATACAATGTATCTAATGTTATATTTCGAATTTCAGTTCTTAAAATTTTTTGGATACTCTAAAATTTTACGTAAACGTTCAAATTAATATTTTTTCGTCAATGTACAAAAAATCCCTTTGCATTCTGTCGCTATGACGTGTGATCTCAAGCATGTGATCTCAAGTCTTAACAATTACTAATCAGGCACTAACTGACTAAGACACAGGACGCATATATTACTTATAAATATTAAGTCATTAATGTGGAGTGAAATATTTTTTAACTTTTATGGAGGAGGCCGAGTTTTCTATACATGGCCTATGTTATTGCTATTAAATGATCGTTTCATAGTAAGTCATCTGCAATGGTGATTCCCAATAAATGAATGCTTTCGCATTAACGTATTTAATCTCCACACATATTGATTGAAATATCGTTGGGAAACTAAGTTTTCAAACTAGAAAAAATAGCTTTGTTTTTGGAATTAAAGTTGATCAAATTTTGATTACCCCAATCGGAAGTTTAAACTACTAGTTTACTTTTAGTGCTGCACCTTTCGGGGACGATGTATTTTATCATTTGAAGAATAAATGACTAATGATTTGTGCCGTTTTACCATCTGCAAAACTACTTATCGGATTACTGTGGATTTCCAACAGTTCGTTTATATAAATTAAAAATAGAGTGGGGACAAAATTAGGGCTAGAGTGCACCAGCTTTAATAATTTAGACTAAAAAAAGCCATCTTAGCAAATGTTGCAGATTTCGCAATATTCTACAAAGTACAAATACTTTATGGATGATCATTTTTCTAAGGAGATCAAATCAATCTTAACCGAGCTTGCTACATTGTGTCGTCCCACTACAACAAATTCCTCTGGCCACCCATTTACTGTTCACATAACTAAATGTAGAACAGTGACATTTTAGCGTGATTCTTCAACAGAATTTCACTTTTTTTCTTTTTAACTGAGTTTTTCTTTTACGTGATTTAAATGCCAAGCTTTTTAACCTCAAATAAACCCCAGAAAAATTCTTCAAATTCTTAATCCACTAACCTTGTGTAAAGAAAAAATCAACGCACGTAGGGGTAGGGTACACCATCTTTTTCAAGTATGCAGTTCCAACAACGGTTTACAAAGTTTAGTAGTACGGCTGTTGATGTTTTGTTTCGAAACCCGCATTAGCTATCAGATATCAAATGATTGTCTTCCAATTTGATATATGTGAATGAATATAGTGGTCATATATTTTGGATAGGACTTGGAGTAAAGCTTTTGGTTTACCACATCTTGTTTCTCTTTTGTAGATCGACTGATATTGGGCTTCTTCTAGCACGAAGAAAAAAATACTATAGATTTATAAAATCTGTAGAAAATTTTAGTTAAAGTGAGTTCTTTTAAATTTGTTCGGAATAATAGGTTAGATGTTGTCCAGCTTTGTTGATGTTTAACCCGCCTTTAAAATTTTTTTTGACAATTTTGGGTTTGAATTTTGAAATGAAATTTGTTCATATAAACTCCTGAAGACTGAATTTGGGGTATTTCTTCAGGAATTTTCAGAATGGTGGAGTTGAAGCAAGCGTTTCAAAGCGTCAAGGTCAAAAGATTTAGTACAAGTAGTAGTAAACAGTAGTACAAATAGAATAAGAATTTATGGCATTAAAGTAAGGATGGTAAGGTAAGAATGAGCTAAGGGACCAAACTTGGGCCAAGCCCGTGCTACAGCTTTTGTGGTTCGAGCCAGATTTAACATTTTTAAACGGCCCAAGTTTGCCTCAAGTTTGGACTGGTTTCCTGGGGCTTCATGGGGCCAAGTCTGGCAAATTAGACTTGGACCATTGGTCTACCAAACCAATGTTTTCCCCAGACCTCCTTTAAATGTGTGAAAAGAGGTTGTGGCATCCAACTGCTTTCCACACTTTTATGTTTATCTTTATTTTTATGAATGTTACTCTTTATTCATAAAAATAAAGATAAATAAAACAATGCATTAGACAGGTGAATAACGCAGAATCTAATAAACTAAATCTTGGTTTAGTCTATGCATTTACAACTGGCCCAAAATGAAACCGAAGTTAACTAACCAAGGCTTGACTCGCTAAAACGGGCCCGAGTTTGGTTGGTTGTATGGTTGCACCGATTAATCGGTAGATAATCGGCAATCGGCTATATCGACAATTTTGCCGATTATCAACACATGCGTTTTAGATTGTAATGTTTATTGCGTTTTAAAGACAACAAATACCAAATTCTAAAACACCATAGTCAGGCATAGTTGAAAACCTTTTTAAAAATGTATAAGATTGAGGGCTGTTTAAAAAAAATTAAATCTGTTTATGTATTTCTGCATTTTTTTGATGACTCTACAGTTCTATCTTTTGAGAAACTTAATTTAAAATAATGCTGTTTTTAAATAAAGTACTTCAGTCACTGCCATCGAGGGTTTTATATGGGATTCTTTTTAAATATTACCAAACTTCTTGACTAGCTGTAAATTTGTTCAAATTGTTTTACACATCAAGTTCGAAACAAATAGGCCCATACATATACATGAAATAGCCCTTTTGTGACTTTAATTTACGAACTGTGTAGTGCAAAATTATACAAAAAATTCCGATGTTACTTAAATTAAAAGCTCTTTCAAATGGCACTTCTTTAAAACTGTGTTATGAATGTTGGTTTCATCCTTTCTAAAATTCTTACTTGAGACAACATTGTATTTTTCACATTAAACTTAGTATTTGCGAACTCTAAGTTTTTAAAATAATGACAACGAAGTCGTTCCCAAATACATGAATCCACCAGTAAAATTAATTTTACCATTTGCCGAACTATAAATTAAAAAAATAAAAGGGACATTTGCATAATATTTTAAACTAAAGTTGCAAAGCGTCCCGATTTTGGTGGAACTGTCCCGACTTGTGAAGAAAAGTCCAACGTTCTAATTAATAGTAATTCTTTGCGCAGATTTGTTTAACTCATTTCCATCAAATAATCGGCATCGGCCGATAAAGAAAGCCGATTAATCGGTTTTCGGCAAGTTTGCTTATCGGTGCAACACTAGTTCGTTGTTTAATATTGGCAACTCCTACCCAGGAAGCGAAGCTATGCTGCTTTCGTTGTCAACTTCGGCTTATTCATACTGTTAGCTTTTGATACAACGAGTATTTTCTTATATATTCAAATGCAAAATAATCTACGTTAGCTTCTAAAAGTCAATTTGGCCGCTTTTGAACACATTTTTAGTTAGAGTTTCTATTGAAAATGGAACCAATTTATTAATCCCGAATTGAATGGTTTCAGTAAATTTTGAAGCAAAAACGTTTACATCGTCAGTAACAATGACGATTGAAAGGGAAACCTTGGAAAAATTACAAAAACTTTTGATTTCTATTTTTAAAAAGTGAAACGTTTTATCGAACTTCGATGCTGTTGTTTTTAGTAAATCGGTTTATTATTATTAATTAGTTAAACATGGTGTGTTAAACCATTCATTATTTAGACTCTTAAATAGTCGAAGATACCATGTCAACTAGAGAAACAGATGGGGAAAATTCTTCTGGAAAAACAAAGATGAAGCTTCGCGCAAGCATTCAGTTCTAAAATTTGACCACGCTATTAAAATAATCGGTCTGGAAAGCTATATGTAGTTCTACAACTAGGTCTTTTATTTAATAAGATATTTATCAGAATTTCAAATATTTTGTGTTTGTTCGAATTAAAACATGTCTCATGTCATGTAACATCGACTTAGGTCAAAACATTTATACATTTTAGGTTTTTTGTATACAAAATTATTAGTTTTAGTTTTAAAAAGTCATGGAATTTTCATATTTTTGGTCTGGAAAGTCACGGAAAGTCAGGGAATTTTGCTTCGAAAAAAAAGGGGGCACCATGTGAAGCTAAAACCGTCGACGATAACATTTTCTACATAATACTGGCACAGGCAATTAATTGAATGAGGAAGTTAGTAGAGATATCTATAGTGGCAGGCCCCAACAGTCTGCATTTGAATTCGTATAATAATGGCAAGAGATTGCCTGAGTTTCCATTATCAAATTATTTGAGGATTGCCATGCCAGTACTTCTATCCCCTTCGATCGATTCATAAGTAGACTCTGGTCTCACCTAATGGAAACACTCGAAATCGAATAGATCACGTATTAGTAACAGCACATTTCTTTTCTACTGTACTGGCTTTGCGATCCTTATTATACACAATAACTAAATTAAGAGAAAAGCGGATTGTGGTGGGGTAACTTAGTTATTGAAGTTTTGAATAAACTGTTCGGTCGAACACATTTTGATCATAGGAATTCCGATTCTCAGTCAGTGTAGCTAACCACTCACTAAATCTGTGCGGAATTTAAGACACTTAAATGTAACAAATATACCATATTTTCGAATTCAAGGAACAATCGTGAAATTTATTTCAGTCATGAAAAACACAATTACATATATTTAATGTTTATTTTCTAATTTCAGAATTTTTATTTAAATAAAACCAAACTTCAAGGAGATATTCATCATTTTGACATAATCAAACACAAAAGAAGCTTCAATTATTTCAACATGAATTAATCCAAATGGGTAAATAAAGCAAATACACAAAAATAAATAAAAATTTCAATATTTCTTTTGCCACCGTCTCTTCAATTCTATATACTATATACAAATATAAATATTAATTACTATTGATTTTATTCATTCAAACAATTAATTAAAATTAAAAATAAAATAATTAAATTATGAACTTTTTCGAAAAATATTTTATTTTAATTATTAATAAATTATAATTTTTTTGTCTCTGTAGTTATTTTATAATTCTAGTTATTATTTACTTCGTTTTTTTTTAATCTTAAACAAAACCAAAATATATACGAATATATATGTATAGAAAACAAAATAATCAAAAACGAGGAAAAATATAAACTTATATTTTTCTTTTATTAGGAAATAATAATAAAACAAATTATTTAAATAATTTCTCCTACTTTTAAATTAAAATGAAACAATAACAAAAAAAAAATTGAATGACGATTATGAATAATAATAAATATTAAAATAATATAATTCATTATTTACTAATTAATTTCTTTTGCGTATTATAAACTTTATAATTTTTAGGAATAAACAAAAAATGAAATATATAATTTTTTCTTATTTGTAATATAAATATATAATTGGGAGTTTATTACATATAAAACAAAAAACTATTGAAATAAAAAATTTTTACGGAATCTATTACAGAAAAACTTAAAAACAACAGAAATAAATAATTCTTAATAATTAATTTTAAAAAAAATAATATTAATAAAAATATAATTATAAACAAAAAATTAACAAATTATTAATAATAAATTAAATAATAAATAGAAATTGCCCTTAAAAAAATTATTTAAAGAAAAAAAATTGATGAAATATAAAATCATGTTTTTTACTGTTTATAAAAAATTCGTGTAATAAGAACAATAATTTTTTTATTATTTTATGCAAGAAACAAAGTATATATAAAATAAGTAAAAATACCGTGAATAAATAAATTAATTCAAATTAAAATTTGTGATTTTTTTGTTCAACAAAAGAAAGAATACATTTAGGCGTTATGTTGTGGTGAATATATTTATTTCTGAAATACGTGAAGTTTGACTATGTTGAAATATGTTTGTGAATTGATTTTAAAAAGCGGTTGGGTTGTATGTAAGATTTAACAAAACAAACAAGGTATGATTTAATTAACTTTATATACATTCAATTACAAATTTAATCAAAAAAATCTTCAATATCAATTTCCGGATTCAGAATATCTTCTCCAAAAGGTGTTAAATCTAATTGATTTAAAATTAAATTTTCACATGTTTCCTCTAAACCTGTATCTCCTATTAATATTGCTCCTCTTAGTTTTCCTTCAAACAATATAAATTTAATATATTCCTTATCCGGTGTTATTCTTAATAAAATTTCATATTTATTATCAAGTCCTTGTCCGTTGTATCTTCCAAGTAAAACTACGTCGTATCCATATAATTTTGTTACATGTCCAAATAATTCAAAACAAAAATCTTGGTAAATTGCCTCATTAGTAAATACAGCAGCCATTCCTTTTCCAGCCATCATTCCCATTTGTCGTGCTTGTGTCCATAATCTCATTTGAAACCAATTTTCTGCTAAATCCCAACCAGCATAGCATATATCACCAGCAGCAAAAATATTATCGATTGATGTTTTCATTTGATCATCAACAAAAATTCCTCCATCTGGCCCTAATTTAAACTCAGCATCGATCATAAAATTTAAGTCAGGAACAACTCCGGTTGCTGAGACAATAAAATCACAGTCTATTATTTCCTTTTTATTCTTAAGTTGAACGGATATCGGATACTCAGTTCCGACTTCGTTCAATTTTACTAAATGTATTTCATCATTGTAATGAATATTTACTGAATTTTGCTGATTTTTCAAAGCGCCGGTCATATCGAACGATCGATGCCAATCAGGTCCCAGTGCTGCACCTTTTTTACTATGTTCACCAACATCGTAATACCGCATTCGTTTTATTGTGGTTTTGGGTATGTCAACGGTTTCACTTTTTAATTTCTTTTGAAGAAACTGCGCAGCACCGGGATCCAAAAAGGTTGATGTAATATAATCATCCTTAATCACCCAATCAATTTCAATTCCTCGAATTTCGTATACAACTTCACATGCGATTCCACCATTTCCAACTATAACCAATTTTCTACTTGTTTTTATTTTTTTCTGAAATTCACTTGCAGATTCAGTATCTCGAATCCCGAGAATGTATTTTTGAATTTCAGGAACTTCTCCATTTTCGATTATTTTTGGTCGTGCTCCGGTACAGAGACATAAAAATCTGTAACTAATTGTTGTACCTTTATCCGTTATGACATACGACTCCTTTGAATTTATTGATTGTAATTGTTCCATAATTACATTTACGTTTTTATTTTCAATTTTTCGTGACTCCATTTCTTGAACATCAAACCGTACTAAGGATTTCGCTAATGGTACTAAGTTTGTAACGGTTTTTATAACAGATGATTCAGTTAGTAGAACTATTGACTCGTTTGGACAGTAAAATGATATAACTTCGGAACAAGAAACACCAGCAATGCCTCCTCCTACTATCAGAAATGAAGATTTAATTGTCGCCATTTTCGTAATTTATTGTTAATTTTATAGTATTCTTTCATAGAAATCTAGTAAAACACTCGAGATAAGGTCTTTTATGATTAATTTAATATACTACAAAAACAAGAATGTCGCACTTTACTGTTTACTAGAATAATATTCGGCATAATCAAAATGTCGAAAAGGAACATCGAATGTGATTAAACCACAATCCATAGCACGATCAACAGCGATTAGAAGCTGTTGATGTTTAGTTTGACATAAACCTGTTTTCCTGTAACTAAGAACCTGAAAAACAAAATTTATTTTAAAAATTTCAATATATTTAAAAGTGTAGTAGTTACTTCTCCTGAATGCGGTGAGATAAATTGCTTTAGAAGATCAAGATTTCTATGATCTAATACTAGATATTCATCCCTACAAATAGGACACGGATTGCCTGTAGATAAAACACCCTTACGAATGCAAGTTTTTCGTGTTTTTCTTGGAGGAATAGCTCCTTTATGGTTTCGTCTATACTGTTCCCAAACTAATTTATCACCGTATGTTGTCCTGTATGCATCGCTTTTTAAATAGTTAGCACTTGTTTCGACAGGGATGATTTTCGTTCTATCCACTGGTTCGGCTTTTATTTTTCGTTTATCAACTTTTTCGATAGATGAATCTGAATTAAAAAGAACAAAACTTGTCGCTAGTTGCCGTGAATAATTGTGATTAGGTTTCAACGATTGCACAATATTAGAATAATTTACATGCGAAATGAGTAATCTTAAAAACGACATGATGGTTTTTATCTGACAGAAGATAATAGTGTGGTCTGATTTAAAAGAATTCATTCGGTGAATATTTGCTGCTTTTCAGCGTTTGAATAACAATTCAGCGTTCTGCGACATATCTTTTTTACGAATGAATCGTCATTGGGTGTGTTTTTTTTCTATATCGGAGAAGATCGGAGAGATATTTTAAACGTCAAAAAAATTATCTGTGTTTTTTTGCATTCTCGGATATATCTCAGATCATATATTTTCTCTCTGAAAACTTTTACAGATATTACAGATATCTTTTTTTACCGACTGAAAGTCATCGTTTAAAGTATAAATTTAAAAAATTGTAGGTAAAGTGTCGATTAAAAACAAATTCAAATAAATTTTTTTAAGAAAATTTAAATTTATTTAATAATTTTTTTTTATTTTTTTGGCGGAAAAAACTCAGAGAATATATTTTATATCTGACAGTTAATTATCGGAGGAAAAAATTATACGTTATATCTGATACAGATTTTATTTTATCGCTCCGATCTATCCGATATAGAAAAGAAACACACCCATTGATAAATCATTCGTCGGTCAAAACGTATGTCGAAATATAAAATTAATAAAAAAGATTATTAGTTGTGAGAATAATCAGGATTAAATTGTTTCAAATTGGATATAGATTATAGATAGCCTCCGTTTTTTTGTCAAACGATTGAAATTATTAGAATAACTGCCAAAAATTCATTTTGATTGAATTTGCAATTCTCTTGAGTATATTTTTATAATTTCGGATTCCTTTAATTTTTGTTGTTACTTTAATTTCTGTTCATGCTCTCTTATTCATTGACTAAAAACAAGTGTTAAAGTGCATTTATTTATCTAAACTTTGGCTTGTAGACGCCTTTTTGGTTATGCTTTTTTAATTTACTTTATAGATCTGAGCTGCTCATATATCTAAGAATATCTTACATTTCTTCAATTTAAAATCTTTTGAATCGGCCTTTTCTGTTTTGCCCTACTAGTTCAGTAAGAACATGATACTCTGGGTTTGGATTCGAAGCTCCCCCTAATATTTTTAATGTTTCCTAGCATGAACGTTGTAGCGAAGCTACCCTTTTCGTCCTGCCCTGTAACGATGGCGACAACTTTCATTAAACCCAAATTAATTTCAGATGCTCAGATAGTTTCGTAATATGAGTAGCATTTTTAAAGGTTTTTCAACCCACTTTCGATTACTTCAGACCGTTTACGTTTCGTGTATATCAAGCAACGATCATTGTCTCAAATACCTTACCTTTCTACTATTTATTTTAAAAAAATAGAGTTTACAATTTTATGTTATTTAAGTGCTATTTGCACTCCGTAAACTTTTATTTTTATTCACCAGCCAAACTTTTTATTGCTAATTTCGTTCTTACTCCTAAGAAATTAGTATTGTTTTTATTTCATTTCATTGGTGCTGATTATATTTTTATTTTATTTTATTCAATATGTAACAGAAGAAAATTAATACATTTTTCTCATCATTTTTGTGTATTTTGGTAATAACAAATTCTGATTCGGTCTCTGTTATGGTTCGGTGAAAGTGGCAAGGGTGGGTTGTGTATGGGAGCAAAACTTGTGCATATTAAATTTTTAAAAAAAATTTTTTGTTTTTCGTAATGTTGTATCTTGTGTCTCCATAGGTTGATTCAGCCTGGAGTTATTATATTATTATGTATATTATATTAATATATTCTATTATGTATATAGAATTTAAATCTTAACTTTTTAGTTTCGTTTAGTTTAGCTTTTCTAAGTTTTGAATGGTCTATTAAAACTAGACTCCAATTGTATAAGGCAAATTGCCTTTGATTGCTTGCTTATTTGAATAAATAAAAAAATAAATTTTTGAAATCATCAAATTCAAAACAAACGTGTGTGAGCATTTGTAAGAAAATATTTATTACGATTTAGGCATAAAAACGATATTTTTTTATTTTCACTCCTGTTTTTGGGAATGTTATATTTTTTATAAGTTGGATGAATGGAGTAACATAACTCGTTTTAAATACTGGAAAAATTAATTGTTTTTATATATTTTTTCACGAAGCAGAACATTTTTGTTTTCTATCCGTTGGCGTATATGGGTTTTGGTAGACCCAAGCAGTTAATGTTTGGTTCTGGAATCAACACGTCGAATTTTCGGTGAAATTAACGCCCTAAATTGATGCCGCGTGTCTTTATTTACAAATTTCTTGATATTTAGGATGGTTGAAAAAACCCATGTATCCACTAAGATTTCTGACCTTGTACTAAAATCTGAATTTATCTATTTAATATCGTCAAATTATCAATCTCTTTTTGTTTTTTTTGTTTCCTTGGATATTTAAACTTATTTATTTACGGTTTTTACTGTTTCTTAACGTGTTGGTGCCTCCCCAAAATGATGGTTTTAAAAATCTCCTTTTTTTCTAGTGCCTACTTCAGCTGTGATACTTTAAATAATTTACTTACTATCTTACCGCTATCACAAATGTTACATCTCACCGCTGTCACCAATGTAACGAATTTACTTCGTATTTGCATGTAGAATATATAATTCGATATTTAATTGTTTTTTGTAAGAGCGCCAGACTTAACTTAGCTTAAAACTCCATTTTGTCCTGAATTTGTTACTCCTAATACTTATTCCACATTTCATGAACATTACATCATTCGAGTCGTGAATATTCTATTATTTAAGCATGGCAAAACCCCATTATTTATCCCCATTGTTTAAGTATTTGCTATTATTCACATAACTAAAATGAAGCGGGTAGTGAAATCCGAAATTCGACGTCCACGCCGTGCTGCCTGGTTAATGCTGACAGAATTAGGTTGGTGTACCGGAGACAAGCAGGGTAAAAACTGCTTAGTCAATCATGGTACATCATGGCGAATTGGCGCCTTAAAACCAATGCGACTCAAGCGTCTGTTCTCCATGTTAGGGGCGGCTTGAAGCGGGCGTCTGTCTTGGATCAAGCGGCTCGCTATATAAACGTGTCAAAAGGTTGTTTCTGGTAACCTTAAGATGCAGAACGGACCCATTCACGACAATTTGGGTTGGGCCTAAGGTTAACAACCTAACCCCGGAAAAAAAATTATTTGTTAAATTTGGAAATCAGAAAAGAAAAACAGACCCGGACAAAAACTGAATTTTACCTGGACGTGAAAAAGGACCAGACTACCGAATCGGAACGTGGAACGTGCGCAGCCTGAGCGCTCCTGATGCTCTTATAAGTCTAGAAACAGAGGCTGAGAGGTATGGGATGGATATCATAGCTCTGCAAGAAATTAGACAGTCAATAATCGGAAAACAAGATTTGGATAGTCACTCTCTATACTGTAGTGGTCATCCTTCTCGAAGAGAATTTGGAACTGGCTTTCTTGTTGGTGCACGCATACAAGAAGCCGTGATGAAATTCATCCCGGTCAGTGAGAGGATTTGCTACCTACGTGTACGTGGTACATATAACAATATTTCTCTTATTGCCGTGCATGCACCTACTGAAGCTAAGACCGTCGACGAGAAGGATAATTTCTACATAGCGCTGGAAGAGGTTATGAAACAAACACCAACACGCGACTTCACTATGGTTCTTGGTGACTTTAATGGGCAGGTTGGAAGAGATATCTCTTATGGAAATGAGGTGGGCCCCAACAGTCTGCATTTGAATTCGAATGATAATGGTGAGAGAATGACTGAGTTTGCATTATCAAATAATTTGAGAATTGCCAGTACTTTCTTTCCGCACCGATCGATTCATAAGCAGACATGGGTCTCACCGAATGGAAACACTCGAAATCAAATTGATCACGTGCTAGTTACAGCACGTTTCTTTTCGAGTGTTCTGGATGTGTGATCCTTTAGAGGTGCATACATTGGAAGTGACCACTTTCTTGTATGTGCTAAAATAAGGTTCCACTTTCCAAACCCAAGCATTCCGAAATTCAATCAACGGAAACGATTTAACATCTCATCACTAAAGAATGCAGAAACAGAAGAGAAATATCAAAACCATATTGCCGAAACATTAGAGAAATCAGAAACCATTAATGGAGACGTCGATAAGTCATGGTATTTGCTCAAAGATGCTGTTTTAAGCGCTGCTGAGGGAATACTTGGACGACCACAAAACCACTCCCAGACGCCATGGATGGATCAAGCATGTCTTGACGCTATTCAATACAAAAGAGATTGCTATCTGAAATGTCTGCAAGGACGCAACACCAGGTCCACGAAGGAGAACTATAAACTGGCAAGACAAGCCGTTACAAAGTTATGTAGACGAACGAAGAGAGAATGGTGGAAGAGAAAGTGTGAGGAGATTGAAAGCTTCAATAAGGAACATCAATCGCGTAACTTCTTTCAACAGGTTAAAACCTTAAAGAAGGGCCCTCAAACTAGATCGACTGCTATTCAAAACGAAGATGGGGAGCTACAAGTAGACCTTAAAAATATTTTAGACACTTGGGCCGCTTATTTTGAGAATCTTCTCAACTTAAGTGACCAGAAACAAGTCGGGCGACGAGCAAAGCTTATTCGTGCGTCAAAGGTACATGTAGACGAACCCACCAAAGAGGAATTCGATGCGGCGCTGTCAAAATTAAAATGCAATAAAGCACCTGGTATCGACGATATAACATCCGAAATGATTGTACATGGTGGTGAAACTCTATCCTTAAGATTGTTTGAACTTGTTCAAATGATATGGAGGACTGAAGCCATGCCACAGGACTGGAACACAGCTATGCTGATACCAATCCATAAAAAAGGTAATCGCCTACAATGTGCAAACTACAGAGGAATCGCTCTACTCTGCACAGCATATAAGATCTTTTCTTATATTTTGCTATCCAAAATCAATCCTTTTGCTGAAAAACTGTTTGGAGAATATCAGTGTGGCTTCCGGCGGGGCCGAGGTACCACCGATGTACTTTTCTCGATAAGGATGATTTTGGAAAAGTGCCGAGAGTTCAACATACCAGTGCACCAACTCTTCATTGATTTCAGACAGGCCTACGACTCTCTCGAACGAGAGACTCTATGGTCTGCTCTGGTGTCAATGGGAATTCCTGGTAAACTGGTATCACTATGCAGAATGACAGTACAGAACTCTCAATGCTGTGTACGAGTAGAGAACGAAATATCAAGGTTTTTTAAAGTCGACTCCGGATTAAGACAAGGTGATGCTATCTCTCCTATACTTTTTAATTTAGCCTTGGAATATGTGTGCCGTCAAAAGAAACTGCCGACTAACAACAATATCTTGTCAATAAACTCAGTACAGATGATTGCATACGCTGATGATGTTGTCATCCTCAGCCGAAATGAAGCTGTTATGAGTGAGACTTTTAAGTCGCTTGAGAGTGGAGTTAGAAAAATTGGTCTTCAAATTAACTACAATAAAACCAAACATATGAATGTTTCAAGAGAGTCTGAGAAGAAAGATTTGATGTGCGGCGATGAACGAATTGAGGGAGTTGAATCTTTTAAATATTTGGGATCAATGCTTGACTCAAACAACAGCATACTTACAGATATAAAAGCTCGAATCGCTGCAGGTGATCGAACTTTCTACTCAATCAAACCTCTCCTTGGATCTCCGTATGTATCAACTAACACCAAGCTCAAGTTATACAAGACATTGATTAGACCGGTTGTGATGTATGGGTCACAAACGTGGACCCTTACACAAAATGACGAATCGCATTTATCTGTATTTGAGCGTAAGATCCTACGCTACATTTTTGGTCCACTTAAGACAGACGATGGAGAGTATAGAACCCGATATAGCTTTGAGATCAGAGACCTTCTTGAGGGTCCTGATATAATAGGTTGTATCCGTTCTAATAGGATTGCTTGGTTTGGGCATGTTCTACGAGCCGATTCACAGTCTGGAATGATTAGAAAAATGTACGTTAGTACCCCAGGGAGTGGGCGACCGCGAGGTAGACCACGACTACAATGGGAGACTGACGTAATAAACGACCTTAAAAAAATCGGCTGCCATGGTAATTATGTCGCTGTTGCGAATGACCGTGGTGAATATTCGAAGCTGATTAGCCTGGCAACGCTCCTACATGGAGCATGAACGCCGTTAAAAAAAAAAAAAAAAAAAAAAAAAAAAAAAAACAATAGTTTTTATAATTCAAACTCTAAAACAATGATATTTATTGAATTTTTTTTTGTTTTCGGAAGCGTCTACAAATTTATGATTTTATTTTTTTTTGTTTTACGATAACAATTTTTAATTCTTTTTTGGTTATAAATTCAGTTGATTGTAATGTAAAATGTTCATCAATTAGTTTTTTATTATAATAAAGTTCTGAATAATAAATAATATACAAAATCGCATTTTTATATTATTTGTTATAGCTAATTTTTAATATTTTGATTTTCTAATAAAAAATGTTTTTTTGTCATAATTATTAATGTTTACTACAAATTTATAGGTTCTTTTAAAGGCTTAATCGAATAAGCAATTTTGTTATATTTATTATATTAAATCATTAATAAATATTAAATTATTATTTTCGCGATTTTTAGATTTTAAAAGTTGTATTAAAAGTGTAATAAGTAATTTTCCTGGGAATGAATTAATATTAAATTAATTGAATAAAAACATCGAATATTAATTATAATTTTTATTTTTGTAATTTAACATATAAAAAACACAAATTCTAAGTTTTTTTCTTATGTGAGCGTTTTTTTTTTAAATTTTTGATAACTTTCAAAGCAAACTTATAATTATAATAATAGATAAAATAAATTATTACTTTTTTTTTTAAATATATACAAAATTTGTAATTTAAGTTTTTTTATTAATTTATTTGAATTATGTATTACTTTTTTATTTTATTGGTGTTTTTGTTTAAAAATGGTTTTATTTATATTTAATTTTTTGTTTGTTTATTTTTTAATTATTATCACAGATAATATAATTTATAATTTGTGAATAATTAAAAATAATAAAGTTTAGGTTTTGTTTAGGTTGTAGCGTTTATTAGTTATTTTATTATTATATAACTAATTGAGTTATAATAAAATTTAGGAATTGTAATAAATAATTTTAGTTAATTTCAATTTACAAATATTACACAATTTAGTACTTTGAAAATTGAGATTTATTATTATACAAAAACAAATCAATTTTCAAAATAATAAGTTATTTGGTATTTTTGAAAGAATTCTTAATTTAAATTTATTTATTAAAAAAATTAGTATTTCAAATGAAATTTCATCAACAAGCTTTTATAGTTTCTAATTGTAAGCTTGCATTTTCTTAACAAACAAATTTTTATCTTTTTGGTGAAAGGTTAAATTTTAATTAAGTTAATTTATTTAAAATACAATAAATTTTTGAACAATATTTTAATTTTGGTTTCAATATTTTTGAAAAGGATTTTTTTTATTTAACCATTTTTGTGTGTAGGCCCTGTGGAAACATATGCCATAATTGTATTTAAATTATGGCATATTTTAAAGAAAGTCTTTGAACAGCATTGAAATTAAAAAAAATTATATTATATTTACTTAATACATTTATGTTAAGTAAATTGATCATATGATTAAAATAAAATAATGCTGTTGATAGTTTGTATAGTAATATTTATTTTCATGTTAGTTTTGGTATATGGGAGTTAAAGGAGAAATGTTCTTTATTGATTTAAATCTTGATCAAATTTAATTATATTATTTTCGGGAGAAAGACAATTAGTTAATTCTGTTGTTTATATAGTGTTTTCTTCCATATACTATAACAGAATATTCAATATTTTTGGTTGACACCTTGAGTATAAACTGTACATCGGTTAGTTTTGACAATCAGTCGATATCCAATGATTTTCGTCGTTGAGTAGTAGTTGATCATCAACTTATAAATAAACGTATTCAGTTCTGAAAGAGGAATTCTTAAATGAATTAATTATCTAATTTAGTTTTAATGTTTTTATTGATTACCTAGCATCTTCTTCTATCCACCATGTGAGTTTTTTGATTCGAATATCTTCTATTGTGTTCCTACCCTAAAAATAAGGGATACGCAAAATAAAAAGTCTCTTTAGGGCATAGTTCTTTGAAAAGTAAAATACATAAGTTTTATGGTGAGATTTTGATTTTTGTCTACCTCTAAACAAAACCAAATGCGTGTCAAATCTAAATTTAAAAAAATAATTTCATTATTTTTTGTATGTTAGTTAAATGTTCGCTAAGGAATTTCCTATATTTTATTAATTGTAGTCGTTAACATTGATTTCAATTTAGTTTGAAGTAAATGAAAAACACGGGTGTGTCCGTTGTATATGTCCCATATGAACAAGGGCTATTAAATATATCGTTTTTATTATTTAAGTGTACATGATTCTTTTGTGAGAACAATTGTTTCAATACTATATGGTTACGTCAATTTAAAGTAATATAGGAAAATTCGTTGTTGTTGTTGGACATTTCCTTTTTTTAAAAATAGTTGTTTTACTCCTATTTTTTACAAATGAATCGATTTAACCCCTATTTTTCCCTAGATGTTGGTTTTGTGAAAAATTGTATAATTTGATTAAATTTTTTTTGAAAAAACTTTTTTAATTTAAATATATTTGTGTGAAATAATATATTCTTCTGATAAAAAAGAAGATTTCCTTTTGAAAGTTGTACGTTCTAAAATAAGCTTCTTATATCAAATTCTGATTACTAACTTTTAAATTAAAAAAAAAAACAATATAAATAATAATTTGAATTTAAATGTCATATAGTACCATTTCCATTTTATGTAAATAACTCTGAAGTAAATTACCGATACATCTTCTTCAGTCAAAAGCTAAATTAACCCCAATATTTAAATTTTGAAGGTGAGATTAAATAAGCCAAGTAGGCTTGGAATATACAACCATATAGAATATACTTTAAAGATCTAAGTTGTCTAAGAAACTTGCAGAAACTGTTGCAGAATTTGGAGATCGAATTGAACAGGTTGAGAATTGATAAATCTGTTAATCAAACGTTTTGTTCATAACCTAGCAATCGAGCCAGAAGGAGATTGTTTTGATACATTACCAAATTGAGAGACAGTTGGAGGAAATTCATCGGGGAGAAATTTGTGACAAGATTAAATTATTGAATAATGTTATAGTAAAGGTTAAGGACGATAACTCGTTTGCCCTGTACTGAAAAAAAAACGAATACTGATTGTTCGTTATAGTAATTGAACGAACGAGCGAAAATTGAACAATTTTCGTTGGCTCATTGAACAATTTTGTTAACTTATTGAAACATTTATTAATATTAAGAATGTTTTTGTAATTTTAATAAATTATTCATTGATTCAACGAAGGTAGTGTAATAATGTCCAAATGCAGCAGCCAAATTATGTAACTGTGAAGCAGTGAAATGTTAAAAATTTCTTCGCTTCTTTTCATTAACAACTTCACCGCTTCACCAATTACAGAATTTAGTAGCAGATACCTTTTAAAAAGGCGAAAAATGATAAAAATTAGTAACAGCATGAAAAGTGTCGGATAAAAAGGAAAATATAGCGCAAATGATGAAAAAAATAATTTAAAGTTGGTCCGAGTTATGTACGAGGGTGAAATGGAGTGAACCTATAGGGGAGGAAAATGGTTTTTCAAAAAAAGTTGTTAGTAATGAAAAGGTCTATATAACTTTTATATAGGCTATTTTTCAATTAACCTAAAATTTTCCGAGAAAAATTAAAAATTCGAAAAAAAAGTTTTTTCGTTTTTAATTTTTATCTCCCACAAAAAATTTTTTTTCACGTAACTTGGTGAAAACATACCTTTTTATGTCCTAAATACGATAGGATTTTTTACAATCAGAATATTTATTTTTACAATTAATTGAAATTTTAAAATTTTAAACCAAGCAGGAATGGAGCAGTCAATTTTTTTTCTAGGAAGTATGTAGAAGTATTTTTTTATATTTAGAAATTTATTACAAAACAAACACGAAATAAAATTAAAATAACTTAGTGAAAAGATGATACACCCAGAAAACTACTCAAAAACCTCTCCATTTAGCGTTTCAAGAAAGTATTACAAAATCAAAAATTCATATTTTTTTTCAATATTCCAAAAATATTCTAAAAATTAAAATAAAATAATTTTAAACTTTTTTTTAAAGTTCTTAAAACATTCCAAAAATTATCACAAAATCAAAGATTGAAACTGTTTTTAAAATTCTAAAATTATTGCAAAAATTATAACAAAATCCAAAATTGTAACTTTTTCCAATATTCTTAAAATATTGCAAAAATTATAACAAAATTAAATATACAATTTTTTTTAAAATTCCAAAAATTATAATAAAATCAAAAATTTAATTTTTTCAAAATTTTTAAAATATCGCAAAAATTCGTAATTCAAACTTTTTTCAAAATATTTAAAATATTCCAAAAATTATAACAAAATCAAAAGTACAAACTTTTTTCAAAATTCCAAAAATTATAATAAAATCAAACATTTAAACTTTTTCAAAATTCTACAAATATTCCGAAAATTCTTACAAAATCCAAAATATTTCAATAATTATAACAAAATCCAAAATGCAAATTTTTTTTCAAAACTTAAAAAATATTACAAAATCAAAAATTGAAACTTTTTACAAATCAAAAATTGAAACTTTTTACAAATCAAAAATTCAAACTTCAAAAAACGTTTTTCCAAAATTCTAACAATATTGCAATATTTATAACAAAATCAAAAATAAAAATTTTCTTCAAAATTCCAAAAATTATAATAGAATTTAAACTTTTTCAAAACTCTAAAAATATTCCGGAAATTCTTAAAAAATCAAAAAAACAAACTTTTTTCAAAATTCCAAAAATATTTCAAAAATTATAACAAAATCAAAAATTTCCATGTCCAATTTCATGTTCGATAACATTTCATGTCAAACAAATAATTAATGTCATTTTTTGCAAAAGAAATGAGTAAAAAAAAATGAAAATATTGTTTTTGACAAACTTATAATGCAATAATCTAGTTTTTGGTCTCTCTTACCAATCCCGATCATCAAGTTTTCTCCAAATTTAATGTTCCTATCGTAATCACTTAAAATGAACGTTTTTTAAGCAAAATATATGCAAATTTCCTTGTTTTGACACACTTCCGGTACAGTTGTCGAACACATCGAATAAAAATTTTTGAAATCCCTCCAGTGGCTTCTAGATTTCGTCGGTTGTGACGACCGGTTGGCAGACAGACATATATTTTGTTGTTGTTTAGAATCAGTAGGTCCTAAAACATCGAGAAATGCCAAAAAAGTGGGTGTAAGAATTTCACTTTTGGCTCGAGAATTTAATATTTAGGTCTTTCAGACCGAAGTAGTTTTACGAAATAATGAAAAATTTAATTTAATTTAATTTAAAATCACGTTTTTCAGTTTTTCGTCTTTCCTGGAAAATTTTTCCATGGTTATGTTTATTTTTCTACACCACCTTAAAGTAGACGTTTCATCGAAAATAAAGACCACTGTTGTTTTTGACAATTCTGTTCCAGCATATGGATTTTCGGGTTAAAATGATGTCACTTTTTAGGGTTCCGTTTTTTATACGAAACACTATTGGTGAGATGTGTTTTTGTATTAAAATCAATTATCTTAGAAAATATAAATCCTATGGACCTGAAATTTAACATGCGTATAAAACTAACCTATCACCTGAAGATGACGGATACAAACAAAAATAAAGCTTTTTACGTTTGTTTTACGGGGCTGTTATGTAGGGCCTTTAAGAAAATACTTTTTTTTACCGAGTCAAGTAGGGTATCACATGGAAGGACTTGAATTCAGTATTATTTAAAAATGTATTTTAGAATTTTTCATTCCACAGTTTTTTGAATAAAATTCAAAAATAGCTTTTTTTCATGTTTTCTTTCTCTACTTAGTCCGAACCTATGTAATGAAAAAACTTTAAAAGTTTTTGAAAATATAGAAAAAGTGGTAACTTTTGAACGAAAAATATAAGGAAGTGTAAAATACGCCTAATCTGATTTATTAAAGGGGCGGGAATGAGAAGGGGAAAAATCACCATTTAAAATCCAGTCATGTGGGATATCAAATGAAAGAGCACTTAATTTAAGAAATATTCCAATTTTTTTAGAATTTTGCGGTGCACAGTTTTTGAATTATTGTCAAAAAAGTGTAGCAAAAAGTTGGCCCCCCCTCTTGGGTTTCGAGCTTAATTGACAGAAAAATTTGAAAAAATTCATAGAGAAAGAGTTTGATAAACTCTGAACGAAAATTATAGCGAAGTATCACATAATTGTTTTTCTGTATTTTGAGGGGATGAGATTGGGGAAGGGTGAAAAAAATCATTTTTGATTCTAACGAGTGGGGTCTAATATGAAATAGCACTTAATTTAAGAAACATTCTAACTGTTTTTAGAATTTGTCGGTGCACAGTTTTCTAATTATTGTCAAAAAAAGTGCAACAAAAAGTTGGTCCCCTCCTCTGCGTTCCGACATTGACTAACAGAAACATTTGAAAAAACACACAGAGATAGGAAATTTGATAAACCCTGACCGAAAACTATAGCGGGGCGTCACATAATTGTTTTTCTGTATTTTGAGGAGGTGAGATTGGGGAAGGGTGTACAAAATCTTTTTTGATCCCAACGAGTGGGGTCTAATATGAAATAGCACTTAATTTAAGAAACATTCTAACCATTAGAATTTGTCGGTGCACAGTTTTTGAATTATTGTCAATTTTTATTGAATTGTTTTTTGAATTCATAATGTATATTTTCCAATTTAAACCATTTACAGTTGGTGTAATTGAATCTCTCTTTAGTTACCCTAAACTGCTATTGCTAATATTTAACGAAATGTAACATTTTGTCATTTGTGTATAATTTGAATCAATTTTCAAATGATTTTGCTTTTGAAATTTACAAGTAAAAAATCATTTTTATGTGCCAATGGTCTACCAATATAAAAAGTCTACAACACAACTTTATTTAAACTATTCCTGTCAGTTTGTTGTTTTACTTTCACGGAACACTCAGCGAGCGAATTTTATTCGCACTTGACTGACTTTTTAGGGTTCCGTTTTTTATACAGAACACTATTGGTGAGAGTAAAACGAGTTTTTCACATTATATCGATTATCTCGTAAACTATAAATGCTATGGACTTGAAATTTGAGGTGCGTATAAAAGTAATCTGCTCACATGAAATGACGGATACAAATAAAACTAAAGTGGTTTTCGTTTGGTTTACAGAGGTACGATGTGAGACCTTTGAGAAAATATAATTTTTTATAGATTCAAATAGGGTATCATATGAAAGGGCTTCATTTCAGTATTCCTTAAAAATTTATTTTGGAATTTTACACCTCACCATTTTTTGTATAATTTGGAATAATGACGTTTTTTTCGTGTTTTCTTACCTCAATTAGCTCCGAACCCAACTGATCGAAAATTTTCAAATGTATTTGGAATGATAGAAAAATTAGTACGTTTATAATAAAAAATATAAAAAAGTGTCATATTCTCATACTTAGATTTATTAAGGGGGTGGATATGAGGAGGGGTAAAATCACTATTTAAAATGGGGTCAAGTGGGATGTCATTTGAAAGAAGACTTTATTTAGAAAACATAGCAATTTTTTTTAGAATTTTGCGATGCACGGTTTTTGAGTTATGGACAAAAAAGTGCAACTTTCAGACCGTCCCCCCCCCCTACGTTTCGACACTGATTGACAGAAAAATTTGTAAAAATTCACAGAACTAGGAAATTCGGTAAATTTTGTATGAAAATTATAGAGAGGTCTCAAATAATTATATTTCCGTGCGTTTAGGGGTAAAGAGGGTAAAAGAAAATCTTTTTGGACCCAAGCGAGTGAGATGTCATTTAAAAGAGCACCTAATTTATAAATCATTGCAATTTTTTTTAGAATTTTGTGATGTAAAGTTTTTGAGTTATTATCAAAAAAGTGCAAATTTCAGATCGTTTCGCTCCCTACATTTCGACGATGATTGACAGAAAACTTTGACAAAATTCGCAGAGACAGGATAATTTGTAAATTTTGAATAAAAATCATAGCAAAGTCTCAAATAACCATATTTCTGTGTGTTTAGGGGATGGGTGTAAGGAGAGTAAAAAACCACTTTTGACCCAAGCGAATGGGGTGTCATATGAAGGAGCACTTAATTTAAGAAACATTACAATTTTTTTAGAACTTAGCGGTGCACAGTTTTTGTGTTATTGAAAAAAAATATTTTTAGTATGTAGCCTCTTTACCCCCCCTAAATTTCAACACTTGATTGACCGAAAAAATAATCAAATTTAAACCATTTACAAGCTGGTGAATCTTTCTTGAGTTACCATAAACATCTATGGATGAGATTTAACCTAATGTAACATTTTTTGAGTTATTTTTGATCAATGTGGATTTGATTGTAATTTACTATTGACATTTACGATTAAACATTAATTATTTTGTTATGCGTCTATGGTCTGGAAATATAAGGACATAACAACACAACTTTTTGTCAATAGTTCTTGATATTGTGTTCTTTTACATTCACGGAACCCTTGACGAGCGAATTTTATTCGCACTTGTCTGACTTTTTTTTTGTTTAAAATCTCAATTAAATGTTAAAATAAATATTTTGATTCAAAAAATTCCAGCGTATTTAGGACACAAAACGGTATGTTTCCACCAAATAGCGAGACCAAATTTATTTTGTGGGAAATAAAAATTAAAAACGAAAAACCTTTTTTTGGTTTTATTATTTTTTTTTAAATTTTAGGTTATGTGAAAAATAACCTATATAATTATCTACATCTTTTGCATTCAACTTTTTTCGATAAAAGGTTTTGCTTGAAACCGTGAAAAACCATTTTTCACCCCTAAAAGTTCACCCCATTTCACCCTCGTAACTCGGATCAAGTTTAATTTATTTTTCCTATCATTAGCGCTATACTTTATTCCTTATCCAACATATTTCATACCGTTACTAATTTTTTCCTTTCCAAAAGGTGTTTGCACTGGTCTAATAGCGAAATCACACCAAATTTTTGTTGATGAAATCCCTTCACTCCGACTCCTAGCTGGAATAAGGCTTTTGTTGGGTTAAGGCGGTTGGGGGGACGAAATAACAGCTGATGTACATTGTTGGTTATTTGTTGTTTCCGCCAATACCATAATACCCTGTGGTGTTTCGTCAGGCTCTTGGTCCTCAGCGGAATGAAAACTTTGCTATTGCTATGCTCAATAAAGATTTTAATCCATTATCTTTAAGAAACATTTAGAGCTTGGGCTGCTAGGCTGTTGTCGAATGTAGTGGGCGTAGGCGACAACAGAAAGATACCGTCCGTCTTTCGTGCTACGGTCATTGCCTCTAAGGCAACACCAGTGCTAACAAATTTTCCTCAATGTAGGTTATTGGGATGTTGGCATTGGGGCGACAGCTTGACACATACCTCAACAATGCTAGCAATTGGTTCTCTCCCTGTCGAACTGTTGTTGTCCGGAACCGGAACAACCTTGGAAACTCCCTTACTCAAAATTTTAGTTTTCTAACCGGCCACATAACGTCAACATCACATCTCCTCCCTAGATTTATGCTGGCAGAATTTTTTTAAATTTTTAGAATTTTGAATTTTGTTCAATTTTTGAATTTTCGAGTTGTTGTTGTTTTGTTTTGAATTTTATTAAAGTTTTAAAATTTTGGAATTATGTACATATATGGAATTTTTGGAATTTTGAATTTTTAAAGCTTTGAATTTTTGTTGTATGTATATTTTCGAATTTTTATAATTTTGAATTTTATTTTGTTGAATTTTTATTGAATTTAGTTGAAATTTTGCTGTATTTTGAATTTTTAAAACTTTTAATTTTGTGGCATTTTTTGTTGAATTTACAAGATTTAAATTCTTAAAATTTTGTGTTACTTTGTGAATTTTTAAAATTTTGGTAAAAATTTTTAAAATTTGGAATTGAGTTTTGTAGTATATTTTTCGAATTTTGTTGAATTACTTTTAATTTTCAAAAAGAAACATTTCTGAATTTTGTTGATTTTTTGATTTTTAGATTTCTTTCCTTGAATTCTTAATGGTATTCTGAACCAGCTCAACAACTCAATGTCCAACAGGCACCATCCATTTTTGTTTTCGTCCCCAAGTTTTGTTTTGAAAGGGATTATTTTGATTTTTTTAAATATTTGCTTTTACATTAAAAAAAATGATTTTTTTTAAAAGCATTTTTTGGAAATTTTTTCATTATTAAAATTTTATTGTGGATATATTTTTTAGAAATCTTTGTCATACTCCCTCATATCATTTAGTTCCTCTCAAAATTGTTGATTTTTTTAAAGTTTCTCTGTTTTTTTTATGTTTCTCTGTCATCTTTTGACGATTCGTCAATCTCCTTCGCGACCAATTCCACTTTTGGTGAACCCCTCTTTTAGTTACTATTTTCTCCAATTACTGCTCTTACTACTCTTTATTCGGTTCATATTTGAGTAACCACGGCTTCTAATCCCGACGTTACCTTGGCCAAGAGCAGCGCCTTGTGCTGCCAGAAAATGAATGCGCTGAGCGCGACACTGACTATTATCTGTTGTCATATGTTCCACAAATCCTGTTACATGAGAGCTCCGCCGGTTAATGTTTGCCTAGCTCGTAAAATCAAATTTCGTAAAATCCCAGGTGTTCAGTTCTGAGTCCCTAGGAGCTACCAAAAAGGGGTCTGCTCATTCAAGAAATAATACTCAACGTCCTCGAGATGAGACAGTTGCCGCTTCACCTAACACCGTTGGCCATTGTTCCAACTATCGTAGAAGTCTGAACCTCAAGCCTGATTTAAATGGTAAAGCCCCTTCTAAACTACAACTGTGTTACAACAAACTACCACCTGATGCCCTGATACCGATATGTAATTGAAAAGTAAAAAATAGAGGCAATTTCTATTTGAAAGGATTGCATACGAATAAAAATGATAGCTAATGTCTCCTTCACAAAAGGCAAAAAAACGTTAAGGCTGTTTCCGGTGTCATGGAATAAAAATTTAAACAATAATATTAATTTTCATAAAAAACCTGCATAAGAGCCGATACAAAATAGCTTATTGTTTTTATATCATTAATATTTTAAGGAGAGACGAATTCTCTCAAACTTTAAACATTAATCTCAGATTCAATCCGATAGGATTTTCATGAAAAAATATAATCGGTTTCAATTCGTTTTATATAACGAATATACTATAAAAACGATTTAAAACTGGTTCAGTTTCACCAAAAATTTTTCAATCGTAAACTTCAGATTGGACATGATTAAATATAGATGGAAAATCGAATCAACACGCCACGCCGATGATGTGAACTCGACCTTTTCCGACTTCTTTGAAACTTCGGCAACCGTTAGTATAATAAAAAAAAATTGATATGAGCGTTTTATTGATTTTTCTTTTCACTAGTTTTGACTATAGGGCCGGGAAAAAATATCGATATATCGATAAAAACCTATAATTATCGATATATCGAATATCGATGTCGGAATGAAAATATAATATCGATATATCGATAATATCGATATATCGATAATATCGATAATATCGATATATCGATAATATCGATACATCGATAGTATCGATATATCGATAATATCGATAAATCGATATATCGATAATATCGATATATCGATATAACTATATATCGGTTTAATAAATATTTTTTTATTTAAACCATTTTGCGTTATCAATAATCAATATTATTATTACATGGTGAGTACTATTTGCTTCGATTAAAATAGTTATTCAAATTAAAATTTTTTTTAAAGCAGTTATTCATGTCAATATAGAAAATACTTTCATTAAAAATTAACAAAAATACGTAAAAAAAGAACATTATACAATAGCAGATTTTATTACTAGTGCGGATGCGTTTTCCAAACAAGAGCTGCAATCCTTAGCGTTTGGAAAACGCATTCGCACTAGTTTTTGTAACAAACGTACAAAATTTATAAATATTTATTTAATTGTACGATATTGGCATGATAATTGATAATATATGATATATATACAATATCGAAATATCGATTTATCGATATTATCGATATTATCGATATATCGATATTATCGATACTGATATTATCGATATATCGATATTATCGCTATATCGATATATTGATATATCGATATATCGATAGGTCAATATTATCGATACATCGATATATCGATATATCGGTATTATCGATGTATCAATATATCGATATATCGATATTATCAATATATCGATATTATCGATATATCGATATTATCGATATTATCGATATATCGATGTATCGATATTATCAATATTATCGATATTATCGATATATCGATAATTTTTTATCGATTATCGATAATTTTTTAAATATCCCCCAGTCCTAGTTTTGCACAAGGTGGCTTGAAATTTTTTAAGAATTTTAGAGATAAGGAAAGTTTAAAGTTAAATTGTGCTCGAACGGGTGAACCGATCTTAACGAATTCGTTTTCAAAATTACTAAGTGAGACCTTATAAGAATATTACATTAATAAAAACAAATTTATATTTTTATGTTTTTTTTTTAATTTTTTAGACATGGCGATTTCAAAAAGTATCCACACCTGTACGCCTATTCCGACATTTCCTTGGGAATTGGGAATTGAGAAAAAAGTGCAATAAACGAAATAAAGAAATATTTTCTAATACGAATTTGTTATTTATATTTTATTTGTTATTTTGAATACTAGTTATGAAAAAATTGCTATAACTTATTTCTCAATTCCTATTTCACGATGTACCCGAATATGGCGAATAGGGCTACTGGCATATATTTTGTTTGTATAAATATTCAAATAGATTTTTCTCGTTGCTGATCTAGTTGTATTTAATAAATATCCCCACCAGCAACAGATTAAATTAGACAAAAGCTGCAAATATATACTTTTCCCCCTTTTTGCTCGTCAACCAATTAGTACAAAACAAACTATAAAGACTCAACCAACCATTAGGACAGAATGCAGAGACAGTGATTAGTAGGCATCAACAGACTCAAGTGGCTTTAACTACAAAGGTCTAATAAAAGCGTCCATAAACACCTCATGTTGTAAAACGTATGTTGTTGTGGGATATATGTATATCTTAAATAGTATCTACGTGTTGTTGTGACATTGTTGTTTGTTGTCATTCCTATTACACAACACTCCTTACTTAAATAAAATTACAACGAATTACTTGTTTAATTATGTCGAGTCTCCCATAAATTATTAAAAATGATCAAGTTAATCTACAATTTATAATATGAAATAAATCCATCACTAAACGTATGGCACCACATCGTATAATTATTTAAGCTCCTAAATTACTATCAATCATATCCTATCTGGCTTATTTCATTATGATTTTGTCTAGATAAAAATTTTTGATTCGAATAATATTAGAAAAACGTTCTATTTAAAGAGATTAATCTTATTAATGTATTACTAATATTAAGTCATTAAAAATATTTTTATTTTATACAATTTTTTTTGAAGCCAAACAAACGTTATTAGAAATCATTGAATTAATAGAATCAACATTTTTAAAATATTACTAATATAGTCTAAGTTTTTTTTTTCTCTGAAGAAAAGCGTTTTTCTTATTAATTATCTATTTAAATAAAGATAATAAAAATAAATCGAAGACATACAAAATTCGTTGTTATATACATAGATTTTATATTATCTGTTAATATTAAAATTAGATTATGAACCAGAAAAAAGACATCCAAGATTTTCTAAATAATTAATTTTTATTTAATAAATTTTACATTTAAAGAGAAATATAAATATAATTAATAATGATAATCATAATAATGATTCATATTTTTAGTTTTTTTTCTTCTTTTAAAAAACGTTTAGAATTTTTATATATTTATATATATTTTAAATTAATAATTAAATAATGATTATATCGAATTGCCTAATAATTTTTTTTTACTGAAATAATTTATAATATATGTGTTTTTTTAATAGTCACGAGCATTTTTATATTATTATATATATAATTAATTTGTTATATATATTTTCTAAATCAGAAAAAACCTAGTTTTATTTATATTTTTATTAATCTAAATTATTATGTTTTATATAACTAATTTGCTATAGGTTTTTTGCTTTTAAATCACTTAAGGATTATTAAGTTGAGTAGTTTTGTTTTTGGTTTGTTTTAAATTTGTGTGATGATTTTTTATTGAGTGTTTTTTTTTGTTCTCAATAATTGTAATAATTCTTGATGTGAAAAGATTGAACAAAGTTAGATTTAATATAATTAAGAAATTTTAGCGTAAAATGAATGGATTTGATTGCTTTAGAAATTGTCGATTATGCATACCAGTTGTATTATATTCTGGCATGGATGTGAATATTTGCTACAGTTTTATATAATGTCTAATTTTATTCTGTAAGAAAAACAAAAAAAAAACGATCGATAAAAAAAGTCGTAAATTAAATATTTTAATATAATAACGTTTTAGTTTTAGTAGAAGTATAATAGTTAAATATATAAATTTTTTAATTAAGTTATTGAAATCTCACTCATCAATTTTTTTTTAGTTTTAAAGTTTTGTAATATAACAATTTTATTTTTGTTTACATGATTAATTATTAATAATTATTATTTCTTATTAAGTTTATGTAAGCCCTGAAAGTTGTTTGTTTTATTAATGTTAAACTTTAATTAGCTATTAAATACTGTTTTTTTAATTTTAATACTTATTTTGCCATCAAAATGTAATTAATTTTACTTAATTAAAAAATATATATAATAATTAAAGAATGTGAAAATTATTGAAATATTGATTGTAAAAGATTAAGATTTTGTCTTAGTTTAGAATTGTTTCATTCTTAAATGTAATGCAAATTGAATTTTAATTTTTAACTAATTATTTACAATTTATCAAATTTTCATTTTCAATTTTATCTTCTTTGTCGTATAAGTTGTTTACCAACAGAGGAAAACTGAAAAGCTTAATTTTAAATGGTAACAACATGTTGACACTTCAAGATAGCGTGCGAAAGCTGACGTCACCATGACCGAACTCAAAAACAGATTGATATTAACAAAGGAAACTCATCAAAACAAACAACTAGAGGTATACCTCCATCAATATACTATGATTTATGACAAAACGCTCTAGAAATTAAACGCCAAAGGAAAAACAACAAAAATGAGCTTCACAAAATGAGCTTTTTGTGCTACAACATTTTAGAAGATTATGAACTTACGGACGAATATAAGAAGACGATAACCAAAAAAAAAACGAAATGTGAACTTTTGCAAATGCCAACTCCTTAGAAAAAAGTTCCTGTTTTTGGTCTTAAGTGCAACTAAGTGCAACGAAAAAGATCAAGAAATAGAAACTAAAACTGTACAGAATCTCCTTACGCCAGATACCAAGAAAAAGCCAATAACTATATATAATAGAAAATCAGTACACTCTTACCTACACAAATCTTCCTAAGAAGTTTATATTTACAATCGGTGCAAGCAAGTTCAAGGCCATAAGTAAGGACCACAAGTTCATGTAATAAGTCCCTTTTGATCAACAGGATTGAAGTTTTAGAAAACAGGATATGAGGTATACGAAATGGATTGAACACCTGAATGTTTGTAGCATGCAAATAAATGACCGCATGCCTCTTACTATCTTTCGAAGAGAGTATAGAGTTGTAACTCTAAGAGGACGTATTTGAAGCAAATTGGCTAGCGAATAACGGGTAAAATAGGCTGAGCAAATAAAGAGATATATCACCCATTCATAATGATAGAGGAACTGCGTCCAAATTCAAAAATATACCAATCAAAGAGATTTTACAAGATCATTGATATTTTAACAGAATCGCAACAAAATAAAAAGAAAAGTGTACTTAAAAGAAAAGTGTACTTAGTCTATAATATTTCAACTATCTTTACAACAACAATAAAACCATTTAAGTTATCGTCATCAAACATGTGTTTTAAAAATATTTCTAAGGAAAAAAGAGGATGGTACAATAACAACAAATTAAATACATGCAAAACAATTACTCCACATAGACTGGACTAATAGAAAAACGAAAAGCATTATTTTTTCTTAAAATTTAGGAATCATTCTCTAAAATGAAAGATCGTACTAGAATAGTCTAGAGATTGATTAAAATTGAATTTAAGCAATTCCCTTTGCAGATAGAAAGTTGAAGTCTAAATGCGATATTTGTTAACACCCAGCGATAAATAAGTTATAACCAGAGTGCTATTGTTGATATTGTGTATATTATTTAGTGGACTTTTCTCATTTTAAGGAATATTTTAGCTGAACTGTTTACCTGTTGTGAAAATTTAAGGCGTTGAATACTTAATAAAACCTTGTGTTATAACTTGCTATTCAGTGATCAAATTTAGAAAGTGATTGAGGAATAACGTTATCGAATTAAAAGTAACGGCGAAAAACGAAATGTGAAAAACGTGACCATATTTTAGTAAAAGTTCTTGTTGTTCTCAAAGCTTTTGAAAATGTAACTTTCAAGAGTTAAATAGCATAACGAAAAATGATAAATTTAATGATAAGTTAAATAGCACAATAAAAATGGAATGTTATACTATAGCATAAATAGTATAACATTCCATTTTTATAGGAACCATGACAGAGTAAGAATCCCGGGAGACAAAGATAGACAAGCAAGTTGATGTATGAATTCCTAATAGAGTAAAACAGTGAACAGCAATACACCCAAAATCTTTACTGCAAAGGTGAACCGTTCACCCAACCGTTTTGCTAAATCTGAATTGTTAATTACAAGTTTGGGACAACAAATTAGTTTTGTATCAAATACACAATCACTCTCAAAATATTAATACATGCAATAAAACTAAAATTTGCGAACACTCGAAAATAGTAATGTTTTTTAAAATCAAAGCAGCCTGATTTTTTTTATATACATTTTGTTTGTTACATGGTAAACAAATAGCAACCAAGCAAGCTAATTTTTTATAATGTGTTTGTTTGTTGCTATGGTATTTCTTTTTCACATTTTTAAATATAAATGGTCCTTTCGACACATGTATGCAGTGCAACGTATTACTTCTTCGTTTTTTACCTCTGTTCTTTGCTTAAACATTTCTTATAAACTAAAATGAAGTTGCCATATTTGAATTTAGTTTATAGGGCAAAGAGGTAAGAAACAAAGAAGTGATGCGTTGTACTGCATACATGTGTGGACAGGGCTACTACGCCTAAAACCAGAAAGCCGTATGTTCTGCGGTGTTCTAAACTTGAGATACGAAAATTACATTTTCAAATGCCAATCCTGTAGATATTGGAATGCACTTTTAATAATGTTAAATAATAATTAACATTATTTAAAAATATAAAAATGGGTCTAAGACAGCCTTAATACTGCGCTCTAGTGATATCAAAAAAAAAATATTAATATAGTTAAAGTATTATTACATACAAGTAATAAATATAATTGTATCCATCAAATAATGGTATTACAAAGTATTTAATAATAAATGAACAAAACTCAATTTATATATAATTATATTTATATTATACAAAATATATATAATTATATTATATTATAATATATAATTATATTATACAAAATTTAATTTAATATTAATTAAATATTTTGTTATTCCAGTATTTGGTGGATATAAATATTTTTATTAATTGTATGTAATAATAGAATGGTATAACGGTTTGTTCAACAATAAATTATTATAATATTTAAGGTGATTTATCGACTCGACGGTCTGTTGAGATTAGTACACTTAATTTCTAGATCATTGCTATAAATATCACTCACCTCTTAATCTTTTACTTTCTTGAAATTCAACAAAATCATAACAATGAGTTAAGTCATTATAAAATAAGATAACCATATAAATAATCACAGACTACAAAATTTAACCCTAAAAAAATAAAAATAAAAAAATTATAAAAAAACATATGTGCGTTATTTAATTAAATTAAATTATTATTATAATTACATTTTATATTCTTTCAATAAATGTTTTACGTTTTTATTATTACTTTAATAAATTTGATAATTAAATGCACTTTTTATAATATTATTATATAATTACATAACTTTATTATTTTTGTTTATATTTATATATATATAAATGCAAAATAATAACAATAATAATTAATATAATTAATTAATTTTCATTGGACTGCAAATATATATATTTATTAATAATATTAATTTAAAATTTTAATATTATAAATTATGTATTTATTTTTAACATTTTTATTTTTACTTCACGATTTTCAATATAAAACTATTAATTTATTAATTTTTTGTTTTCTAAAAACAAAATTCTTTTATTTAATTAAATTTATTACAACTAGAAAACAATAATTTAACTAGTTAAATAAATATTTAAAAATAACAATATTATTTATAATTTTGTTTTGTAATTATTAGTTTTTTGTTTTTTTTTACTATATTTTGGCAAATTGGCGTCTATTTGTATTTATTTAATTAATTAACTCTTAAATTTGAGTTTGAAATTGTATTTAATTTTTAAGCCGAAAAATTGTTTATATTAAAACTTCACTTGTTTTTCTACTGTTTTTTTGAAAGTCTAGTTTTTTTGCAGAAAAATCAAAACTGAATTATATATCTGTTATAAAAATGATTAAGTGATTTATTCTAACCTCTTTTCCTATTATGTAGTAATGCATTTTATTCCAAACTGTTATCAGGTGATTTGGTGCAAAAATTAGCAAATAACGTTCTTTTGATTAAACCAAATGGTTAAAACTAGTTTTTGAAGCTCCTGGCGCAGCCGTTTTTTCTAGTCCAATTTAAAATAAACAAAGCGATTGATTCACTTAGATTCGGCTCAGCTTAATCGTTCAAATTTCCTTAAACTATTTTAGAAAAACAAACCTTACATTCAACCATCACAGTTTATCAATGAAAATTTTAAAATATTTTTTCGCTTAAAAATTAATGGAAGACGTAAGGTAAATTTTTAACGCATTATATAAGTCTATGCATATTTATAATTATATTTAAAAAAAATTATAAACTGTTGAGTAACTTTATTGTTATATAACGTTGAACTCGTAATACAACCTGCCAAGAAAAAAAACCAGCACGTTCCATTATTAAGAACTATAAATTCACTTTTTATTTGAGTTCAAAAGTTCTTTCTCTATCAAATCAATTTTTATAAAAAATTTTATAATTGTTCTTTTAAAATTTCTGCATCAAAATTTAATATTTTTTTATAACTTTATCAATTAATAACATTCTGCTAGATGGTGTAATATCGAATATTTTACAACAGGTTGAGTGAAAATTTATCTAAACGAAATCAAAACTACGAATTTTAAACGTTTTATTCTTTCACTGTACGATACGATAAAATAAAATATAAAAAAATCTTAAAATTATTTCTGATTAATTAATAATTTATTCATAAAGTTTGTAGTAATTAATTGAATTAGAAATAATTTTCTACAATTTTTTTAAATTTTATATAAAAAACAACACAAACTGTAACTTGTCGTGATTAGTAGAATTGACTAAATTAATTTGTATAATTTACATAAATTTATTTTGTAAATTCTATGTATTACCAGTCATCAGGATCTAATCCGATAAGTTCAGCTTGCAATCGACCTTTTGTTTTACAACAAATTGTTAAACAGAAAATTCTTAAAGCTAAACGAAATTGTGGTGACATAGATGCCATAATTAAAAACTTCCAAAATGAATTCAATACACCAAACCATACAACACCAAAATGTATTAATGGATTTTGTATTGGGTTACCAGTAAGCCCTTCATATGCTTGGACACATATAAATGGTGCCCATGATATCCAAAATGCGAATATTAAGCTAAAAGACATAACATGACTTGGATTAGATAAATTTTCAGCTAATGCTGTTGCATATTCTTTATCATGAATTGGTGCACCAGATTTTAAACGACGCATCATTATAAAAATATAACCATAATTATAAACAATTGATATAACACTAGGACCTAATACTAATATAGCTAAAGTTGCACTATATGCCGCCATATTACCCCAATCTAACATGCATACATAAGCTTCATCGTCAAATAAAGGCTTGCTATAACCTAGTAATGGTGGACAGCATAGCATTGCTGCTGATATCCATGTAAATGCCATCCAACATTGACACCTGAAAACAAAATAAGTAAAATATGATAAAATAATTATTTTATAATTTGGTAAACTGGTGGTAATGATTAAAAGTTAAAACTGAGTCGAAAAATGTCATCTGTCTTTGAATTCAGTCAACATTCAGCGAGTCAGTTAAACCTTCTAAAACCACTCAAAATGGGTTTAGTTTGAATTTGTTTAATTAATTCCAAGATATAGTTAAAAATTACTTTGGATCCATAAAATATATTTGTAGTTAAAATTCAACAAACATTTTACAGTTATGGATAGGGATGTGAAAATATAATCGATTAAAAATCGATTTCTTTTTTCAATTAAATCGATTTCAATAAGCGATTTTAATATTACAACAATAACTATTACACTGACTGGTATAGAGACTAAAACTTTAATTTAATTTGTGTTGATTATTTCAAAAATTATAATTTCTGTTAAGACCAGGGTAAAAGTCTTTAAAAATAATAAAAAGTGAAAAAAATAATAATAGGATGAAACCCATTAGAAAAGGAGGAGAATATTATAAAAATGAAAGGAACAATTATTTACGGGCGATCTGAGGTCGGGAAGGGGAAGGGGTGAGTTTTTAAGGGTAAAAAACGGTTTATCTCGATTGCCGGCAAAAATAAAAGTCCTATGGAAAAAAGTTAAATGGCAAAGTTGTAGGTAATAAAAAGATCTGAAACTTTTGTACCAAAACATAACCTCAAAATTTATGTGAAAAATTCAAAAAACCAAGTTTTGGGTTTTTTATTTTTATCTCTTACAGAAAAATTTTTTTTTCACGAAATTCGGTGAAAACTTACCTTTTTATGTCCCAAATACGCTGTAATTTATTTGATTTGAAATATTTATTTTTTCACCTTATTTTGAATTAATATCGAAAAAGCACCCTAATTTTCAATCGAAAATTCAATTCACTTTTTGCATTTTCTGAGAAGTTTTACTATAGTAATATATTTATTTTTCACCATCGGAAAGTAGAGATTTTAACGAACAGAAAGCATACCAACTTTTTGAAAAAAGCTGATATTTTGACGGGTGAATTTTTGATTGAAAATTAGGGTGCTTTTTCGATATTAATTCAAAATAAGGTGAAAAAATAAATATTTCAAATCAAATAAATTACAGCGCATTTGGGACATAAAAAGGTAAGTTTTCACCAAATTTCGTGAAAAAAAAATTTTTTTGTAAGAGATAAAAATGAAAAACCAAAAACTTGGTTTTTTGAATTTTCACATAAATTTTGAGGTTATTTGAAAAAAGTGTTGGTACAAAAGTTTTAGATCTTTTTATTACCTATAACTTTGCGATTCAATTTTTTTCCATAGGACTTTTAGTTTTGCCGGAAATCGAGATAAACCGTTTTTTACCCTTAAAGACTCACCCCTCCCCCTTCCCGACCTCAGATGGTCCGCAAATTATTTTTCCGTTTATTCTTATAATATTCTCCTCCTTTTCTAATGGGTTTCATCCAACTATTATTTTTTTTGTTTTCAAAAATTATCGACCCTGGTCTGGTTGTGTATACTGAATTTATTAAAGCTGTGAAATATAATATTTAATATATAATATTTAAGGCGTTTAATTTGACAAATTTGAAAAGAATCGATTAATAACAAAATCGATTATTTTTTAAAGAAAACTCGATTTTTTATTAATCGATTTTTCATGCTAAGAAAAACAATCGATATTTTTTTGTAGGATGTCACATCCCTCCAGTTATGGGACACATGTGAACTTTAACATAATTAAAACAATACTTGTTGTTGCGCAAAATATAGTTGATGTGCGTAAAATAGTTTCCACAAAAGCATGTGGCTTTACATATTCATGAAATTGCGCCAAGCGTCCACGACGGAATGGTAAGTTTTGTCATAGCAAGATAGTTGAAAATTATAGCTGGCATCAGCGTATAGCTCGAATGGAATGTTTGGATGCAATGGATGGAAAATCGAACCAAGACAACGATAAAATAAAAAAATTGAACCCGACCATTGCCGATTTTCTTGAAACTTGAAACGGTAATCGTTAGTATAACAAAAAAAAATTAGAAATTGTTTTTAATTTTTTTTACTAGTTTTGACATACGGTGGTTCGAAATTTGTTAAGAATTTTAGAAATAATGAAAATTACTTCGGTCTGAAAGACCTAAGTATTACATTCATGAGCTTAAAGTGAAATTCTTGCCCCCACTTTTTTGGCATTTCCCGACGTTTTAGGACCTACTGATTCTAAAAAAGCAAAAAAAATGTATGTCTGTCTGCCGTCCGTCACAACTGACGAAATCTAGAAAACCGCTGGACGGATTTCAAAATTTTTTTTTCTAAAAATAGGTTTACTCAATGAGAAGAGCCGAATGGACCATGTGTTCGATAACTGTACCGGAAGTGTGTCAAACACAAGGAAATATGCATATTTTTTAATAAATCATATGCATTATAAGTTTGTCAAAAAAATGTTGTCAAGTGTGTCAAAAGAAAGATTTTTATTTATTTTTTTACCCAAATTTTTGGAAAAAAATAAAATTAATTATTTGTTTAACATGAAATTTTATTATTATTATTGAGAATTATGACATCATAAGTTTGTCAAAAAAATGTTGTCAAGTGTGTCAAAAGAAATATTTTTATTTCTTTTTTTACCCAATTTTTTGGAAAAATAAAATTAATTATGTGTACGACATGCAATTTTATTATTATTATTGAGAATTATAAGTTAGTCAAAAAAATAATGTCAAGTGTGTCAAAAAAATGATTTTCATTTCTTGTTTTAGAAAAAAATAAAATTAGTTATTTGTATGAAATGAAATGTATAATAAACCTGAAATTATTATTATTGAAAATTTTATTGCATTATAAGTTTGTCAAAAAAATATTGTCAAGTGTGTCAAAAAATGATTTCATTTATTTTTTTAGATAATATTTAGATTTAGATTTTATTATAATTTTGGAAAAAGTTTCAATTTTCGATCTTGTTATAATTTTTGCAATGTTTTTAGAATTTTGGAAAAAGATTAAATTTTTGAATTTGTAAGAATTTTTGTAAAATTTAGAAAAAGTTTAGAATTTAGAAAAAGTTTAGAATATAGAAAAAGTTTAAATATTTGATTTTATTCTAATTTTTGGAATATTTTTAGAATTTTGAAAAAAAATTTTTGAATTTTATATATATATTTTTTTAGAATTTTGAAAAAAGTTTCAATTTTGTAAGAATTTTTTGAATATATTTAGAATTTTGTAAAATTTTAAATTTTTGATTTTATTATAATTTTTATAATTTCGGAAAAAGTTACAATTTTTGATTTTGTTATAATTTATGCAATATTTTTAGAATTTTTGATAAAAGTTTTAATCTTTGATTTTGTAATAATTTTTTCAATATTTCTAGAATTTTGTTTTTTAGAATTGAGTTTTGAAATATCATTTTTTTAATAAAAAGTGTAGTGTTATAGGAATTAGAATATGTGTCACAACAACATATAGGTTCATACCTATTAAGATCTAGGTCCCACAACCACAGCGCTCTGAAGTCTGAGGTGTTGACGATCGCTTTTTTAAACTTTTGTGGATTGCGCTTCTTCGAGACTATTGTTTCGTGCAAAGAATTCCATGCATTTGTACGCTGTACGGACAAAGAAATCTCTCTGCATTTTTTCGCTATGACAGTTAGTGATCTCTACAGTTTGATTGTTCGGCATTTTTAAGTAGCTAAGAAAATAGTTTGAGTTTTTTCAATTCAAAGGTATGACTAGATTTATCTCAGAGAAAAATGCGGTTTTTCTCTTTTGCGTATTTTGGTTGGAATTCGAACTCGTAATCTTAACAATGCCAATGAGTTCGGATTCTTTGGAAGACACGCTATCCACTTCGCCACCAATGCGATGACATTCAAAAGTTGAATCTTCAACTCTTTACTCTATTTACTTAAGTTGAATTCTCAACTGTCAATAGACTGCTATCATTGAACCTATGTTTTTGAGCTATCAAATTTTTTTAATTTTCTTTGATTCCACGCAAATATTTGGATGAAACTACGGTAAATTATATGAATACGGGTATTACGAAAAATTTGGAACAGTCCATGTATATGGAGTTCGGGCAAAGAAGCATTCGGGGCCTCTGCATTTTTGCTCTATAACAATGAGTAATCCAGTCAGTTTGCACATTTGGCACAACTCAACTGATGAGTAAAACGACGGAAAGAAAATGTTTTAAGTATGATGCATCTGATTTTATCGCAGCACAGTTTGTGACGATATTTACAAAAAACAACGAGATGAGCAATAGTGTGAAGATGTTGTAGGAAATCAACATTTGATACTAACTTTCCGTCATCTACAATTCGTATAGCATGTTTTTCAACAGACTCATAAAGAGCCAGGCGGGCTCTTATTTTTTACATCTTTTGAGGAGGTCAATTTTTTAGACGTGCTCTTTTTCGTCGGCATTTTAAGATCGTTAGAGAGTAAGTTATTGGAAATTGTGACTTCCAATAAACAAATGCTTACGCATTCGACTATTTATCCGCCACACATACTAATTGAAACATCGTTTTTGAACTCAGCCTTCGTTCTGCAAACAATCAGTAACTGTCTTTTGGTGGAATTAAAATTGACCAAATTTTGGTCCTATAATCAACGACATTTTTTAAGTTCTCATTTCATTTGCGACAGCGTTTCACTGAAGACCATATTTTATTTGTTCATGCATTTGCCCTTTGAAAATAGGGGGAAAAATGACTTATGCAGTGCAGTGTACTTTCGTTTGCAAAACTATTTATTGGGTTACTGCTGATTTTTAACAGTTCGTTGATATAAATTAAAAATAGAGTGAGAGACAAAATTGTACCTTGGGCTATTGGTGTATAATTTGAAATATCACATTCCATTCCTTTTTTGAGTACAAGTTAGACATTGACCAACTTCCACTTGACCAATAGCATGAAAGAAAAATATCATATTTATAAGATTTGTGGAAGATTTTGGTTTAAGTCCTGTAAATTCTTTTGAAAATGTTTTTAGAATAATATGTGGGTATCATAGTCCCGTATCTATGATCAAAGCACAATGACCTCTTAGGAACCAAATTAAAAAACAAAACTCTAAAAACATATATTTCCATGTTTTTTTTCGGTTCTTAGAGCATATTTTAAATGCATAATAGTAGTTTATGTAACAAGTACGCAAAATATGGTTTAAGCGGACGAATCGTAATGTCATAAAGCCATTTGCGTACGCGTTGCATACAACGTTTTTTAGTATTAGCTCTTAGGATTTTTTTTCTAATTTATTGCTTAATTTGTATTCTTGCGTACCTAAAAATTTGATTTTTGAACAAAACTTATCAAAGCAATTGTGATTATGATTTGAAAATAATTATAATATAAAATGAAAACAAATTTTGAATCCGCTAAAGTGTTGTCATAACGACTTTAAGTACTAGGCCGCTAAAATACAATTTTGCGGACTCTAAACAGTTCTAAAAGAAATCATTTTTCGGAGCTATAATACTAAAAAATAGTTTTTTTAGAGCATATTTTAAGCGCTTAAAATGCCTTTTATAGTGCATATTTTTGGTTGCCCTACTTATTTTTAATTACGCTGCACCCATATGGACACCTCAAATCAGTGACACCCACTGGAATAAGTTACAAGTAACACAAAACGCTGCCTTGCGAACAGCAACCGGATGTCATTTGATAGCTCACCGAGATCACCTGTTCAAACAATATCTATGGTCTTGTCACAAAGAGCAACATCCCTGTAATGACACCTTATCCACGACTACGCCACCTAGAAACATAAGACGTACTGGTAACGTACCGGTTGGTCACGCATCTTAAATAACTACATGAATAAAATTGACCCGAACATTGTTGACGTGTCCCGCATGTGAGGGCACGCCGCATGATGCAAACCACCTATATTCAATTGTCCAGAAAAACAAACCGACTTGACGAAAGAAGATTTGTGGCAGAGTTCCTGAATCTGGACATGGAGCCGGCAGAGTAGCACCGCAACGTCGCTACAACAACAACAACTGTTAGCTATAGCTACATTTTTAAATGTTTTACAAATAATATTATTAAAGCTGCCGTTTTACCAAATAACAGAAAATGGGTATATCTTTAAAAAGCGTACTTTAATTTTTATTGTTGTGGTTTTTGAAACATATTCTACATAATCGCAATAAAATACAAAACAAAATTGTAATTCAACAAAATTGTTAACCTCAGTTACCCCTATACAATATTTGAAAACTAAAATCAACGTCACATTATTTCCAAGAAAAAGTGACAAAGAAAAAAATAAAATAATTAAAGCAGTAACATTAAAAAAATGCTAAATAATGACGTAGGTAAAATAGGATTTCTCGAGTTTTGCTTATATATAGAAATTTTGGGTTTATTTAGAATATTTGAGAAATTAAACAGAATTGTATTCAAGGAACTCCTTTGTGAAATAAGAGTTAGTTTAAATTAGACTATAAAGATAGTGTAAAGATTAATTTTAATTAAACTACGATAGTGTAACAGTTTAAATGGAATACAATTATGTAAAGTGAAATTGAATTGTAAATAAAATTTTTAGTGGTATTTAATAGAAATATTTTGTGTATTATTTTGGGTGGTTACACTGGAAATTTCTACAGTCAATTGTTAGAGTTTCTGTCGCTATTGGAAAAATATTCTTGATATTGTTTGCAGATTTGTTTTCTTATTGTTGTGAAACAATAGCGGTGTTGAATATTTAATAAAACCCGGTGTTTTTGCTTACTAATCAGTGATCGAATCCAGAAGAAGATTTAGGAAATACGTTGATCGAGTTTAGAGTAAGGTTAAAAACGTGACATTATTTAGTAGGTCCTTGCCTGACAATGTGATAAAATTTTATAATGGAAAACTGATGATGTTGGCTTGGAAATTTTGAAAATTATGTAAACAAAATGTATATTCTACGGAAGGGCTGAAGATATCGCGATAAATTTAGATGAAACCTTGGTATATCTTACGGATTCACATGCAAATGAAACATTTGATTTTAGTCAATATGAGAAGAATTCATGGATGTGCATTGATGATTGGCTCTCTTTGTTTTTTATATCTGGTTGCTCTCTACAATATTCGTCCATGAAGTGAACATTGAAACATTAATAATGATGAACTGTTTTTGCGATATCGAACAAAGTAATGGATGGATGTTATACCGAACATTTGTTTGCTTTAACATATTAATAACTTTACAGTTAAATAAATAACCCCTATAACCGATTTATTTGAAAATAGGAAAATTAGTTTTTCTATTTTGGGTCTAAAATAAAGTCATTTCGATACCCAAATGCGTATCGAAATGGCCTTCATTAAGATACGCAAAGTTTTGTTTTTCAAGGTTGGTCACATTGGTCATACAAACGTCAGTGAAAGTTAAAACGAATAATTATATAAATAAAATTATTCTTATTAATTAATCTTATTATTAAAAAATAATCTAAATTAGTGTTAAATATTTTAATTAATTAAAATAATTAGTAATAATAACAAAATATCAAATTGACTATATTTTAATAAAATACACATTTTATGAAAGCTAGTTTTACAACAAAAAAATATATAGAAATATGAAGAAACGCAAAGCTTACTATTTTGAATTGAAATTTTTAGAAATTTTCTTTAAAACATTAAAACATAAAAAATATTTTTTTAAATTTCAAGACAAAAAATACAAAATAGAAAAAATAGCATAAAAAACTCCCCAAGTAACATTTTGTATATATTATAGTCACAAACTATTGTTGTTTTATTTACGGAACACATACTGTACTCAAAATAGGTTGCGGTATTTATACTTCTACAAAATATTGTTTCTAATTGTACACAGTAAAGCTACAGTGTAGTAGTAAACTTATAGCTTCGAATGTAACGTTTCTGATTATGTACTATGTAACTGTATTATTACTTCTACAAAATGACTACATTGTGTAAAGTCTACGAGAGCTTATAGCTACATTGTAAATATACTAAACGTTGGCCTTGTAAATGTATTTTTACATTTACAGATTAATTACAAAACTTTATTTTATTGAGAACTTATACACTTACCGTATATTTACGGGACATTTACATTAGGAATGTATTTATACTGTCACATAATTTATACAGTTTTCTTAAGTCAAAATTTTTTGTTTAATAAACGATGTCTGTTTTCATCGTGCGATGATAAAGAAATTTATAGCCAGCTTTCAGTGATTCAGTAATTTAAGAGTTACTTGTGATTTTAAAGTTTCGTGGATTTAATTTCTAACCAAAGGATCCCCGAAAATTATTGCAAATACTTCAAAATATAAATATTATTTTGATGGGTAGTGGAAAGCTTCGGTATTATGAGCTAATACGTTGGTTAAAGTTTTCGAATTTGGATCACTTAATTAATATTTCAGTTACCTTTAACATTGACGGCCTTCCCATTTTTAATAGAAAAAAGAATTTTGGTCGATTTTATGTATAACCGATCATTCGGAATTCGGAGACCATTTGCATTTTATTGTGGTCCAACAATGCCAAACTTAGAACACTATGAGGCAAAATTCCGTAAGATAATTACAAGATACATTTAAACTTATTATATTTAGATCTGGCCGAATCGCAATGCCAGGATTACATTAACTAATTTATTGGCATATGTCAATGTGTAAATAATTGTGTAGGTACAAATGTACATAGTCTTCCACCCCCCGTTTATGTAAAAAAAAATTTGGACAAAAATAAATGTCACTTTTGTTTATTTCACAAATGTCAAAAGTTGTAAACGGATTTATACAAAGCTTTTACAAAACATATACAAGTAAATATTTGTAAAAGGAAGGTGTAAATGTAAATACACAACAACGAGGCTAATACTAAAGGTTTACATAATTTATACATGTAAACTCTTTGAATTGGAAGTTGTAATTGTATGATTATGTTTACAGATCAAACACATAGCGTTTACATTACGTTAACATGTTAACATTTTAAATATGGAAGTGTAAATGTAAATAAAATGTAAATGTATATATTCTGTGCACTCTCTGTATATCTACATAGGGCTAATTTGTATTTGAAAGCTTACAATTGAAAACTCAGCCATTTTTATACAAAATTAATATTTGGCTGTATTTAAAAAAAATAACAAAATACATTTAATGAAACTTTATTGGGTTTTATAACTTATGTTATAAGTATTTTAGAAATACTTAAATTTATGAAAATAATAAAACAAATTTTATATAATTTTATCTCTCAAAAATAAATTGACATATAAAATTTTTTTTTAAATTATATTTAATAATTTATTATTTTTATGGCGCATTATTAATTTAAAAGTATTTCCAAAATTTAATCGAAATTTTATTATTCGTTTGTAAATTTTGACATCCAACTATACGAAATTAGTTATGCCAAAATATAATATTTGCATTTTATAAACATAAAATACATTATTGTATTTGTATATTTATTTATATTTTTTGTTTACAAAAAATCATCTAAAACTTCGTATTAAAGTATGAGATTGTAACTTTTTTGTAAGTAATCCGTAGTGATAAAAATCGCATACAGTTTGCTTCCTGTAACACTACGTACCTGTTTGTAATCATACATAATTCTTACGCAAATTGATATCCGTAAACGTTCAGTAAAAGCCAAAATTATTCCCCAAAATGTATACGAAACACTTACTGAACGTTTACGGTACAGTTACCACTGTAACTTTACGATTACAGAGTAAATGTACTGTAATAAATTTGTAAACAAAATTTGTTACTTGGGTCGTTTCATAAGACGTTTTATCGCACTTATTCTTTAGAAAACTCCCCGCTGCGCGGGTCGTTTTCTAAACAGATTGCGTGCGATAAAATCGTCGATTATGAAACTAGTTTCTTAATATACTATTTCGGAACATTTCTACTGTCATGTTTTCGATAGAAAACTTTTCTCTACTCTTTTCTTTTCATTACAAGATGAACGATTATTCACACTTTAAACTATTTTTTTAGGTCTTTCAGCAGCTTTTTGTTTTAAACTTGCGTAAAATTCAAACAGTGAAAACCGACTTTGATATAACTTGCTATACAAAGTTTTTGTCCCAAAACTGTTTGGGACTGACGAAAATAGTATGTTGTAGTATTAATGCGTATATATAGGTTTTTCAAACGAGTGTGAAACTAGCTGCACAAGCGATAGCGGGGTCTTGCTCTTTAAGTACGGTTTTAAATAGTGTTTTAAACGAACAGATAACTTTGCGGTCCTTCGATATACGGGATGGAAAATCTATCAAATATAAGTTGTATTTTTTAACAATATCAATTTATTATTATTACAAAAAATCATTGTAGCAATATAACAAATATTTTGAAAAACGATATCCTTTTTTTGTTAGCAAGCCGACTTTTATTGGTTCCAACTTATTGTACCATTTTGAGGCAAGATGTTAAAATGTTATTTGGAGGGTCGAGTTGAGAGGAGAAATTTTGAAAAAATATATTTAGCCTTGACGAGTGGGGTATCATATGTATAGGATGAAGTTTTTAGAGTTCCGTACTTTGAAAAAGTAAAAACGGTACCCTATTGGTGAGACTTCGGTGTCCGTCCGAATTTCTACATAATCAATTTACTCACAAACTATAAGTGCTATCAACTTGAACTTGAAATCGACAGTTATTAAATGTGTTGTCCCACACCTGATGATAACCTGATTAGATAAAAATTCAAATATTTGTTTTTATCTATATTTTATGGACATAGATAAGGAGATAGTAAAACAAAAGTTTTTTTTAAGGAATCGAGTTTAGTCTAGAAAAATCGAAAAAAATAGAAGTATTTCAAAAACAATTTTCATTGAATTTTCGACTGCTTAGTTTTTGAGTTATCACCAAAAACAAGTGTTTTTTTTTGTCCCCCCCCCTTAACTTCGAACATTACAAAAGAAAAAATTCATGGGGTTGTAGAGATTTTGCTAAATCGAAACCAAAATTTTTTTTTGGTTGTTATAATTTCAAACATTCGTTATTGGGGGTTTAAAGTAGAAATTTTGAAAAAAAATTATTTTTGATCATGGCATGTGGGGTGTCATATGAAAGGTGTTTTTTTTTATTGTGCAAAAGAATTTTTTTTGTAATTTTCGAAAGCACAGTTTTCGATTTATTTTCAAAAATGTAAAAATTATTTTTGTCCCCCCCTTAACTTCGAAAATTACAAAAGAAAAAATTTAAAAAATTTCACGGGAGTAGGGATTTCGCTAAATCGATACTAAAACTTTTACAAGATATAATTTCAAATAAACGTGAAACTATACTAACAAAAACTTTTTTTTCTCAAATATTATATACACGGAACCCTCAGCGAGCGAATTATATTCGTACTTGCCTGATTTTTTCTAGTCCAAAACAATTTTTCTTGTAATCGAAAAATCGTTTCGATTTTGAAAGCACAGTTTTTGATTTATTTTCAAAAGTGTGAAACTTTTTTCTGGCCCCTCCCCCCTTGACTTCGAGCTTTACAAAAGTAAAAATTTTAAAAATTCAAGACTGTAGGAAGTGTTGTAAAGATGGAATGAAAACTAAGTGGTTGGCTTGAGAGTGGACATTTTGAAAAAAATATTTTTGGCCTTGAGGAGTGGGGTGAAGAAAGAAAAACTATTCACGTAGAATTTTATATATTTAAGAAAAAGTATTTACGTTGAATATTACATACACGAAACCCTCGGCGAGCGAGTTATATTCGCACTTCTCTGACTTTTTTATTGGAAATTTTTTAAATTATGAATTTAATTTATTTAAATTAAATTATAAAAATATATTTTATTTTTTTATATATTTTTTTGATTAATTTTGTCTTTTTATCTCATGTTCTATTTGAACTGATCCGGTCCTATTTGAATCCGATCCTGATTAGAGGTAGAAGGTCCCGCTGAGGAATACTAATTCTCAACACGATTCTTACTCTTTATGATGGAAATAGCTCAAAATAATTTAAATTTCTAACATTTCAAACACGGTACCGCAAAGTACTTCGTTAAGACTACTGGGAAATTTTAAATTATATCATAACTTATTTATTCAAAAATGTATAAATAAAATAAGTAAATGTGAAACGCTATAACAACATTACTAGTAGCCAGTAGGTAGTAGAGGAAATTATTTTACAACACAAGTCAAACAGAAAACATAAAATGCTTAATGATTTAGGGAGGACTGCACTTGTTTACTAGCAGACAATAATTATATTACCAAATGATAGTTACACAACTAAAATTACATCACCCTAATAAATAGAACCGTGAAAGTTTATTTATTAATTCGTATTGTTTATTCGAGTTATGTTTACTCGAATATTTATTAGAAACAGATGTCAAAGAACATAAATTTTGAGTGTTTATGGTTAGACTAGCTTGTTTACATTTTTTTATGTAGGTTAAAATTTATTTACTGCATGAGTTTAAATCGTTACGATTGACTTAACGATTAACTTTAATTAAAGTTCGTCAAGTTGATGTGATCAAAATAAATATGAATGGTTATAGTTTACCTTGTTTTCGTTTGAACCGTTTCATATCGTAATGGCTTTCTAACCGCTAAATACCTATCGACAGAAATCCACATAAACGTATAAACTGTTATCGACCATAATGTAACTTCTAAATAACCAACAAAGCGGCATATCACATCGCCGTAAACCCAATCCCCTATTAACGCTGGATACACTGATAATGGTACTATCATTAAACCACATAATAAATCAGCGACCGCCAATGATAACAAATAATAATTTATAACTTCTGATGGACCTTAAATAAAAAAGAAGAACACGGAATAATAAAAATGTATAGAATATTTTGTGAGAAAAACACTTACCTCTATAATTTATAAACGATGCTATAATTAATACGTTTGAAGTAATAATGGCGACGCCCAATATAAGTATTAGTACTGCTTGCGTAAGTGCCTCCAGGGTTGAGCCGTAAACCTGCAGGTGACTCAGCGCCTGCAGGTGCATCGTAGCCCCTCACATCCGGTCATGACGTTTTTCTACGACGTCTTTTTTGTTCGTTTTTATTATTTTTTATTTCAGTAATTCCATCAAAATCATTTGCATACATTCAAATTTTAACGAGAAAATTTTTAAAAATTCTTTAATAAATTTAATTTATTACTAATTAAATAAATTTATAATTTGTTATTAAAAAATTTATTTATTCCAAACTTTCTTCTTTTCTATTCAATTTCTTTCGTTGGTTTTATTTTGAAGATACAATATAAATCTTATAAAAATTTTTTTGTCACCGTTCCATAATTTTTTTTTGTAGATTTAATTTTTATCTAAAAATAAAAAGAAAATACATTTGTAAAATTTTTTTTTATTTTTTGGTTAATAGAAAATTAAATGGTAATTTTTAACATGGACACGTATTTGCAAGTAATTAGTTTATGGGAGTTTACGATTGGATTAATCTCTTAAGATTAAAGATAAATTAATTAATGTAGATTATCGTGTGTAACATAAAAATATAACGAATGGTTAAGGTTTAATTTTTGTTGGTATTATCTATTTATAACCGTTGGAATTATCTATACATAAGCAATCGAACCGCATTTTCTTGTGTATAAAAAATCGCAAAGATGCATGGTTTGAACTTTGAGCAAAGCATGACACAAAAACGGGCAAGGGAAGTCGTGATGACTTCACGTGCTTATATACCATAAACCGCAAGCTTAAAACAATATTGTATTAACAAGATAATCAAAATTAGCTTTTAGAAAAGTTCGAAGACGCAACCAAGCTAGACTACAATTTGGTGAAGTATTCCTGATTAAAAAAGGTTTAATTAACGAAAGTTAAGTTAACTCAAGTTTACATTAAATGTCTGTGAACTTGTTTAATAAAATTAGTTGTGGTTGTTTCTAACTACTAACTATGTACGAAAGGAGATAGTAGACGATAAACTACTAAAGGCCTGCCGAGTGACTATAAGATGGCGGCTATTGTATTTTTTGTATTTACACAACTTACTTTGTTTCCCGGGTAGGAACTGCCAAAATTAAACAACGAACCAATCATAGGCCAATATTGGCGAGCCAAGCCTTGACTAGTTAGCTTTAGTTTCAGTCTGGATCAGTTGAAAATGCCTAGACTGAACCAAGATTCAGTTTATTACATTACGCGTTGTTCACCAAGTTAATGCATTGTAAACATGTGCCATGTTTATCTTTAGCCATATTAGGGTTATTTTTATTTTTATATATGTTAGTGTTTCCACAACCTCTTTCCACACATTTATAGGAGGTCTGGTTAAAAAATTGTTTTGGTAAACCTGGCCCAAGTCTTATTTGCCAGACTTGGCCCAAGCCTGGTTTGCCAGACTTGGCCCCAGGATATCAATCCAAGCTTGAACCATTTGTAAATGTTAAGCCTGGCCCAAACCCCAAAAGCTCTGGTGCGGGCTTGGTCCATTAGCTTTTTCTTCCCGGGTTCAATTTGCTAAAAAATATTTTGGATAGATGGAGACTTTATCGAGTAGCTGTCAAATAATTTTTATAAAAGTCGTGTTTTGTTTTAGATAATTTTATTTTTGTTTTAAATATCACATCGCTTCATCAAATACTTCCTCACGTGCTTTCTCACCGATGAACGTATTGCATGCTACAGTAGCACCCATGTCAATTAGTTCTCAGTTATTAACTGAGATAATTGAAGCAAACTTGCTTGACTTAAATTGACAAACTAAGCTAAACTAAACTTCGTGATTGCATGACGCATCGTATACACCGTTCCGACTAATGTCACTAAAATTTGGAACGATAGTAGTCAGTCCAAAATAAATAATACATTCCATTATTTTACTTTATGCGCTAAAATATAATTGTAGTTCCTTCCTTCATCACGTTACGTCACTGGATCTATTGTTCTCAAAATTTCGTATATCGGAATAAATCTGAATTGAACGTTCAAACAAGATGCAGTGTAGTGTGTTATTTTTTAAACGTTGTTGGGCGTTGGCAAATTAAACGATTCTATAAGAACCGTAACGCGATGCTAGCTAATATGCAAACAAATGTTGCTTAAAATGATCATTTTGCTATCCTAAAAGTGGTACATAGATAAAAGAAGACAAAATACTAAATGCTGCAACGTACAAACGTCCAACTGTATTAGTTCTAAGAATAACATCAATTCATATGAAAATAAGAACAAGAGATTGACATTATTTCATATGAAAATGTTAATATAATTTTTTTTATCCAATATATTTTGTGTTTAAAAAATAAAAATTAGATTTTTTATTCAGACCAAGATTCGTAAATAAAATTAATATTCTTTTATACATATCATGAATTTTTTACATATCTAAACTTAAGAGTAATTTTTTTAAAAGTTGGACACTTTGTATGAGCGAGTGATAGTTAATGCTTTCGATTTTCCTAAAATTTTCAGGATATCCTAGTAGTACTGTGATAGTACTGTGAAATCTGTCGCGTTTGACCTTGTATAGAGGTTAAGGTTTAAGATCACGGGTAAATCGTATAAATTATATGACTATTTTACTCCATGAAACCATGAGTGACCATGAAATTTCTTTTGAACATGGATTCTACTTGATACTAGGTAGGTGTTTTTTTTGTGACATTCATCCTCCATGTAGTAGGCCAAGCTAATCAAATTCGAATATTCACCGCCTATTTAAGTGGACCAAAAATGTAGCGTAGGATCTTACGCTCAAATACAGATAAATGTGATTCGTCATTTTGTGTGAGGGTCCACGTTTGTGACCCATACATCACATCCGCTCTAATCAACGTCTTGTATAACTTGAGTTTGGTGTTAGTTGATACACATGGTGATGAGGAGAGGCTTAATTGAGTAGAAAGTTCGATTACATGCAGCAATTCGAGCTTTTATATCTGTAAGTATGCTGTTGAATCAAGCATGGATCCCAAATATTTAAAAGATTCAACTCCACCAATTCGTTCATCGCCGCACATCAAATCTTTCTTCTCAGCCTCTCTTGAAACGTTCATATGTTTGGTTTTATCGGAGTTAATTTGAAGACCAACTTTTCTAGCACAACTCTCAAGCGACTGGAAAGTCCCACTCATAACAGCTTTAATTCGGCCGAGGATGACAACATCATCGGCGTAAGCGATCATCTGTACTGAGTTTAATGACAAGATGTTGTTGTTAGTCGGTAGTTTCTTTTGACGGCACACATATTCCAAGGCTAAATTAAAGAGTATAGGAGAGATAGCATCACCTTGATCTAAACCGGAGTTGACTTTAAAAACTTTGATATTTCGCTCTCTACTCTATACTTTGCCTTGTTATGTGGCTAAATATCTCGTAAGCCCATAGGTGACCCACAGCAATAACTATTGAATTAATTACACAACATATAAAAGAACTTAGAAAAAATTAAAACAGCTTGGGATATTCTTGGCCTTAGGAGCTAAACAGTCTCAAAGTTGATAATTTTCAAAAAAGGTCAAAGTTCATGGTCAATAACTCTAGAAGTCATCTGTCAAAAAGTTTGAGACATAGCTGTAATTATACTTCATACTGTGTAGTTAAAGGTCCAGGCTTAAACTCTGTGGGCGAAGTGTTTGTTTTTGTAACACATGTTTTTTCAAACGTCCAATATGCGTTTTACAAAATATATCATTACGCACATTTTACATATTTTTCAGGCTATTTTTGTTTTTATAAAGATTACTTGTTATTTGATTATTTTGTTTTTATAATCAAATCGCCAGATTGAAGGCTATCCGACAAATATGACATATAATAGCAACTGTTCATCTGATAGAAAAATAATCGTAAACATGTTTGCTGATTTTTTTCAAACGGTTTACCAACAAAATACCAATAATGTACACAATATGGATTTGAATTCTAACAAAACACTGAATATAAATATACCAACTATCAAGGAAGATGATATAAAAATGGCACTGCTTGAATTTGGTGAGGGATGTGGGCCTGACAAGGTACCATCTGGTTTCTTAAAAAAATTTGCGGATGTTTTAGTTAATCCATTGTGCCACTTGTTTAATCTATCCTTATCAACGGGAGTTTTCCCTGATACATGGAAAATTTCTAAAGTAACACCGATATTTAAATCTGGTAAAAGAGACGACATTACTTGCTATAGAGGAATATCAACAACATCATCTATTCCAAAATTGTTTGAACTAGTTGTATGCAACAGCTTTCAAGAAACTTTAGCTCGTCATATATGCTTCAACCAACATGGATTTATACCTGGCAGATCAACTTCTACCAACCTTGTTGAATTATCCAGTAATATTATAAATGAACTCGAAAAACGCAACCAGGTTGACGTAGTTTATACCGATTTTACAAAAGCATTTGATTCTATCTCTCATAACATAACCATAAATAGTCTTCGTGCTTTTGGTTTCTCTAACAAATTTATTAAATGGTTTGGCTCATATTTATTAGACCGCATACAATATGTAGCAATCAATAATATACAGTCAAAGAAAATAAATGTTACTTCAGGTGTTCCACAAGGGTCTCACCTTGGACCATGGATTTTTCTAATCTTTATCAATGACATAAATGAAGTGATCAAATATTCATGTATACTCATGTTTGCCGACGATTTAAAAATATTTCGTACAATTGAAGATCAGAGCGACACTTACAAACTGCAAGAAGATATTGATAGACTTAGCAATTGGTGTGACCAACACTCACTAAGATTAAATAATGATAAATGCAAAATAATGTCATTTCACCGTAAAACTAACCCAATAAATTTCACATACAATATTAACAATACGGAATTGAAAAGGGTCAGCGAAATCGTAGATCTAGGAGTAACGTTTACAACTAATATGAACTTTACAATCCATATAGATAAATGCATTGCCAAATCCAATTCACTGTTTGGGTTTGTTAAACGATGGACGGGTGAATTTTCCGACACATCAACACTTCTCTCACTATATTTTGCATATATTAGATCTCAAGTTGAATACGCATCTGTTGTCTGGAGCCCATATTACGCAAACCATAACAAAAGAATAGAAAAAATTCAAAATAAATTTTTAATATTTCTTTTATACAAAGATGGCTGGCATTACGACGGAAACTTACCCTACCATGAAAATGTTGCCAGTTTACCACCATATAAGATCAAATGTGAAAAGTACAACATTTGCAGCCTTCAAAATAGACGTATATTGTTAGATGCTATGTTTATCAGTAACATTCTATTAAACATAATCGATGCACCGAGAATTTTAGAAAAAATATCCTTCCATGTTCCGGTTAAATCTTTGCGACATCATCATCTTCTGGACCTGGAACATCATTCCACAAACTATGGGGATAACAATCCCATAAATAGACTAATCAAATCTTTCTATATTGCTGAAGTACTGTTTGATTTTAACTTATCTAAGGGTCAGCTGAAAAACCGTTTCAAAAATTTTTTTCTAAATTATTAGTTGTTAAAATTTACCTTTTTAAATTTGCTCTTAAATGTACATGTTTTATTTTATCTGTGTATTTTGTTTTTTCATTGAGTTTCTTTTTATTCTTTATTATTCTCCAATTTTTGTAAATATTGTTAAAGTCCTGTTATTTATCTTTATTGTTGTCTTATAAAATTATAATAATGTTGAAATCATAAATGTTAATAACTGAATCGATTTCTTTAAAGTATAAATAAATAAATAAATAAATAAATTACAAATTAATTTTTTATTAGGGCCATAATCGAATTAGTTAATAACAACAAAATCGCAATCCCACAGTGCAGGAGGAGTATACGGAGCGACGTTCCACATCAAACGGATCAAGGATGTGTCCAAAATTCTAACAGTCGTAAAATATGTGTTTTTGGCCCAAATTGAAGCTTAGTTTATAAAGTTTCTTATACAGTCTGGCATTTGCCTAAAATTCAAAATGGCGGACAAATATGGCTGCTGCAATTAATACCTTATCGTGAAAGAATAGTTTTTCCGATGTTGCACTTGTAAAACTCATCAGATCACTTAATTAAAACTATTTTATGGTGTATCTTTACTTGCTAAATATGAATATAATATTTTTCCTGAGTTAGCATCCTCTTTTTTATTTCTAACCTTAAAAGCTTTTACAAAAGTTGTGTTTTGGGTTAACGATCATACAACTTATAGTAAAAATGTAAAAAATCGCACTGCGATTAATATTTTTGTATTTTCTGTACACGTATATAACCTGTCTGTAAACAAAAAATTTACACGTCGTCCCTAACTTATACAAAAACTCCCAAAAAGTATTTCTTTTTTTAGAACGGACACCCCATTTAAAACAACGTTATTTCAATGTAGGTTGATTTGATGAGCACCAACTTTACCTTGTACCAATCTACCAACCTTGTACTAAAAATTCAACTGTTCGCTCGTGACCCCCAAAAATCTATTAAAATCTGTATTTTGAGATCTCTACCATCACCCAAGTTATTGTGAAATTTGAAATTTTTTACATCTGTCTGAGTCAAACAGTAAGTTTAAATTCATTTATGGCGTAAATTGAAACTTAGTTTATAGAGTTTCTTATGCTGTCTGGCTTTCTTAAAATTCAAAATGGCGGAAAAAATATGGTGCCTGCAAGATTGACGTACCTCAACATGAAAGTCAAAGAATATTTTTTTCGATGTTTCACTTGTAAAACACATCAGATAGTTTAATTGAATCCATTTTCTGATGTATCTTTGCTTGCTTAATACGAATATAACCTTACTGTTTAAGCCATATTTGTCCGCCATTTTGAATTTTAGGAAAGCCAGACAGCATAAGAAACTGGGGTGTCCGTTCTAAAATAAGAAATATTTTTTGGGAGTTTTTGTATAAGTTGAGGATGACATGTGATTTGTGAAACTTTTAGTTTATAAACAAGTGTTCAAACAATAAAAATATATACATCACGGTGCAATTTTTTACATTTTTAAGTTGTGTGACCGTTACTCCAAAACACAACTTTTTTGAAAGTTTTTAAGGTTAGGAACAAAAAAGTACATTATGATGCTAGGACGTAAAGATAAAGATTTTGGACGGATGTGGAGTTTGAAAATCAAGGCGCTAGCCGAGATTTGCACCCACATTAAGTCCAATATAGCTTACGTCCGTGCATCATATACTATTTTTTATTCGCCACAAGCAAAAAATTTTAAGAAAATTGGTTTTTCGGCAAACGGCTGTAAAGTTTAACTTTACTGCCGCTGGGGAGTAGCTAAAGTCTTACTTTTTAGCCGGCGGCTGCAAAAGTAACGCCATTTTTATTTTATCTGCCGGCGGCTGTAAAGTAACTTTCATATTTTTACGGCGGCTGCAAAGTAATTTTCATTTTTTACGGCGGCAGTAAAGTAATTTTCATATTTTTACGGCGGCAGCAAAGTCAAATAACATGATATTATTAATTTGTTCAAAACAGAATGCATTTCAGTTCATTTTAATGAATCAAAATCAATAAAAATTAATTTCAGAAAATTTATTACCTAAAACATATTTATAAAAAATTTGATGCATTAATTTCATATTTTTAAACAAATTTAAACGTTTGCCGAAAAAATAGTGTATTGAATTCGGAGCTAAAGTGACTTTTTGTGTTTCGTCTATAATTGTCGGCCTCCCTACGGTCGGCCGCCAAACTATATAGACTCAACACAAAAAGTACTACTTTAGCTCCTAACTCAATAATATACTATTATTCTAAATTAAAATTATAAATTTTCATAAATTTTAAAATAAAAATATGTGGAACAAGTAACCTTTGACAAAATATTTATTATTTTTTCCAAATTATTGTGTGGCTATGACAACAAATGATAACAATTATTTTAATTGGAAAATGAAATTTTGAATTTAAGGATTGCTTTGATAAAAATTTTTATTTTTCATAGAATTTAAACAAATACAAATGCTTTATACTTTTTTGGACGTAGCTATGACAGCACTTTAATATGCAGGCGAATAAAAAAAATATTATATTCATATTTAGCAAGCAAAGATACATCATAAAATAGTTTCAATTTAATGATCTGATGAGTTTTTTAAGTGTAACATCGGAAAAAATATTCTTTCAAGATGAGGTGATTGATTTCAGCCGCCATTTTAAATTTAAAAAAAATACCAGACTGCATAAGAAACTTGAAAAACTAAGCTTCAATTTGGGCTAAAAACACATTTTTTACGACTGATAGAATTTTGGGCACATCCTTGATCGGTTTGATGTGGAACGTCACTTCGTATACTCCCTCTGTACTGTGGGATTGCGATTTTGTTGTTCTTAAGTAAATCGATTATGGCCCTAATAAAAAATTAATTTAAAATCAGTATAAAATCAATGTCCATAATGATACATTTTGTAAAACGCATATTGGACGTTTGAAAAAAGCATGTATTAAAAAAACAAACACTTCCCCACGGATTTTAGGCCTGGACCTTTAACTACACAGTATAAAGTATAATTACAGCTTTGTCTCAAACTCCTTTGACTGATGAATTCTAGAGTTATTAACCTTGGATTTTGACCTTTTTTGAAAAATTATCAACTTTTAGCTGCTAAAACCAAGCTGTTTTAAATTTGTCTAAGTTTTTTCATATGTTGTGTAATTAATCCAATAGTTATTGCTGTGGGAGCCCACCTATGGGCTTACCAGATATTTAGCCACATAACAAGGCAAAAAAAGCAATGAAAACCACATTTTCGAATGACTTGGGCCCTCAAAGCCATGAATGAGCCACCAAATTATTTCATGGGTCACTCATGGTTTTATGGAGTAAAATGATCACATAGTTTATACGATTTACCAGTGATCTTAAACTTTGACCTCTATTCAAGGTCAAATGCGACAGATTTAAGAGATGGTGAACTGTACTTTTTCTTATCACAGGACTACTAACATATCCTAAAAATTTTAGGAAAATCGATGGCATTAAATATCAAAAGTGTCCAACTTTAAAAAAAATGAATCTTAAACTTCTATCTTCTCCCCTTCTTTCCATTCAATCCATCATCAAATCGTAACATTTACATACCATCCAAATATAACCCACATCAAAAAAAGGAAAATCAAAATAATAAATTTCACGAAAAAAAACAGTCAAAAGCACAATTTAAGAGAAATTTCAAAAACGCTTATATTACATTTAAACACAAACAAAAAATCGTGACTTTCCAAAAAATAAGTAAGGTATATGGAAAACCTTGAAATTAAAACTTTATTTTTGCATTTTCCTACCATAAATTTAACAAAAATAGTATAAAATAAAAAAGCTTCAAATTTATGGTAATTTTTTTTAAACTTTATTTTCTGAAATAAAATAACCGAAAGTTATATGTAATAACAAAACTTTTATTAGTTGTGTTAAGAAAAAAAATAGAAGTAGTTGTTGTATTTGTTTTATAGTTTTGAACACAAAAATAGAGTTTGTATAACAAAAAAGTTTTGTTTATTATTTTATTTACAAAATAGACATAAACAAATATTGCTTTTTGTACAAGGTAGTACACGCAAACTTGCTGCATGCTATTGTTATTTTAAGATTTGATGATACATTTGATTGGGAGTTAAATCGAAGAATTAAATATATGATATACTTAAACTGAATATTGTTTTTAAGGAAGAAGTTACAACTTTTGCAGCTAACTGCAAACATCAATGTTTCAAGGTCATCAATTTCAAGTTGTTTGTAAATCAACTAATTTCCATACCTTACCCATACCCATACCTATACCCATAAACATACCCATACCCATAGCCATACCCATACCCATACCCATACCCTTACCAATACCCATAGCCCTACCCATACCATACCCATACCCATACTTATACCCATACCCATACCCATACCCATACCCATACCCATACCCATACCCATACCCATACCCATACCCATACCCATACCCATACCCATACCCATACCCATACCCATACCCATACCCATACCCATACCCATACCCATACCCATACCCATACCCATACCCATACCCATACCCATACCCATACCCATACCCATACCCATACCCATACCCATACCCATACCCATACCCATACCCATACCCATACCCATACCCATTCCCATACCCATACCCATACCCATACCCATACCTTTACCCATACACATACCCATACCCATACCCATACCCATACCCATACCTTTACCCATACACATACCCATACACATACCCATACCCATACCCATACCCATACCCATACCCATACCCATACCCATACCCATACCCATACCCATACCCATACCCATACCCATACCCATACCCATACCCATACCCATACCCATACCCATACCCATACCTATACCCATACCCATACCCATACCCATACCTATACCCATACTCATATCCATACCCGTACCCATACGCATACCCATACCTATACCTATCTATACTCATTCTTATACCCATATCCGCATGACATCTATGCAACTCATAGAAGTTAAATTCAACATTTCTTGAATGAATTTCACCTCATCGAACGTAACAAGATGTTTTCTCTGAATTGCACAAATTGTATGCCGCCATTTTGATCAGTTATCACAGAAAATGAAATCCAGTTTTTTTTTTAAATTTTTTAATAAATTAATCATTTCAAACAAAATTGAATTTAGTTTATAAGCTATGTATATAAATAATAATTTGAATTAGAAAACAAAGTCTGTCATTCGGAATATCTTATAATTTGTTAAATTTAATTTAAAAAGAGATTACATTGTATCTGATGTACTTAGAATGTCATGCAAATTTACTTGCTCAATCTATCAAGAGTCCTTAGTTATAAAGACATATAAAAACAATTTAAAATATTGATAGTTACAATATCTGTTTGTATTGTGTGTGTAATACGGTTTACATTTTGTGTATACTTGGTATGTTGATGAGACAGAGAATTAAAATTTGGGCTTTTAATAACTAAGCAGAGCGATCTGCGATGCGGCAATAGTATATTGTAGAACTATTGCTAACGAGAACTCACTACGCTTGTGCTGCAAACTAGACTCTTGTTTGGATAAGCAGTTCGCACTATTTATTCACAATAGTTTTAGTTAGAAACAAGTGCACAAAATTTAATAAATATATTGTTGATTATATAATTTATTTAAAAAATTGAAGAAACTCAATTCTAAAACAAAGCATGCCATATTAATACTATATTTCAATTTGCTGCTAAATTGTACTAAAACTGCTAAATTTAAATTTGATTTCATAAAATTGAACAAATTTAAATTGTCAAATATTGACCAACGTGTAAATTCCCTTAAGTTTATTTAGAAACCAAATGTTGATTCAGTCAAATAATCAGTTAACCACTTATATTAATTGGAACACAGTCTTAGTAATACGTTTTAGTACAAATTTTACCATGAAGATAGCGTTTTTGTTTATTTTATTTTAGAACAAAATTAATATATCACAGCTATCCCATTTATATGTGACTATTAACGTGAGATGTTAAGAACGCAAGGTTATCGCAAGGTTAGAGCAACAAAATTGAACCAGAATCTTTTCTATGCTACATGATATGGTTCTATAAATTAATATAATAAATAAAAAAACTTAGCTTAAAAATCAATATTAATTCTCAAGTAAAACACAAAGTCTTAAACTTTATTAACAAATTTATATTCTAGTGGTTGGTTGTTATTTTATAAAATTTTAATATGAGAATAACATGTGTTCTATTTTGAAAATAATACAAAAACACGTATAAAATAAAATAAATATTAAAATTGCAATATAAAATTTATTGGAAAATAAAAATAAATCGAAAAGCTGTGCGAATAAAAAAACACATACAAACAAGTTCACAAAAGAAATAGATTTGAAATTCGTATCAGAATGAAGGTAGTTTTTTATACGATTAAAAATGGGTACAAATTAATAAAATGTATCTGGAGATTAAAAAGTCCAAGCGGCACGTATATCCGCTAGAAATAGGTAGATTTCGGGACCAGACAGCTTTGTGTACAAATAGAATTGGATATGTCATATTAGTTTAAATAAAAAATTTAACGATAAAATAAAATTTGTATCAGATATATCGTATAATTTTTTCCTCCGATAATTAACTGTCAGATATAAAATATATTCTCTGAGTTCTTTCCGCCAAAAAAAAAATAAAAAAAAATTTATTAAATAAATAAATAAATTAATTCAGTAAATTATTTGTGATATAACATCACCCCGATGGAAAATATCCCATCAAGAATAATATAAGAACTGAATCTAAAAAATTATGGTGCAAATTATGAAACTTTTTGCAATCCATGCAATTTTCGACCGATCTAGTTTCGAACCAATGAGAAAATTGTAAACTTTAAAAAAGTTTATCATTCTCATCAGGGCTAGCCGACTAGATAAAGTAGTTTATCTTCATTATTCTAACTAACTATTTTCATTATTCATATTTTCAAATTCATCTACTAAAAACTTACAAAACGACATATCTAAATTTCACTGTGTATAAAAAATAAACAATTATATATTGCATTTTTACCAGTGTAAAATAATGTTATTATTGTGTTCGCCTGCTATTATTCCATCTGTAGGCGAACAGTTCGCCTGCTATTATTCCATCAGTAGATGAATTTGTAAATATTATCATTTATATTTACAAGCGTAGAAAAAATAGCGTTTTCTACGCGTGGTAAAAACGTTTTTGCGTTCCTGAACTTAACAAACCGTTCAATCACGCAAAAAGAGACGTTTTCACCACTTGTATAAAAATCTACTATTTATGGTTGTATTTTGGTTTATCAATTCTCATAGCTGTATAAAATTTGATGTCTCTTATTGTAGGTGATTTTCTTTTTAAAATACCGAACAATTAAAAAGAAATTGAAAGTGAATAAAATTTATTTAATTGTTTGGAATGGAATTTTCAATAATAATTCATTGTTTTTGTTATTCGTTTTATTGTTTTATCAATGAATTTTAAGGTAATTAAATTTAAATTAATACATAATACTCTATCAGAAGTATAAAACGTTGTATTGGGTTTGTGCTTAATGATTTTTACTTCCTCGCAAATTTGTAAACTTTTGCTTGAAAAATAAAACATTTCATTAAACGCTGACCCAGTAAAATAAATACTATGAAACAAAAAATAATAAATAAAATAGTGATACCAATAATAAACAAAAGAATGAAAGAGTATATTTACATTTTATAAATTGGCTTACATGGCTTACTTTTTGTGAAATATTATGATTTTAGTAATATTAAAATAATGATGTTTAGCTTAAATTTTATCCAGAATTATGTATGTATGAAAGAAATTTTTTTGTGAAAAGAAAACAAACGAATAAATACTTTTAGTGATTTAAAAAAATTATTATATTTTTTTAATAGTTTTTGTTTGCTTGTTTCATGTCGGTTTACTGATATTAAAATATATTTTTTATAATATTAAAAAATTTATAGAAAATAAATATTATTTTCTATATATATAACATAAATATTTATATTTTTGATTTATTTTCATTTAAATTACAACATTAAAAAAATGTACGCATTATTTTAAAGTGCAATTATACAAACAAACATTTCACTTAGTTTTTTTGCCCGATGGATGGTATTATTTTTAACGATGCGCTAAAAAAAACTTGACTGTTTTCGAGGATTTTGTGTTGCTGTATTTGTTCTCTCCAACCCGAGCAGAAATTTGTCAGGCCTACACATGTTTGCAATGCATTACACTGGTTAATAACGCGTAATATAATAAACTGAGCCTTGGTTCAGTCTAGGCATCTACATCTGGCCCAGACTGAAACCAAAGCTAACTAGCCAAAGCTTGGCTCGCCAATGCAGGCCCGGAATAGGACTACACCAGATTGCCCTAATAAGACTTGCTCTTCTTCGACTGACCAGAACCTGATTACGAACTGACTGTATTCAGTCTTTCCTTAACTAATTTCTGCTCGGGAATGTAAAAATTAAAATATAATTTGTTGTTGTACTTATTGCCAAGAGATGGTGATACTTTTACCGATGTGCTTAAAATTAATTTGTTTTATTTCCATGCCATAGTTATATTTTACGGATCTACTTTTCTCAGTATGAAAATGTTTGTCGGGTAACCAGTGATCGGATTTGTATTTTTTACTTATTTTAAAAATAAAACCACGAGGGATTGATTTTTATTTTTTGTTTTTCGCCTTTATGTTTAAGATAAACTAGAAGAATTTACGAAAACAATTTTTGTATGCAAAATTAATACGGTCATTCAATAAGTCCGTAGGATGACATATAGATGGCGTTACTAGAATTTTTTCCATATGATTTTTATTTAGTACTAACCTTCAAACGATACGTGTATAAATTTGACAGCAATCTGACTATTTATTCGGGAGTTATAGCATTTTGTGTGAAGCAACTTTTGTTTTTGAAAAAAAATGGAAAAAAGTGAATTTCGAATTTTAATAAAGCATTGCTTTTTGATGAAAAAAAATACAGTGGAAACCAAACAATGGCTTGATAAACATTATCCAAACTCTGCTCCATCGAGACAAATGGTAGAGAAGTGGATGGCTGAATTTAAATGTGGTCGTACCAGCACAAAAGATGCAGAGCGCAGTGGACGCCCAAATGAGGCTGTTATTCCAGAAAACATAAAAAAAATCCACAAATTGGTTATGAACGATCGCAAATTGAAGGTGCACGAAATAGCTGACATTGTAAAGGTAGCAGATGGAAGTGTTTTTACCATTTTACATGAACATTTGGGTATGCGAAAGCTCTGTGCAAATTGGGTGCCGCGTGAGCTCACAGTCGACCAAAAACAACAACGAATCGATGCTTCGGAGGAGTCTTTGGCACTGTTAAACCGCAATAAAAGGGAATTCTATCGTAGATATGTGACAATGGATGAGACATGGCTTCCCAATTACACACCAGAATCCAAAAGACAGTCAGCTGAGTGGACAGCAGTCGACGAACCGAATCCAAAGCGAGCAAAGACGCAACAGTCGGCCGGTAAGGTGATGGCGTCTGTATTTTGGGATACGAACGGAATAATATTCATCGACTATCTCCAAAAAGGAACCACCATCAACAGCGAGTATTACTGTGAACTTTTGGATCGATTGAAGGCTTAAATCGCAAAGAAACTTCCACATTTGCAAAAGAAAAAAGTGTTGTTTCACCAAGATAATGCACCGTGTCACAGATCGATGAAAACGATGGCAAAATTGAATGAATTGGGCTTTGAATTGCTTACCCACCCACCATATTCTCCAGATTTAGCCCCCAGCGACTTTTTCCTGTTTTCAGATCTCAAGAGAATGCTTGCTGGAAAGAAATTTAAGTCCAATGATGAAGTAATCGCTGAAACTGAGGCCTATTTTGACGAGAAAGAGAAATCGTACTATAAAAGTGGTATAGAAAAGTTGGAAAATCGCTATACTCATTGTATCGCCCTCGAAGGCAACTATGTTGAATAAAAAAATCGAGTTTTGTCAAAATGTTGTTTTTTTCTTACTTATCCTACGGACTTATTGAACGACCTAATTATGTACAATAAAAGATTTTGTTGGGATATGATTATTTGAAAAAAATAAATATAAATTATAATCCTCTCCTCTCCTCAGAAATTTTTTTTATAATAATTTGTTCTTTTCTTTTGGTTTGTTTTGCTTAAAATTTGTAAAAAAATAAGTGCGTTCGATATTTTTTTTTTGTTACATTTGCATAAAAATTCAGTTACTTCAGCCAAATCGATTTTTGACGGTTTTAATGAAAAAGAAAAACGTGTATTCCCGTGTGTGAATTGAAACGTGTATAAATAGATATAAATAAAATATATTAAAAATCAATTCACTAATAAAAATATAGTAATCGAAAAAAAATTAATTAATTAATTTTATTGTTATATTTGTATATTAAATAAATTTAATCAATAAATAATTTTTTTAACTTCGTAGTTAAATTCATTAACAGCATAATAAAAGTTGCTCATTAATAAATTATGTAAAAATAATGAATTACAAAATGATGAAATCATTATCTAATATTAGGACTGAATCAATCAAATAAATTTCTAAAATCTTTCTTATTGAACAACGACACAGGAAGCAAAACTAACCAAAATAAAGCAAAACAAACAAAAATATGTATAACGGATAGTTAGGAAAAAAACTAGATTTTATTCCTCTTTTCTTTCGAGCAAAATAAAATAAAATCTACCACGCACAAAGATTTATTTTTGAAATAAAATTCAAATATCTGAGGGCGAAAAATAAGAAAATAAAACTTAGCTCTTTGAGAGCAGCTTTTTATTTTTATGTATTTTATTTTGGAAAACAAAAACTTTTTGAGGGCAAAATAAAATAAAACTCGGAACACGCCGGGTAACACGATAAAATATGCCCCATTTGCATAGAAAATATAGAACATATTTTTGATTTTTCGCTAACAACTTTTGTTGTGAGGTGTGAATTATATGATTTTATTTTTTTTAAGTTGCACACGTTTTGCAATCGCACAGCTTTACGAAAAAGAAATTTAATCTGGGTAAGGCAAAAAAAGACATTTTAACATTATTAAAGTATTTATTGAAGTTTAAGTTAAGTCACGATGTGTTGGCCTTATTTTGGTGGTGGATTTGGGTTCAGGTTTTCCAACAAGGCGAAAGATACAACGAAGTATCATGATTGACGATTCAAAACACATAGAAGTGCGTCGGTTTTGTTAACTAAATCGTTATAAATACCGCAAAAATCGGTAATGTTGACTCTCAACTGACCAATACATACAGATCCGATTCTGGTATTGGATTTCGTCACCCGAAATCAAAATACATTTTTTGTATTACAAGTTACAAGAGCGATATTTTAGAAATTTTTTGTTTCGCTAATATCTGTCAGTCGTGTTGTGTTTCCAACTATTGTGCAAGATATAATTGACAAAATTATCAGTTTATGTTGGAGTTTGAAATAGATGAATTTTTTTTATTTAAAAATGTTTTGAAAGAAAATAATTTCGATTTTGTCATTTTTTTATTCTCTTGGACTATAATTGGATGCACCTTGGAGTCAATATAGTTACAAAATGTATAAAACGAAAGCTTCAGTGTCTAAAAATTTATGAGTTATCTATCTTAAAATATTTTTTTCAAAAAATAACACCATAAGTATCGATTGATGATAAATCATCACGAGTGACACAGGTGACATAAACTGCGTTGGTAGGTTATTAAAAAAAACAGTAACTGGACACAATATTTTCAATAATATATTTTTTTCATGAAAAGCTTGTTAGGCAAAAATACATATTTTGTGCAATAAATCATAACATAAATCAGATACAATAAATAAAAACAGTTTTTTGAGTATCAACGTTGTATACAAACAAGCATAATATATCCAATAATATTTCTTTTCGTGTGGAATCTGATTCTCTTCATAAATAACACGCAAATTGTTGAAATTGCAAATTGTTGAAATTAATTGCCACAGATACATTTGATACACTTTTCGAAAGAATTGCTCGTTGTAGCGAGGATGACTTATTACAGAACTTAATATAAAACAATTTCAAATTCTCTGTAAAAGTCATTAGACTCCATATTATGGAAATGTTTTTTACATTATATAGGATTTTTTGCATTAAATTTCTAGACAATACTTTGTGTGAATCAATAGAATGGGGAATATTTATACTCTAATTAACATCCTAAGTCACGATTGTTTAGTCATTACTGATTGTTTCCAATCAATGTGAAATCAATGGCTGACACTTGGTCAATTTGTAGTCCTATATGTATTTATATTAGACTACAATAAGGGAATCTAAATTTATTGGGGATTTTTGAGATCAATTAAACTCAAGGAAGTAAAGAAGCAATTGGAGTTTTTTCAAATTAAACATATGGTTGGAAGTTTCTCAGAAAAAGTTTTCTCAGTGCTAGTTTATGTTTAAGTTTAATTTCGGTTTTTAAAACAACGCTATAGGTTCATAATATTGATCACAAGAAAAAGTTGTATATCATAGTTAGTTGTTATTTTTTATGTCTGCAATTATCAATAATATTGTGAGTTTTTTTATGCAAAGTTTAATTTAGAATTAGTTTATTTGCCTTATTAAAGTAACGATAAAAACGCTCGGATTGGGCGCTTATTGTTAATTTAAGTTAAATTTTCGTGTAGGCATGTAAGGAAATGAGACGAAAATACTTTGCTACGTGTAGATTAATTCTATTCCCTGTGCGAAATAAAAAGATCTATAAAATTCCAAATTTTACGAAAGCTTTTATGTTAACGTTTCTCGTAACTAATCCATTAACGTAAATCAAATTTTGATTTTATTATATTTTATTTATATTCTGATATTTTGTCCAGATTACGATAACAATTTTTATAATAACAATCACCTATAGAAGCGCAACAATAAAAACGAACAAAAGCTCAATCGAATAAATTTAATAAAATTTAATAACAAACGTAAACAATTTTATTTAAGTTAAATTTAACTGAAATACGAGAACGAAAACACATTTTTCCTTTCTCCACATTTTGTAATAGTTTTAATAAAAGTATCCACAATAACTATGATGAATTAGTGTTTGTTTCAATTGATGATGAGTTGATGTTTTAGTCAATAGAGAAATAATTGGAATTATTGTTTGAAGAATTTATAGTAGTACTTGATGTGGTTGTAAAAAGTAAATTAATCGTATTATGTTTAGTGTTTAGAAAATTGATAATCGTAACTTGTGTTTGTTTCCTTTTTGTGTGGTATATCGATTTCTTTGAATTGGAACAATTTATTTTACAGTTGTGTAATTTATTGGTATTTGATTTTATTATGCATTCAGGTTTTAGGTAAATTTCATATAAAAATCTACCTATTGTAATGTGCCTCATCTCGGAATTTCGGGAAAATTTTGGTGCCAAACGACTATATATGATAAGCGAAGACGAAAAAATTAAAATTTATATATAAATATATATATATATATATATATATATATATATATATATATATATATATATATATATATATATATATATATATATATATATATATATATATATATATGTATATTCATATATATATATATATATATATATATATATATATATATATATATATATATATATACATATATATACATATATACATTTATATATATATATATATATATATATATATATATATATATATATATATATATATATATATATATATATATATATATATATATATATATATATATATATATATATATATATATGTATATATATATATATATATATATATATATATATATATATATATATATATATATATATATATATATATATATATATATATATATATATATAAACGATATGAGATACAACGAAAACGACCATCACTATCATGGTCGCATTTGTTGAGGTAGATCAAAAAACTTTTCTGTACATGTCTGTTCTATTATTATCTTAGACGAGTTCGTGAATCAGCAAAATCCGACAAGTGGTTAGGCAACTAGCTAAAAAAATTGATTTTTTAAAACCGTTATAACGGCCGTTTGGATACTAATATTTTCAAAAAATTAACAAATATAGAATTTTTGGAATCTTTTTTATCAGTTTACTTTAAAAATAGAATTCTGCAGTCAGAGGTTCCTGAGTGAGCGGCTCCAACAAAAAAGTTTGCAAAAAAAATTTTTTTTAAACAATCGGCACTCTCACCGCTCACGGTCGCATGTGTAAAGCCAGATCAAAAATCTTCTTATGTGTGTTTTATAAATATCTTGGACAAATTCGTAAATCAGCCACATCCAAAACATGGTTAAGAAACTAGAGGCTTTATACTAGAAAAAAGTCTGTTTTTTAGATCCGTTATAACGACCGTTTGAATACTAATATTTTTAAAAACTTCACAAATTTAAAATCTTTGAAATCTTTTTTATCGATTTCTTCCAAAAAATAGACCTCTGCAGTTGGAAGTTTCTGAGTGAGCGGCTACAACAAAAAAGCTTGTAAAACACAAAATGTGCTTTAAACAACCGGCACTCTCATGGTCGCATTTAAGGAGCCAGATCAAAAAACCTTTCTTAAGAATGTGTGTTTTATAAATATATTGGACAAGTTTGTAAATCAGCTAAGTCCAACATATGGTTAATAAGCTAGAGGCCCTTATATTAGAAAAAAAATTGGTTTTTTTAATCCGTTACAACGGCCGTTTGGATACTAATATTTTTAAAAAATAAATTTAGAATCTGTGGAAACATTATAATTCGTTTCTTATAAACACAAACCTCTGCAATTAGAGATTTTTGACTCGTCGGCTTCAACAAAAAAGTTTGCAACAAGCCCTAAGAAAACAATTTGCAAAAACCTTATAACAGTCAATTTAAAAAAAAATAAAAAGATTTGAATAGAAGAAAAAAACTTTTTTTTCTTAGAAATAAACTGTTTTGATATTTTGCAGTAGTTGCACGACATATGATATAGAGTTGGTTGGCGTTTGTTTTTCATATAGTGTCATAAATTGTCACACATATCTTCTGTGGTAGATCTGATATTTGTTTGTTGCAAAATTGGAAATCTACCTATTTCTAGCGGACATCCTGCCGCTCTGACTTTTTAGTTTGTATTTGATTTGTAAAGCGTTACAGCTTGATTTCATGTAGTGTTTCGTATCTAATCAGGAAATTTCAACTTTAACCAAATTTTTTCATTTCTCTTCAGGACTAATCGACAAATTACTGCAAATGTTAAACTATTTTTTGCATGAATACCTTATCGGTCCACTAGCAGTTGTAAGGACCACGAAACATTTTTTTAATTTTCTAGCCAGCATATGCTGTGTTGTCAATTGGTCAATTATTGGTTGGGATATAGTATATATTGAAACTACGTCAAATATACATATCATCAAACAAGATTATTATTTAGAAAGACAAAACCTTTTTTTTCTAGTTATATCACTTGGCATTATCACTGTATTTCACTTTTTATTTTCGTTGTTTATTAGGACCCAATCGAATTAGGTTAAACCTGATCAGGGTCCTATTTAGCCCTAACAAATTTCTACTCGGGGTTTCAAATTTACTTATTCTTTGCATGACTTGAATGCATCCTATTCAATTTTGTATACAACTTAATGTAATTTAAGTTTAAAAATGTATTCGAAATACTTATTTAAAATTTTTTTGGAAGACTTTCGAAACTCTCCAGATTTGAATAAGTACACCTTTTTCAGAGAAAGCTTATAAGACATTGTTTGCAGTGCAATACGCAGGATCATTAAAAGGTTGTAGTTTGAAAGGTCGTTGTTTTAAAAAAAAGATCCCACGAAGATATTTTATATTTTTTCATGTCCTCTGTTAAACAAAACATTCACTGAAAATAAATTAAAGAATGTCAACCTCATCCCGAAGTTGCAGCGTTATTATTCAAACAAAGAAAAAATAATTTCAAACCATTTCGCTGTGATTGGTTCTATTTTATTCCATTTTTACGGAAATATAACTTTAATTACCCAAACAACTCCTGAGGTTGCCTCAACTACACCATTCTGTGTTGTAAAACTGTTGAATCAATTTTTGGTTCTATTATGGGTATATTCGCTAACGCGACGAGGTATAAATAACCTCATGTCGATTGAAAATGCATTTTTTTGTTCAATGCATTAAAAGGTTTTGAAAAAAGTGAGAATTAAAGGTTTCATAATAATGGTAAATAGACACTCCAGAGAAAGTTGACTATGTTAGAATCGTGGACGTCCAGACCAATGATGAGGAAGTCTAAATATTCTTTAAAGAATATTATAAGGAAGTTTTTTTAGTTTCTTAGTTAGTTTTTTTTTAGTTAGTCAACAGCCATTTATTCCTTTGTAATTTTGTCGAATAGTTTTTGGTGCATTTTAAAGACTCGCATCGTGATGCTTAAACAATCACCAACAAAAACCTTACAATATTGCATTGCATTAATTGATAATCATCGCGGTGGGATGAAGTGATTTCAGTTCCAGACTAAACTGCAGCAATATTTGGTGATTCAGAATCAATCAATTAGATTTAGTTCTGCCAACCAAACCAAAATTTAATAAACGTAACATTTTATGATCAGACCATAAGAGATACAATTTCTAATAAGCGAATTTAAAAATATTCAAGATTGTTTTAGTAATTGAGAGCGGAAATTATGTTAAAAATTATTGAATGTGGATTCATAATTTAATAACTATATTTCGCAACCATCAATTACTCCTGAGCTTTGTAAATTCAATCCAATAAAGATCTCCTCAGTTTCAATCACTGCAAGTACACTGGAGAGGACTTCAGCAAAATTAATGATAATTGTTCCAAAAAAAAACTTAATTCGAAATATCATAAATAGACAACTTTTGACTAAAGGCATATCTGCGGAGCGCAGGCAAATCTGTTTCATTTCCTTACGTTTCGATTTTATCATTCATTTTTTATCATTTTAACGTTTTTGAGAATCTATATGCAAATTCTATGTTATGTGAATATTAAAAAAACTATTAGCAAGTAGCGCACTATCAAACGTCAAAAATACATAAAACTATTATAAGTTTAAACAACACAATTTAAACAAACATTTTCACAAATTTTAAAATATTTAGCAACCAAATTTTTAAAAATTTTGATTTAATTTAGAATGTAATATAAAAAAGTCAAATGATGTCAATAATGGTTTTTTTTTTACATAATGTCAATAACAAAAGAAACAATTTCATTTTATCACCAAACAAATAGTCGGTGTTAACTTACTTGTTTTAAAAGTTCTCTCACTTGAATAAAAAATTGTATTTTTGCGGGCAAGTGATGAAAAACTTATCACTTCACCGCTTCACAGTTACAGAATTTGACTGCCACAATTTATATCAGTCAAATAGAAAGGAAAAAGGGCAAACCTAAAATAAGAATAAGCAAACTACAAATACAAAATTAACAAAAACATTTTCAAACAAGGTTTCTCTTACGTGTTCGAAAATCATTACTTTTTAGTAACACTATTTAATCTAGTGGTAGAAATTCTTGTATAAATTCAGTTCTTGACCTTCGAAATATTACCAAAACGCGAATAGCTCTTGACTTGTATTATCTATGGCTTTCTTTCATTTCACCAAGTTTGTTATAAAAAAGAACATACCACTTACAATATTGGAAATTGATAAGAGTTCTCTAAATAATCTCAATGTATATTCATTTATTTTTAATTTCCGATGACAACAGCAAATTTGTAAGCCAATTAAAGTATCCATCTAATTTACAATTTAAAAATAATTTTTTTAACCTTAAAACAAATAATAAAAAAAACAGCACTAATCTGAGATAATAAAATAAATCCACTACTTTAACTTGTTTGGGTATAACAAATTTAATTCAATCACCTGGTATACAAGCAAGTAACATATTTCGCAACAAATAGATGTATACAAACATAAATGTACAAGAAAAATTTATTCATCCGAAAACGAATAAAATTTGGAAAATTTGTAGTCTTACTCGAATAAAAGAAAATCGATTTTCAATTTATTAGAATTTATATAACTATGTATGTATTTCTTTCTATTATTCTAAATATTTTACTGAAAGGTATTGATCTATGTCCATACGTATGAATAGAATAGGGGTCGCAATTTAGAGGTAATTTTAAGATTGATGTGGGGAGTATTGTCCAAAAATTTTACCTTATAGTACATATAATTATTAATAACTACTAAATCAATAAAATTTACAAACCAAAAATTTTAATTTATATAGTTTTAATATTGCATTGAAAACATGTAATTTTGTATAATTATTCTATAAAAATTAAATTGCTATCGTGTGAAAAGTTTGTTAGTTTTAGTTAAAATAAATAAACACAAACAGGAAAAAAGGAATATTAAAATAAACATTTTTATTTATGTAAATTAGATTTTCTCAACAATAGTTTATTGACAATTTCGAACAGAAAACAGCATTTAGAAAATGTTTATTAAAAATTACGAAAAACAATATAACAATTTTATTTTTTAACATGATCACCACCTATGCAAATTCACTCACTGCATCTGTCAATTAATTTGTGCAAACAAAGAAAATAAAATGGTTCTTGTGTTCTTAAATTTTTCTAAGTTTGTAAAAACAAAATAATCACTTGGGTCTAAATCTAGATTGCTTATATACTGGTGCATGGTCATGTAAAAACAATGTATTTTGCTTGATTTGACCATTTGCTTAGAAATATTTTCAAATTAAATATTATGTACAGGTTTGCAAGCATTTATAAGAAACGCATAAATGAAACACTAGCACCGGCTTATTATGTTAAAACTAAACGGCTTCATATTTATTGAAAAAAATATAAATGTTGATAGAGATCTTATGTTCTCTTTTAATAAAAATTTGTATAATTTGACATAGTGAATATTTTATTTCTTACCTGAACACTAAGGAACGTTAATAACGTTACAATTGTGGGGACGATTTTAATGACCTGAAACATATAGCAAGCCGGGTTCTGAACAAATTCTAATATATTGGAAGTTCTCAAGGGTAAAATAATCGTCTTGCAAACGTCGTCAGTGCAAATTCACAAACGTTCAACTATTTACAAAAAATGTTTGATTTCATAAATAGATTCGCAAGCTTGACATTGAAATATTTTGAAGTGTCAAATTGTCTAAATTTTCGAATGAAAACATTCTGCCCTGGTTTAAATTTTGAGGTCTCTTTTGGAAATTGTAATTATTTTCGTTTCTATCTGTGCAGATCTCAAATGTTTGAGCATCAACGGTTTTGCAAGCATATCGAGGTTATATAATAATTTATATTGTAACAACTCTGCGTCGGTTCTTTTAGATTATTGAGCAAATACGACAGTAAAAAGACGGATCTTTGGTTAACAAAATCTCAAACTTTATTTGTCAACAAATTACAGCAGCTTCCGATTTTAATTACAATAAATTCTAGGGTCTCCAATTTATGTACGATAAATTTTACCGCTTTTAATTGCAAAATTAAACTGACTATCTGATATTTTGTTCGCTTATTTATATCCAAAAATAAATAAGTAGAAACTTCTGCTAATCCACTGTACTATCTAGAAAACAGTAGTACGTACATCAAGAATAGGCCACACCTTTTTTTTTAATTCATACTTGCATTAATGTAAACATTTGTATTAGCGAACTCATAACAAATTTAATTTGCATTGATTTATGCAAAATGTATTAGTTACTCATTCTTTAATCCATCTTTGCAATAGTTTGAATGTGGAAAACATTTATGGAGGATGTATTGGTTATGTATGACTAAATTAAATTAACCCATTCCGGACGAAGTTTAATACAATATTATTTAGATCAATGCGAGAAAATTTATTGACCAAATACCAAGCAATGAGGAAAAAAACTGTAGTACGGTTGCATTTTTCAAACAGAAGTAATTTCATAAACTTTTTTGCATAATTAATATTGGTTGTTAGTATCTTAACTACTAAAAGAACTTTACTCATCTACTTATCTCTTCAATGACACTAAAAAAAACCTAATAGCAGACTGAAAATATCATTGAAATTAAATGAAATTGTTCTTTGTAATAAAAAACAGCAATTGATAAACGATTTTTCGTTGGATCAATAAACAATTAATTAATGTAACGAAGTCATTCATAATATTAATAAATTGTTTATTGAACCAACGATAGTGTTTATTGAGCCAACGAAAGGAGTTAAATAATTTTATTGGATTTGTGCAGAAGACGTAAACATTTTAACCACTTCGGCTGAGAGGACAATTTCTATTGATCTTTATTTACAATTGAGGTACTGAGCATATAATTATTTCAGAAATTTTGGAAAGGAGTTAGAAAGCATTAAATAAAAGACGATTTAGAAACTGAACAAATCAACATTATCACAAACGTAGCCAAATGGAATACGTACATAGATAGACGTAGTAGATTCCAATAAATCGCAGAAAAAAAGTGTTACATGTCATGTGACCAATTGATATAGATTTTCTGAAAAGTTTACTTAAAATTAGTTAAATTCTGGTGAAGGTATATAGCTTGAACTTTTTATTGCTAGTCGCTTATTCTGCCGTTTTTTCTTGAAATAATTGTTGCTGGGTGAGAATGTTGGTTATCAGAAGTCTTTCTTGCAGAATTGTGCTTTGCAACGGTTCTTGATCGATATTAAGGATACTGAGGTTTCAGAACAAATTTAAAAAGTTGGGCTATATCGTAAAAGTAAGTTTATTAATATGAACGATTGGAATCCCCAAACAAATGAGTATTTGAAACGCAATTTTAAAACACATACGGGAAGAATGCAATTAATCGTACAGTATTAGGTTTTAGCTGTATTACGCTCCAACTACACATTTTAACGTACCAAAATGAACACTTACAAACATATCAACACCAAGTTGATGAATAAATTTGTTAAATCTGTGGAGCATTTTCTAAACAGGGTAGTTAGTGTGTTTGCACAAAAGTCATTCCCTAGTTTTACTTGGAAAACTTCAATGAATATAGAGTGTTTTGTTCGGATCCCGGTTTGAGATCTCATCTTTTGGGTCATTAAGGTTCGTTGTCCCCACAACTTTAACGTTATCAACGCTACCCAGTTCTCACTTAAGAGAAATTTATTCCACTACTATAAATTTAATTCATTGTTAATACAATTATTTCCCATTTCTGAGTTAGTAATTTTCATTACATCAATATCAACAATTTCTAATTTTAAATGTGTTTGCTTGGAAAATTCTGATTACTGTATATGTGCTAATATATAAGGCGGTTTATATTTATTGTTAACTAGTTAATTTTTGTCATTTTTTGCCATGTTTTTTCTTGTAAGTTTTTGTTTCGTTATATAAAAAGAATTTAAGTTGGTCAATTTTAATGTCGGAAATGTTAAATTTAACTCACACCGGTATACAGTATATAATTTGTATAATTTTTGAATAAAAAATCTAAGAAAAAATATGTATAAACAATTTGAATAAACAAAAAAATCAAACAAAAAATGAAATTTTAAACTAAGGGTTGTTTGTTTAACTCCAGAATGAAGTAAATTTATGCCATAAAAATTGATAAAAACCGGAACGAGGCGGAAAAACCACAACTCTAGTTTATCAAAACACAAAAGTCGATGCTATAGCCAAGTTTCCTCAAAGGTATAAATAACAGCGTCATCTTCCCATACTTTTAACATTTCTACAAAAAAAAATGAACCAAAACGGAAACTTAATTAATTCCATTCAATTTGTTTCAATATAATTCTATCAAAATTTAAAGTATTCTCATGATATTAGAAATATTAACGAAAATAAATGGTTTCAAGAGTTGACAGCTTTATCAATTACTTATTGAATTATGGATTACAATTGAAGAAAGCTACTGAAAGCTAAATTGTCTCATCGATCAGTTCATATAATTACATATTCAATATAAATTATGTTAGTTATTTTTATTTAAGTCTTAAAATCTTCTATTTACAATATGCCCTATATAATATGTTAAATCTCTTTCAATAAATGAAAGTTATTTTATTTAATATTAAACAAAAACAATTTATTTTTGTTTCCTATCAAGGAAACATGTTATCTCGAAATCAACAAACAGCTCTCAAATTACTAATATGTGAATAAACCTTTTTTCCATTTACTCATTCAACGGAAATAAAAAATTCACTAAAACTTTTATGAACCTTTTCCCTTTTCACTAAATAAATTCATTAAAAATATGACTATAGTATTAGGTGGGATTAAAATTTTTTGTTCTTGTAGAAAATTTTTCGTTTTGATTTGACTAACATTTAGAGTTTTCCAATGATTCGTGAAATTAAATGCTGGTTGAATACAATTTGTTTGTATGTTTAACCCTTAAAACGAACTAGAAACTACAGTCAATACTTTTTATTGAAATAAAACTTCTTTAGGCGCGATATGACAAGTTTTTGAACGGAAATAACATTTTGAAAAAAAAAAAAATAAAGAAGAAATTCAAACAACAATGAAGTAAATTAAGGCTTACGAATATTATGTTCGGCAAGTATGCGATAAAATTCGATTATGTATATTGTGTGTGTCAATTGCAAAGAATTAAGAGAATAGAGGAAATGAAACTACTGTATAGATACACAAAAATATTTGAAGTAGTTTTTCTCTCAATTCCTCTCTTATTTTCTCTCATTCGAAGTTTTTCTACTGTCAAAAACAAAATATTGTAAACATTCTTTGGCTTGGTTATGATAAATTTTTTTTTATTATTTATCGTAGTGATATTTTGGCGAATTTATAATAATTATAAAAAATTCTAGTGATTTTATTATAATTTAAAAATAATTTTAAAGAAAAATTAAATATATTAAGTGAAGTGAATTTGGAATAAAACATTAAATATGAAGTGTGTGATAAAGACTTGTAAAAATGTCCGAAAATTCATATACAGGATGGGATTTCTTTTCATAGGTAACTAATATTGATATTATACTTTATTTTTCAATTAATAAGTTTTAAGTTTTTTAAATATTTTCACCAAAAAATATAATCTAAAATCAATGTAAACATTAATAAAATGCGGGGTTTTTCTAATGTCAAATTTTTATTTTTGTTATTTTTCTATTTGTTGTTTTTCTTTTCTATGGCGTAATGGCGTCACTTTGGGGGCTTAAATTTGGAATGCAATGCAATAGTAAAAATATTTACGGTGCCTCTACTAAAACGCATGTGTGCTAGTAACAATTTATTGGTGTGCAAAAAGTGCCTAAATTTTAATATCAATTTCACTTCTTCTATTCTCTTAATTCTTTGGGCAATTGTCATTCATTTGTTAATGTTATTATATTTTTTATTCAGTCTAGTACTAAATGGTATATTTCGTTATTTTTTAAATTTATATTTTAAATTATTTTAGTTTTTTAACCAACTTCAAAAAAGAGGAGGTTCTGTGTTTCATTATCGGATTTTTTTATCTATGTTGACCGATTTCTCAAAAACGGCTCGTTCGATTTGGATGATTTAAATCGTATTCTATTTGGGTTAATTTCGAGAGGGTCCCATAATTTTTTATGATGTGAAAAATGCCGTTTTCAGAAAATTGGAAAGCCCCGTATTTTATGTATTTTAGACGATTTAATCAAAGCATCTTAATGTGTTTGGATAGTTTGAGTTGTATTATATTGCTATAGATGTCGAGGTGGTCGTCTATAAATTTCTATAAGTATGCCGTATGAGTATGAGTATTTTATATGCCGTTCTTTTTAAAAGTTTATTTTTAAATAAAAATATTTGTGTTTATTAAATTTGTTTTGTTAAATAAAAAAATGATTGCGTGCAATATTTGCAACCGGTTGAATTAAATTTCTTTGGCTACTGTGGCAGGTATTACTAAAAGATTAAATATAAAATAAATTTATCATATTGCAATTTAGCTTTTTTTTTTTTTTTTTTTTTTTTTTTTTTTTTTTTTTTTTTTTTTTATTGCGATCATAAAATAGCCTAAAAGGCTTGTACAACGATCATATATCAATAAAATTTATTAAATCTATTACAGCAGAGTTTTAATCCTTATAATATAGTCAACTTGTTTTTATTAATGATACAATTGAATAGTATAACCTAGATGACTTTAATTACCTGACTAAAAATTTAATTAGTATGACTGATAATTCATTGTCTATCTCAAATTATGAACAGTTTTTATAATTAATTACTTTCTTTAATATTTCTATATTCAAACAAAAGATTTAATTTATTATTTCAATTATAGATTATTAATTCCCACGCTAACTTAAAATTCCCTTTACTTAGCATATCGGATAATTAAAACAAAAAAATCAAATTAAAATAATACATACAAATTAGGTAGTAAAACTAAAATGTGTTCGTTATTTTATTACTATTATTATTATTATTATTTATTAATAATTCCATCGCTTAGAAGTATTTATTTATTTATTTATTTCATAATTTATTTATTTAAAATATGCTCTTTTAAATATTTTTTGAACACTCCCACGCCTTGAAGTTTTTTGTATATTTCCGGAAGTGAATTGAAGTTTTTTAAGCCATGGTAGAATAGATTTGACTGCCCAATATTGCTTCTTAAGAATTCAATAAAGAAATTATTGTTATTTCTAGTTTCGTATCCATGTATATCAGCGGCTCGAAGTAGATTGAATTTATGTTTTATAAAATTATTTTTTATTTTAAAGATTAATAAAATAGACTCATATTCACCGAGCGCTTCGATCGACAAAAAAATTTTATGCAAGTATGAGATAGATTGAGTAAAATGCAAATTATAAATGGATCTTAGCGCTTTATTTTGTAAATATTGTAATTGTTTTAATTTGTATTTTGGTGCTGTTTTCCATATCGGGAGTAAATAAATTAAATGAGAGTTTATAAAGGAGTAATAGATATTAATGAGATAAGGTCTTGCGACTACGTCTTTAAGTCGTCTGAGAACTCCCACATAGGGCGCTACCTTTTTACAGACCTTGTCTATGTGGTCGTTCCAGGACAATTTTTTGTTAATATAAAGTCCTAAATATTTGGTGTCATATACCTCCTCTATTATGTCATCTCCATATTTCAATGGTTGAGTTAGAGAAGTGGATTTTCTAAAAATAATAAAGTTGGTCTTTTTTGTGTTCAATTCCATTTGCATATGATCACACCAGTCCAGTAAGATATTAAGGTCATGTTGCATATTTGAATGAAGATCTAGTAATGAGTCGCAACTGTAAACAATCGCCGAATCGACGGCGTACATCTGAAATGTTCCTTTAAAGTTAAGTGTAAATAGACTATTTACATAAATTAGAAATAATAGTGGGCCCACAATTGATCCTTGGGGTACCCCTAAATTTATTTTTAGGGTTGTACTTCTACATTCAAAGCCAATATCAACATATTGCCGGCGATCTTTTAAATAGCTTTCAATTAATTTTAATGGCATAGTTTCCAATCCTAGTATAATTAGTATAAATAAGAATTTGGTGACATATTTTATCGAATGCTTTTTTAAAATCAATAAATAGACAGGCGGTAAATAGTCGTTTATCTATGCTTTTTTGAATTTGTGTTATTAGGTTAATGCATGCTGATAACGTTCCCGAGTTCTTTAAGAACCCATATTGATGGTTATTAAAAAACTGCACTTCAGATAGATAGTTATACAGTTGTACGTAAATAACTCTTTCGAAGATTTTCGAAATGGTCGGCAGTATTGAGATTGGTCTATAGTTCGTTATTTCAGTTTTTTTGCCCCCCTTATAGATCGGTATCACTTTAGCCAATTTGAGGGAGTTTGGAAATTCGGATTTTGTAAGAGCAATATTAATCAATCTAGCGATATGAGGTACTAATTGGATTGAGTGCGTTTTGAGTAGTTCAGATGAAAGTTTTTGAGGTCCTGGAGAAATTCTAAGTTTTAGTTTCGCAATTATATCAACTAGCTCGTTATTTTTGATTTCCTCGAATTTGAAGTTTTTTAACGTATCTGGATTTAAACCTAAATCTATACTGTGAAAACCCCTAATTTGAAAGTTTTTGTCTTCGGCAACAAAGAAAGAATTAAATATGTCCGCTATTTTCGTGGGGCTATCTATTTTCACCTGGTTAATTTCTATTTCAATAGGATTACAAGCTTTTATATTGTGTTTATTATATATAACTTGTTTTAAAATATCCCAAAGCCTTTTCCCATTTCCTTTAGATTTTTCCAATTTCAGTCCATAGTATTGTCTCTTTTCTCGCCTGACAATTATTTGAACTTCTCTTTTCAGTTCATCGAATTTCGCTTTTGTTTCAAGATTATTAGGGTATAATTTAGTTAAACCGTATAGTCTATTCTTTTCATTAACAATATTTACTGTTTTTTGGCTAATATACGATTTAATAATGCTAGACTTTTTATTTTTAATTGTATATGTGCTACTTTCTACTAGATTATTAATCTTATCATTTAGTTGATCAATGTTTTGAATCATATTAAAATCGGCTGCCCTAATCTTCTCATTTAGTATGTTTTTATTTACTGTTTTGTTCATTCCGCTATCAAATTTGTCATATATTCTATTTGGGTTTTCAAGCGATAGCATAATCGCTTTATGATCACTAAGATTTTATTGAGAATTTCAAAGCCATTGGCTTTTATTTTGGAGATATACGTCATAGTGGTATTTTCGTTCTCATTTAATAAATTAATGTTAAAGTCCCCTAATAACACCATATTATGCGATTTGTCAAGCAAGTCTTCAAGATATTGAAGGAAATCGGATATCGTACCTATATCAGGGGACCTATATACTCCTATAATTCTGATTTTAAGTTTCGTAATTTCCACCCCAATAATATTATCATTATTTACAGTTTTGTTAATTACCTCGCTTGCTTTAAATTTGTTGTGTACAAATATAGAGACGCCACCTCCTATTTTATGTAGACGTATAGAGTGAAATGCCTCATAGTTCTCTAGATTGTAGAAATTTTGTTCTTCGGTGTTTAACCACGTTTCCGTTACAATTATAAATTCAGGCAACTCCGACAGTCGATTTATCTCGAGTTCTAAGATATCAAGTTTATTTCTCAGACTACGTATATTAATGACATAAAACTTCAATCCACTTCCTGGATACCTAAAATTAGAATGTGAGAAGTATTCAATATTAATGACATTATTCATTTTGATTTAGACAGAAGGGAATCCAAGGTGAATTTCTAAAAATTTCCAAAAATACAAAAAAAAAGAGCAATGGAAAAGATATACGATATAATTATAATTGATACTAGTATACTTAATTAGTTTATATTCATCTGATTCTTGATTTTATAGTTGGTTAAGCATCTGTCTTGGTATTTGCACTTCTAGTTTTGATCCTATCATTTCTCCGAATAGCTTCATTTTCTTTAACTGCAATTGGAACAGTTTCTTCTTGATTATCCGATAAGATAATTGGTAAAGTTGCTGTTACTCTTTCTGTGTTATCTGAAACTTTCTCCAAATCGGATAACAAATCCAGTTGAGATTTAGATTTGAGTTCTATAATCTTTGAATTATCAAATTTTCGAAGCAGAATTTTACCATGGGCTGTCCAAATAAATTTAAAACGACCAGTAATTTTAAGAACCGTTATAGCTTCCTTGTATAGATCTTGCAAATGTTTTATAAGCTGGTCAACAATTTTGACCTTTTCACCTGATCCTTTTAAGCCTAGATCTTCAGGTTTGATGAGTTTATTTCTTTTTAGCTGGTTGAAATTTTGTTTGCTATCGTAATTTTTAAATTTAACAAGTATATAATGCGGTTTTTGTTTATAACGAAAAATATCTAATATTTCCTCACGATTATACCTGTATCCAGTTACTTGACAGATACACTGAAAAATATTGAACAGGTCTTCACCGCTAATAACCGGAATATTTTTTATGATAATGTTGTTACTAATTTCTCTTTGTTGGTTTATATTAATATATTCTTGAAGGTTATCGACTTTGTTTTTCAGAAATGAAATCTCCTTCGTTGTTTTCTCTATGAATTGGTTAAATTTTGTATTTTCTTCTTTAAATAAAATATTTTCAGCTGATAACGTTTCGCATTTTAAAACTAAAAGATGTTGGGCTTTTGTGATTTCTCGTAATTGAGCAATCATATCCAACTTAACCGAGTCATCCGTATTCGCAACAATTGAGGTTAGAGACTCATGTTTTTTGAGAAAGTTTTTTTTGCATGTCTCATTACAGAACCACCATTGATCTCTTATGAATACTTTATATTGGCTGATTTTTAAATTAAGACACTGTATATGGAAATATTTATCACAACTAGAGCACTTTAATTCTAATTCATTCATATTCACTATATTACTGCAAATATTGCAATTCTGCATAATTTTCACTGTTATTAAAACCGTATAAATGTTAATTAGATAATTGCACTATATATTATTAGATTTATTTTATATTATTTTACCCAACCTTAGGAAAAATAAATGAAATGTTTTGAATGATTTATCAAAATGCAATGAAAAGAAAAAACACCTGAACAACTAAATAAAATGTTTTCAATTTTAGCGTACCTGCAGCTCTGTATTATTTGATTTAATTTTATCTTATTTTAACAAAATTAAAAGAAAAATCTTTCACTAATGATAAGTCGACTGTTCGTTTCTGCGTACAGATTGATTATGACTTTAACTTTAACTTTATTGCAATTTAGCTTTAACTTTGTAAAACATTATGTAAATATGGCTTTTTATTACACATTGTTGCAAATTATATCATGCGACTCTTAATTTCAATATGGATGAAAAACGTGATCTACGCAGGTGAAAAAGTCGAAATTTGAACTTGACCATTTTTTATTTTTCTGAAACTTGACATGTAAGTAGTATGGAACTTCAGTGGCTAAAATTTTTTGATGATATAAATTGTTCGAAAAAATAATGAACAAATACAATTTTAGACGGACTAAAAATCTTTAAAATTAAATATCTCAAGAACACGAATTAATGCCTCTTTGTAAATTTGATATATTTTAAAGTAAAGTTAGAGCTATATTTAAAAAAAAAAGTTAAAATTTAATTGATGTTAAAATTTTTTGTTAATAGAAGTTGTTTGAAAAAATGAAGAAAAATTCGAATTTCAGTCGTACTAAAAATTTTTAAAATTAAATATCTCAAGAAAAAAAATTAACGCCTCTGAGTTAATTTGATATATTTTAGAATAAGGATAGAACTATTTTCAGAAAAAAAATTAATTTAATTCCAATTGATCTTCGACCCTAGCGCCATCTTTAAAAAAGTTTTTTTAATATTTTCATTTAAAAATTAATCATAAAAACAATAAATTAATTTTTTTTCAAAGGACTAACTAATCATTTATCAAACAAAAAAAAGTTTGATGAAATCGGTATAGCCGTTCTTGAGCAATTTAATTTCAAAGTTACATCGGATTGGCAGAATTTTCATTTTTCATGCATGTTGGGGTGCCCCCTGTGCTCAAACTATGCACTTTAAAAATTTTTTTAAATAAGTGGTATGTTTTATTTTGTCCATAATACTTATATGCCAAGTTTCAGGAAAATCAAAAATGGTCAAGTTTTAACAACTCTGTCTAGAACACGTTTTTCATCTATGACATATTTATTTTATATTTAATATTTTTAGTAATACCTGCCACAGTAGCCATAGAAGTTTTACTTCAACAGCGTGTAAAGATTACGCACTTCAATTTTTCAAATTTAGTTTTACATTTAACTAAGTTCATAAAGTAAAGATTGAACACATTTTCAACAAAATGAAAAGTTTTGCTTGACGTGAAGGAACAAAAAACTTTCCAGTAATAAAAGTTATATACATACACATATAATATATACGCAAATCTTAATTTTTGAATAAATTAACGTTTTTTTGTGATAAAATTTGAGTGAAATATTTGAAATTGTTTTTTTTTCTATGATTTTTAATTTATTTATGGTTTGTATATTGTTATATGATTTCATGTTCAAAAAGGAAAAAAAATTAGGAATATGTTTAAAATTATTATTCCGAGCCATTCAACAAAATACAAACGGTTTTAAAAGTAAATTAAAATGAGTACACTGTATGAGTAGACAATATTGTATAGTATTACAAGCCAGGACCACAGATAGTAATTCCGATAAACTATTCCCTTTGGATACCGATACATCCAATACGTTCGCTCGAAGAGATTTCTCCCGTTTTAGTAGCAATAATATTAAATAACAATTTAAGCAATTTGTTTAAATAAAATAGGCGCAAAACACCAATAACGGGAGCAAATAAGACGTCCTTACATATAAATCAGATAACTCTACAACTACTTTAACTCTAAAACTACTTTAAAATTTTTTCTGAATTTTTCCTAAAACATATTAAAATAAAGATAAAAGTTTTCAAAAATTTCCCAAGAAGTAGGTTAAACCATGATAAGAAAAATTAGATTTATTTATTATCTTCTAATATTTTATCGTGGCAGTTTTTCTTAAGATTAATGATATAGTAAGAACTGAAAACAACGAAATAATCAGGAAGAAAAATAAATTGCTAGTACTTTGTTATGTTTGTATTGATTTTCGTTTTGTTTTCTTGTTTCCGGCAATAAATTACAATGAAGTAAATTGTAGTTGCTGTTAATGACATGGAACGGAATGGAATTTACTATTTTTTGGTCTGATATGAAGAATATAAAGGAAACATATTGAGGCAAACGAATAAATTGTTTATCACATTCTATTTACGATTACTACAATGGTTGTAAAGTTTTATGAAAAAAGAGTAAGGAACACGTAGTGGAGCTTAAGAATTTATAAAAAAATCGTTTGTGATCTTCTAAAACAGATACCCGACAAGCTAGCAGATAGCTTTAAAAGTTTGTAAACATACTTATATATAATAAATATACCCGGGTAGGAGCTACCAATATTAAATAACGGACCAATCTCGGGCCAGTATTGGTGAGCCAAGCCTTGGCTAGTTAACTTTGGTTTCAGGGCCAGTTGTAAATGTCTAGACTGAACCAAGGTTATTATATTATATTATTATATTACGCGTTATTAACCAGTCTGATGCATTGTAACATGTGCAGGCCATATTATGTTTATCTTTATTTACATATATGTTACTTTTTTTACAACCTCTTTCTACGCATTTAAAGGAGGTCTGAAAAAAAAACTGGTTTGGTAGTCCTGGCCCAAGTTTTATTTGCTAGACTTGGCCCAAGAATGGTTTACCAGATTTGGCCCTAGGAAAGCAGTCCAAGCTGGGGCCGTTTGAAAATGTTAGGCTTGACCCAACCTTCAAAAGCTGTGGGCTTGGCCCGGGTTTGGCCCGTTAGCTTTTTCTAACTCCGGTAATCGATTGTTAATCAAAGTGGTTGAATATCGGGGTTGCCGCAAAAGAAGGTGTGGTTGTCTTAAAGACTGACTGCAGATGGATTTCTATGTCCGAGCTTCATTTAAATGGAACAATGTTCTTTTATATTTGGTTATAGAATACTTAACATACTAAATTAATTGAAGAAATTTCTGAAAACTGAAATTCTACATCCACGTCTTACTACTCGAGTAACGCTAACAGAATAAGATGCGATGTAGTGGACAGGTGCAGTGTTAATTCTGCATTCGTATACTCAATGATACAATATTGAATATACACACATAGGAAGTAATAGCTAACATCCCGTGTCATAATATAAAAATAGTGAGATAGATAGTGACTGAAAAGCTGCTACCATTGCCGTAATTTGCTAAAAGAATAGAGGAATTAAATAAAAAGTCAACTTAACTTTAATTTTTTTATAATTTTTGAAAAAAACAATTTTTTTTTGATTTCCTTGGTTTTTGTTTTCATTATCTATTTTTTTAAGTTCTTAAAATGTCCTTCAATTTAGATAAACTCCTTACCTAAAAAAAATAAATAATATGTTTTGTTAATAAAATTGTTTTTGTGTATAAAATAAATAAATTAAAAAAAATGTCAGACAGAACTTGTTGAAACTCTTGAATACTGTTGGACTTGGATTTATTTATTGAACAAACTCTTGGACTTATTTATTGAACAAAAAATTTTGATCGATATAGATTAACTAACGATACCATGGTTCTATTTCATAAAATTTTCAAACTCAACGACCAGCTCAACTGTAACTATTTTTCACATGATTTTCACTATAAACATCATACAATAAATCATTTGTATATTCTAATATCAATATTATTTTGAATTTTCATATAGTAACAGGATTTTATTTTACGAACGTAAAGTACAAATTTCCGTAACGGTAACTAGGATGTAATAGTTATTTATGTACCAAGGGTCTACAGTTATACATTTCAGCCCGGGTGAGAATTTACACCTTTGGTACATACAACATTTTTTATGCTTCCTAAAAGAAGGCGCAAAAAAGGATAAAGAGGGCGTAAAGTAACATTAAGAGTCCGAGGTCCGAGGTTAAGGCCGAAAAAGTTATGTTTTATGCAAATCTAAGTAAGCGCAAAATAGTTCATTATTAACTTATAGATTCATAATTGATTACACCCGCAAAGCGATGTAATCCAGCCCGATAGCTTCTGGCACGAGGGATTCATGTCACTTGATGTGCGTAGTACCCACTAAGTTACTAACGCTAGTGGTGCATACAAGATTTTATGCTTCTCTTAATAAGCTAAAACTAATAAAAACCATTCAATTTGTTTTCTTTATTGATATGCAAAAAATATAAATACATGCCATTATTATTTGTATGCTAGTAATTATTTGTATGCTAGTTATTTTGTAAATAAATTCTCATACATAAGGTAGCGGTGATAAAAACATAAGGTGATAAGACATAAGGTGATAAAAGGACATAAGGTGATAAAAACTAATCTGAAGTTCAAAATAATTTGTTAATTTTTGAATCAGAAATGTTCACATTTCTGGTTCAAAATCGTTGCTGACATGTTTTACTTTTCCACATTTCAATTCAGTTAACAACATCAAGCAGAATAACCATCATAAAAATTAAAGGCACGATAATAATTTGTATTTTAATATTTCAATAATTTCATTCAAGCGTAAATTACAAAACAAAATCTGATTGCACACATAATTTGTGGTTGAATTAATTAATGTCTAAGCTCATCAAAATGTTTTATCTCTTTGGAATCAATAAATTTAATTATATTTTTATTGCTTTACAATCGCAATGGTAATGAATTATTGCATATGAGCGTATAATAAAATATAAATTTTGATATTTTGTAAATTATTAAATAATTCAATTATAATCAATATAGTTACTCTTTCAAAATGATAGAGCATATAGTAATTGTTTCGTGTTTAATTAATTTTATGCTCTCGCAAGTTTGTAAACATTATGACGAGAGTAACGTAATTCATTAAAAATTTAACCCTTAATATGCTATTATTATTGTAACATGTCTAAGATAATAAAGATAAAGATGTGTAGGAAATGTTTTATCATGCATGAAAGCAAATCGCTATTTAGTTTGTATACTCTAATTTAATTCTTAATCAAATTTAAAGCCATATATAAAAGTAAACCATGTGAAAATTGATTTTGGTATTTTTAAATAATGTTACAGAGTTCAACGTTTTTGTTTTTATTTTTTTTTCATTGATAACATTCGTCTTAATAATTTCTAAACGGTTTATAAAAATAAAATAATAGTGGGTTATCTATATTATGTTTATAAATAGATATAAAATAAAAACAAGTATTTTTAGAATAAGATGTTTTTATAATTCATAATAAGATTTGAAAAGCATTTGACTTTTTTAAGACTAATTTTAGATAAAATTTAAAATAGGAATCTGATAACGCTAATCATTGAGTACTTCCCGAAAATTTAACATCGATTAGTTTCTACTATAATCAAATTATTGTCGCCGATACAACTCGTGCAAAGCTATCATCAAATTTAGCTCTGTTCTCATTGTCTCCACAAATCTTACTTCATATTGATTTGATTGTATGTTTTCTTCTATGCATTTAATTTTACAATATCATTAATATCACTATCATTAACTGCAATTTTTATTTTAAATATGTCATTAGGTAATTTTTTCAATCAATCATATATCAGCAACCAACACATTAGTTAACAATCTCATCAAATTATCAATTAGCCAAAATCGTGACAAAAGAAATTCAAACATTTTTTATATCATTGTTTGTTACAAAACAAAATTGTGACACTCCCAAATCCTAAACAAAAGCACTTTTTCATTAACTTAACCTAAAAACTATTTCGCATAAAATTACAAAAAAAAAAGAATTTATTTATATCTATACAGTTTTTTAAATTCAAATTCTATTTAGTTGTAACAGATATTCGAAACGTATTCGAAAAGTAATTACCTCAAGCTTGATAATTTTCATGTAATTTATCTGCCAATTTTTTAAATTTTTTTAGCACATTCCACACACTGCAATGAAATACGTACATTCCTCATGTAATTTACCACATCTAATTTCATTAAACTTTTGCTGTGTGAAAATTGCTTACTACTAAAACAACTTAGTTTAACTATTGAAACATTAGCTTAAAGTTTTGATGGATTGTTACGCATCACGAATTCCTTGTGGTAATTTTACGCATTCACCAGACCGAGGTCTTGCCAGCGAAAATGATTATACAGAAATTTCGGCAAGAAACAAGATGCAAAGAGGATGTAACTATAAAAGGTCCACAATCGTTTCATGCGTTCATACCTAAAGATGAAATACATTCCTCACAAAAATATATTGTAATTCAGGTAAAATTATTTTTTTTTAAAATAAGCCGTCAATATATAATGTAAATTTATATTTTTACTACTTGTGTGGCAATAACTCATTTATTTAAAATAATATTAATTTTAAAATCCCCCAAAGAGAAAAACATCAAACATCTGCCTCCTCATCTACACCTTCCTCTTCAAAACCGTGACCTGCAAGCTCGGTTGAAATACTTTCTCCAACATCCACTCCCCTAATTAACGCCATTACCCCAAAAGTCCCTCCCATTTGGTCTGATAAACCAAAACTTTGGTTTATGGTGCTTGAAGGCCAATTCTCTCTGGGCAACATTAAGTCCCAGCAAGCCCCAACATTAAGTCCCTCTTGCTACGCTGGTAAGAGACATTATTTCCCAACCAGATACGGTTAACCCATATGATAAGCTTAAAGAAGCTCTTCTAGACCGCTTATAAAGCAGCCCTTCTGATCGCTTGAGCAACGTGCTCCGCAATATGGAACTTGGGGATAATAAGCCCTCACAATTTCTTCGGGATTTAACTGCTGAATCGCAAGGTCTCGTTTCAGAGAAAATGTTGAAAATTCTTTGGGAGGATAAACTCCCACAGGCTGTGCGTACCGCTATCGCGGTAGTCAAGGCTGACTTGCCAAAGACTGTGTTATATAGACTGGAGTATGAAGACGTAGTGCAGTACAGTTACAGATCCATGTAGTTTCTATTTCCTCACATATCGCAATTTTACTTATCACGCGTAGTTCATAACAATTTCTCGTTCATCCATAATCTATAGTCATGTTTTCATATAGTTTCCGTTACACATATTTATTCTTAGCATAAAACAATTAACAATAATATTTTCTTTACAATATCCTATTATTGGTTTACACTGCGTTTTCACCAGCATTGCTTCGTCATACGGCAGGAATTTGAATTTTCCGGACCTCTAATCATAACTGCTCTAACTATTTTCAAACCTCAAACAGCTGAGCATATTTGTCAATTCGTCTTATTATCTAAAACTTATTATCCTACAATCAGCTTTGAAATTGTCTTCAAAACATATTATATTTTTCATCAATTTTTCTTTCCACTATATGTATAGATTCTACTGTAAAACGGTGGTAATTTACTATTTCGTAATATGAAATCATCATAAAATCGGTAGCACATACGTTTTAATCCATTCTAATATCGCATATATTACTATTTCTTTCAAATGCGTTGTAAATAGTATATTTCGTTAAATTTTCTTGCAATTTTGTTAATTACAAAATATCAACCATTATTTGTTTTGATACGGAAAATGTACTAACTATATTCTGTAAATTTAAAACTTTCGAAAACTTTGTAGCTCAATTTTCGATATTGATTGCCTATATAAGAGATGAAAACATCTAGTTTTCTCTCTCTTAGTCTGATATTTCATTTCCGATTGGATTCATATTTTGTTTTGTTTTGGACGTCTGCCTGTTGAGCTGTCAAATTGTTGTTGGTTACCATATTTGGGATGGAAAGATTTATAACAATAAATAAGGTGAGCGAGTGAAAACAAATAAAACCAAAATTCTGGGCTTAGATCATTGATACATGATCCAACAAAACAAAAGAAAATCCAAATTATCTAAAAAGGAAAATATGAGCCCAAGGCCAGAAAGGAAAAATTATTTTTATGTGTGTATTTTGTCTTCGTAAGCCAATTCTACAAAAATTTTAACCGTTAGTGTGTTAATAAAACAAAATAGTAAAATTAATTCAATTAAGCTCATTGTTATTGGTGAAAGATTTGTCAATGGCTATCATGCAACATAGATTTATTGTTCCATTATCAAAATAACTCTAGTGATTAACAGTATTCTTTTTTAATTCGTGTCACGTAAATTAAGTTGCTAGTAATAAATAAGTAAGTTGCTAATAATAAGTTGCTAAGTAATAAATATAATCTATTTATGAGTAGTTTAAAGTGGTTTGCTTCCAATAAAAAGTTACAAAATTGATTCTAGAACTATAGAATTGTGTTAGTCAATCGACAATATTTGTAACGTGAAATCGCGTACCGGTTATTATTTTGATAAATAAATTAATGACGTCATAACACCTGATTGTACTGTTATTTTTCAAGAAAACAAAGTGAAACTGACAGGAAAATGTTTGAGTCTATTTTTCGTCAGGCATTTTAACTCAGATACGTAAAGTGTGCAGCTGATCTGGTAAAAAGGTGTAGACCAGAAGTTAACATCGGCCTTTTTTCTTTGTGTTAATAAAATACCAACGAGCCGAAGTTATATGAGCAATTATATGGTCCCGTGTATGTGTTCAGCCTTCCGCAGAATTCGCTTTATTCTTCAGCAGTACAGATCCTATTATTCGTGATGCAACATTTTTGGATTAATTGTTTCACATATTTATACATTATTTATATATCTTACCAGCAATCGCCTAGTGTTTGAGGCGCAACATTTATACAACATTTATATATCTTACCAGCAATCGCTTAGTTATTGCGGCGCAACATTTATACATGGATTATACAATTTATCAGCAATCGCCTTAGTCATTGCGGCGCAACAGTTTTACCTTATTTATGCAATATTTATATATATTACCAGCAATCGCCTAGTATTTGGGGCGCAACATTTATACAACATTTGTATAACTTATCAACAATCGTCCTAAGTATTTGTGGCGCATCGTTTATACATTATTTATACAACTCATCGACACAATTCGTCAGCCATCGCTTCATATTGTGACACAACAGTTCATTGTTATTATAATTCTTACCAGCAATTGCCTTAGTTATTGTGGCGCAACATTGTGTTAATATTATACATCTATTCATCTTATAATACTTTACCTGCTGGAATATTCATCGCTGATGGAGTGCTGAACGTTAGGACCTTGACGTCTGTCGGATATAACCATGGGGTGAGCGATTTTTAATTATTTTTCTTATTTCTTTTTTTATTAAAGGTATGAATGTGTATGAATGGGTGTACGTATGGATGAATGTGGGCGTGACTGTCGATGCGCGTACGTGAATGCCTGTGGGGAAGATATGCGAGACGCTACGACTGGAATTAACACCGATAATGATTAAAATAATTTTTTCTAATGTAATATTTTATTGTGGAATTATTGCTTAAGCCCTACTCAATTGTATGCTACCTGTAACTGTCTTATAAGGAAATAATTCCTGCCGTTATAAACGCCACCGACGTAATATATCACTGCTAACCCACAGTGAAAGAATTAGCCTATAGCTTCTAGGTCTCAAGCAGAGCAACAACGGTTATTCACTTGGGATTATGATCGGAATTGGCGATGTGCACATATTTATTCAATTTGTTTTAATTATGGCGCGGCGTGTGTAGCTTTCCTGTAATCTTCGATTTGATGGTCAGTTTACGAGTGACGGTATTATGGTGTGAACTTGATCAGAATGATCAAATGTCAGGAATGCAAATTATTTTAATTGCTACTATTTACTATAATTGCCACATTTCTTTAACCATAGTTGTCTTGCTTTGCTACAGGGGTGTTTGAATGTAAGTGTGGGTGTTGTGGGAGGATGTGAGCGAGCATGAAGCGTGAGAGTGTGGGCGTATGGGAGTGAATGTGGGGGTTGAACGTGGTGATCGCGGGTCTTCCGCAAAAGGGGTCGCTAGAGTCTCATTTTTTTCATTTGTAATTTTTCCATTTCTGTATAATCACGTAATTCGCGTACATTTCTGTATTTGTATTGGAGTAGCAGGGTTTACCAATCAAACTCCATAGTGTGACTAGTCCGGAGCGCCTAAATAACTTAATCTAGCTACGCGACCTGCTATGCCGCTTCATTGGTTCGCCAATGAAAAAGCTCTTCATTACAACTGCTGAGATAGCCGACAGAATTTTTCCACATTAGTTGGTCCTAATCTAAGTGCGGTAGATATTCCTTCCGCTCCTTCTTCTTCTTCCTCCAGTGAGGACAAGGTCTGGGCTTTGCGATATCAAGAATTGCAGACCCAACACGCAAGCTGCTGAATGCCTTGCAGCACAAATCTTCTTCTCGACCCTTCCCTAGTAGTCGGAGTAGATCCAGGGATCGAAACGACTATAACAATTTTCGGCATAATCGCCCCAATCACTCTAATCAATCTTCCGCGCGACCTCGTTCCAAGTCGCGCACTCAAATGTTCGATGGTATATGTTATTACCATCACACTTACGGGGATAACGCACGCAATTGCGACCCCGATTGCAAATTATATTGCCCAAAATTTCCATCTCCGAAAAACTTCTAAGCTCATCATATGAGGCGGCGTGTGATGACAGCTTCTCTAAATTACGTCTCTTGATATTCGATATCAACTCCCGGCGACAATTCTCGGTTGGCACAGGTGTTGAAGTGGAAGATATCCCCGCAACAACAGAAGAAAAACTCTCGAAGAAATCAGCTTTCACTCTCTACGCTGCTAACGCCTCTCCTCTTAGTACATGTGGTAGCAAAACTCTAACTCTAAACATTGGTCTCAGACGTGTGTTCTGTCAGACCTTTGTTATCGCCCATGTTACCATCCCTATTCTTGGAGCTGATTTCTTGAACAAGTATGGTCTCCTATTGGACATTAAAAATCGACGCCTCGACGATCCACTAACATCCTTGTTCACTCTCGCCAAAATCTTCACTTCTCCAACGCTCTCGCTAACAATCATCAATAATGATACGGTTGATATCCAAATTCGAAATATCCTTAATGATTTTAAGGGTATCACTTCTCCGTTAGCTAAGCCGGTGAAACATAACGTGACTCATGTCATTGAGACTCACGGTCCTCCCGTCGCTTGTAAGTACCGACGATTAGCTCCTGACAAACTGGCCATCGAAAGACGGAATTCGACATTATGTTGTCGCAAGGCATTTGCCGACCGTCAAACAGCCCTTGGTCCTCTCCTCTCCACCTCTCCAAAAAGAACTCTTTTCTCTGGAAAAAAAATGTGGTAAAAATGAGTATGTACTCGTAATCTTTGAAAATATATTTTAAGTTTAACACAGTTTTAAAAGATTAAAAGACTACAAAATTTTAAATAACTATTGTTTTGCCAACCCGTAAAACTTTGCCGCCACTCTGTGTCATCCCCAGAGCGAAATCTTATTTTTCGAAAGAAATGGTATATTTATTTTGTCATTCGCTATCTGCGTATGAATTTTTTTCGAAATCAGAGGTGTGAGACGTGAAAGAAAAATTGTATCACTTTCAAATTACAACTTCAAACATGTTTAAAAAATTTTCATGGCTGTAAGCTAATTTCTTTGTCAAACATTTGTTTGTACAAACAGAATCGGATGCATATAAATATAATCATAAATTCAATAAATTAATTTGTTTTTCATTCTTACCTCTAACCTTTTAGCCAGAATAAAATTGTTTTTCGGCAAACGGCTGTAAAGTTTAACTTTACTGCCGCTAGAGAGTTAGCTAAAGTCTTACTTTTTCGCCTGACAGCAAAAGTAACGTCTAGCGACAGTAAAAGTAACGCCATTTTTATTTTGTATTACGGAGGCTGTAAAGTAGCATTTGTTATTTGTTAGTTTGTTATTTTTTTCAAACATATTGCATAACCATGACAACAAAAAATAAGTTGATTCTCATATTATGAAATCTTGAAAAGGCTGCTTTGATAAAAAAATTTTATTCATACAAATTTAAATGTTTTTTTCTCTTTTTTGGAAGTAATTAGGACGATACAAATTCATATTTATAAAAAGTTTGATGTATTAATTTCATATTTATAAAAAATTTAAACGTTTGCCGAAAAAATAGTGTATTTAATTCGGAGCTAAAGTGACTTTTTGTGTTTCGTCTATAATTGTCGGCCTCCCTGCGGTCGGCCGTCAAACTATAGACTCAACATAAAAAGTATCACTTTAGCTTCTAATTAAATAATGTACTATTTATAACAAAAAATATTTATTATTGAAAAACGCCGGATCGAATTTTGATTGGGAACTGTAAAAATTATTTTTTACACACAGAAATAAATTTTTCAAAACGAATTTACCATTTATTTAATGCTAGTGAGTTATGATTCTATATTTTCGTTGCCACATGATAAAAACTACAACTGACCCACTGGAAACGATTTCTTAATTTTCCTTGGTGATGTAGCTTATAAATTAGTGAAATATATGACAAATAGATCTATTTATAAATGATAATACATGATATTTATAATTTATTTTTTGTATCTCGTGCACAAAATACGAATTTTCTTGCCTATATGTATATAGAAAACACAAAAAAATATCGTTTTTCCCACATTTGTTTACAAAATGGAATCCAAGAAAACAATATGGAAAAATTAGAATACCACAAAATAGCACGAAATCATTTATTTAATCAAGGCTCTGTGATTTTATTTAAACTTTAATTTAAAAAATTGAAAAAAATTATCTAAATTATTTTATGTTCGCATTATGTCGCAATCAAACTTTATTTAATTAAATATATCAATATTGTATGTGAATAGTTTATTTTATTACATAGTTTATTTTAATTAAAATGAAAATACCCAGAAATTTAATTAAACCCATCGTTGCTATAACTATGCTGTTAAATTGGTTTTTCACAAATTTAGAATTAAATAGAACAACCATGGTGCAGGAAAATAAAATTAAAAAACAAAAATACAAATCATACGAGAAAAACAAATGAAATTAAAATTAGTAAAAATAGAAAATTTGTATTTGCTATTTGCAAGGAAATTGAAAGTTCTATAGTTTTATTTATATTCTTTTATTAAACATGGTTATCCATTAGCTACTCACCTAGATATGGATAAAAGTCAGTAATTAATTTTTTAGCAACTTCATGTGTAGCAATTGGTTTCAAACTTCATTAACATATATAAGTTTCATTGAAAGTTTTTAACGAAAACAATATACGCTTTTAATAGTTTTAGGTCACAAAATTAAATAATTAAAAATTTTTTAATATCGCGATTTTTAAAAATTACAATGAAATCCATATCAATTTTAACTGTATTTTAGAACTATCTTTCACGATCCCATGAGGTCAAACTTTGGTCAAATTTTATATATGCATATGGGGCATTCCACGTGAAGTGGGACGACCAAAAATTTGTTTTTGCCCAAATTTTGGGAATTGATAGTACTCCATTAGAAAACGATTTCGTAATTTTTTTTAAGATTTTTGGGCTAACCGCTTTGCCGTCGGTGACGGTCACAAATTTGAATTTTTTTCGTGAACGACAAAAGTCTTTATTTTGTAGGGAGTTTAACGCGTATTCAAATTTTTTAGAAATATTTTAGTTCGTTAGAATTTTTTCCGTAGAATATGATAAGAATATTAAAAAAATTTTTGAGGGTAGTTTTCTCCCTTATTTTGGGGTTTTAAAGTTTAAAATCATTTTTTCGGATTGTATGACACGTTTTTTTTTAATTTTTTTTTTTAAATTTAGTTTGAAATATGCACTTTAAAATAGTTTTTATCGCGTGATGGAAATAGTATCGATGTGAGCGCTAGAGGGCGCTGAATATAAAAAAACAAGGTTTTCACGTAGTTCTAAAACTTTATGATTTTTTTCCTCGGAAATAGCTGCATGTAGGAAAATTTTGTGCATAACAATTTTGATTTAAAATTTTACGTAGACTACGAATACATTTTTCGATTTTCAAAAATCATCAATTTCAAAAATATTAGCCGCCATATTGGTGCCGCCATTTTGAATTTTAATAATTTGACCCTTAATTTGAATATATTGACTATGACTCTCTTGTAATACATTCTTTGAATTTCAATTTTCATTTTACAGCACAAGATATATCATGAAAACTGGTTTTTGGGGTTTTTAACTTTCAGCGCCATCTAGCGCTCACATCGATACTACTTCCGTCACGCGATAGAAATTATTTGAAAGTGCATATTTCAAACTAAATTTAAAAAAAAAATTAAAAAAAAACGTGTCATACAATCCGAAAAAATGATTTTAAACTTTAAAACCTCAAAATAAGGGAGGAAACTACCCTCAAAAATTTTTTTAATATTTCTACCGTATTCTACGGAAAAAATTCTAACAAACTAAACTATTGTAAGGACGTTTGTCGTTCACGAAAAAAATTCAAATATGTGACCGTCACCGACGGCAAAGCGGTTGGCCAAAAAATCTAAAAAAATTACGAAATTGTTTTCTAATGGAGTACTATCAATTCCCAAAATTTGGGCAAAAACAAATTTTTGGTCGTCCCAATTCACATGGAATGCCCCATATACATAGTTGACATTTTTTAGCGCGTTGGGCATTTTGTATGGGGAAAATTTTATGTATTCGTGTTACCTTCACGCTGTAGCTATATATATTCAAAATAAATAGAGAAACTGAGATAAATTGTAATCATTTGTTATTTTCTTATTCATGTTTTCTTAATTCATAATTTGTTTTTCTTTTCTGTTGTATGTGATGTTTTTCTCGGTTTAAAACCGTTTGTAAGTAAGGTATAGTAAAAATTTTGTTGTATTTGTAAGTAAATTGTTGTTCTCATATTTGATTTGTGCTTTTTTTATACTATTTAATAAAGAAAATGCAATAGCAGCTTCTAAACGCTCAAACTTGCTTTACAAGCAAACGTCATGTTACAAATAAACCTAATTGAAGTCAAATAAGGTATCTTAGACAAATATATACTATGGGATTGATTTTCAGATTTGCAAGTCAATTGGGACCCGAGACCTGGGGCTTTCAACCTTTTGCGCATGAAGTTGGTTTCAACATAAACATCAGAAAAACAAAGGCTTTAAAATTAAACACCAAAGTTATTACATAAATTACCATCAATGATATACAGGTGCGTGAAGTTGATAAATTTATGTACCTTGGTTGCATTTTTATTTATTTACCTTGGTTGTACTGTTGTAACAACAGGCGGGACCGAAAAAAAATCAGTCAGCGCATTATCAAAGCTAGAAATACATTCAATATGCTTCATAAGATCTGAAATGCGTTCGTCCTGTCAAGAAAGACAAAAATACGAATGTTAAATGCATTTGTGAAACTGAAAGCGATTGCTCCCAACAGAGTTAGATAATTCCAGCCTAGTAAACGCTCTATGTTTCTAATTTGGAGATACAAAAAAGAAAAAAAAATTGGCCTATTGATTCCGTGATAGTATTTTTCGTAGTTTTGGATAGCTTCGAATCTTGGTTTACACCGTTCTAGTTAATTTTTTCTTCAATAACCCACATTACAATATTTTTTTTTCTCAAAATTTCTTTTTATTGATTTTTTTAATCAATATACCAATCAATAATCAATGATCCAATATTTTTTTCTATATCTATATTATTTTATAAATTTTTCGATAATAGTATAAAATGAAGGCTATTAATAAAATAAATAAAAAAATAAAAAACACTAACTAAAAGAATTAACTTAACTTAACACTAACTTAAGAATTAACTACAATTTGATAGATTATTTGGAAATGTCGCGAATTATTGATGATAAGCAGTATGGTTTTCGTAGAAGTCATGCAACAGGTGATCTGTTAGCCTACGTATCCCATCTCTGGAACAAATCGCTGGAAAACCACGGTGAAACATTCAGTATTTCACTTGACATTTCTAAAGCATTTGATAAAGTGTGGCATAAAAATCTTATAGCTAAATTAAAATCTTATGGCATAGACAATCTTACTGTCTCATGGATTCATAGTTTTCTTACCGGTCGCCAATTTCATGTTAATTTAGATGGTATCACATCCAATATTTTCACAACCAATGCTGGGGTTCCCCAAGGTTCAGCACTCTCACCAACCTTGTTTCTTCTATACATTAATGACTTACTTATTTCCACAGTGCACCCAATCCATAGTTTTGCTGATGACAGCACATTACATGCATCACATGCATCTCTTAATTTCGATCTCATACTGCAGTTACCACTGATAGAGAGTTGCTAATTGATTCTATCAACAAAGATCTGGAGCGTATAATGGAATGGGGTGATCGTAATCTTGTTTCGTTTAATCCAACCAAAACCAAATTATGCCGTCTTTCACGAATAGAGCGACATAAAAATTTTCCTATTAAAATAAACCATGAGGAATTGCGTGAGGTTGAATCAGTTAGACTTTTTGGAGTGGATATTCAAAATAACCTGAAATGGAATAAACTTGAACACATGTTCCTCGCTAAATCTGCAATGCAAAAATTAGGATTCTTGAGTCGATGTAAAAAGTATTTCAATCCCAAGCAAATTTTGCTAATCTTCAAGTCCTTTATTCGTCCATGTATGGAGTACTGCTGTCATGTTTGGGGAGGTGCTTGTCAGTCAACAATAAAATGTCTAGACTCTGTACAGAGAAAAGCAATGCGGTTGATTGGTAATACCGAACTAACGGACCAGCTTGATTCACTCCAGCACAGAAGAAATGTGGCTGAATTGTCAATCTACTATAAATATAACTTTAGCGAATTCTCTTCTAAGGAAATTCAAAATATCCTTCCATCGTGTGCGCAGTATAATCGACAAACAAGAGCTGCCGAGTTATTCCATCCATTTGTTGTACAAATAACTCGTTGTAGAACTGTGTCCTTCCAAAACGACTATTTTAATAGAGTGGCCAAATTATGGAACTCAATGCCTTCCTCTGTATTTCCCGATGAATTTTCCCCTCAGGCATTTAAAGAAAATGTCCATCATCATTTAAAAAAATTAGTATAGTTATCCTTATATCCCCATTCCTTCCATTTTCCTCATCTCCTTCCTTTATAGTTGACATGGTATCTTCGGATATTCAAAGAGTCTAAATAATGAATATTTCATATTTAGTGTGCTAAACATGTCTAACTAATTAATAAAAAAAAAAAAATTATAAATATTCTTTATAATTGCATATATATTTTAAATACAATAACTTTTGCTTGGCCAATATACTCATATACGATAAAACTTGGTTCAAACAACCTGGCAATCAAAATTTTGATCAAGCACGTCAAACGTGTAATTTGTTTGTCAAGCACGCTAAATAAGCTCGTAAACGATCAAACGTTTCGTCAAACAAGTAATACTTTGCAAAATGTTTGATCGTTTATAGGCCGCTTAATGACTATTTAATTAATTTGATAAGTTGGTTTATGAAATATCTAATAAAATGACGGTAAGCGATGTTTAAAAATGAAAAGAAGAAACAAATAATATGATATTTAGCTAAATATATATAATAGATGCACCCACTACGCTTTTTTTTGAATGGGACAAATCTTATGTATTCGCGTCACCGTCACGCTGTAGCTAAATATATTGGTATTAGCGACTTGGTGTGCTTGGCTAGCAGTGAAAATTATGTAAGCGCGTTCGATGATCTATAGATGCGTAAAATTTCATGATTTCACGTCATCGTCACGCTGTAGCTATACATATTAGTATTAGCTATAAGTATGACATGTTGTGTTTGGCCAGCATTGTTGAAATTAATGATAATAACGATGCAAACAGGAACAAAGAAATAAAGAAAAATAATATTGACAATAATTTTAATAATGTTGATCATACTAATTTTATTCCAAAGCTCATCAGGGCCAACTAGAACTAATTTACATCACGACATACATCTAAATATACTTTTCGTAAACAAATCACTTATAACCAACCAGTACTCAAACAATATAATCGTGTATGCATATTATGTTTATTATTCACTCAATATGTCGCATAAGAGAACATAAAAAAACAATGTAATGAAAACGTAATTATCATGAATATATTCACATAAATTATTAATCTTATGGCTTATTGAAGATTATTTTAACTTTAACTATAAATATTTGATAAGAACTAGAAATATAAAATATGAAACAAAAACTTATTCATAAATTAAAGTGAAATGATAAAGTAGTCACGATACCTTCATCCATACTACATTAACGCCATAATATTGTTTGAATTGTGAGCATTATTGATATTGATTTGAAACAAAATAACAAAAATGTTATCATATTGAATAATATGGTAGTTTTAAATTTTTTCGGGTGAGATTGCGATTGTTAATATTATAAGTTTTATGGTTATTTTAATAGTTATTTAATATAAATTCGAATTAAAATTAAATTTATATTACCAATACACACAGAAAATAAACATAAATCTACTTGATTTATATTTTGACAACTCATCATAATATGAATAATAATAATTTGGTTTTACGAGTCTTTGCACTCACTCCATTTTACATATGGATAGAAAAAAGTTTTAGCGGAACTTTTCATTTGTGGTAGCAACAGTATGTAAATAGAGTTTAGCTACTGTATTACAAAACTACATTCGTATCGTATATAAACAATTGAAACACGAGTATTATATATAAAAGCTTTTCAAAAGAATGCATCAATTTTTAAATTAAATGAAAGCTAATCAAGCGTGAATTAATTTTAACGTTTATACCTGAAATCAAATTCTAAATTATATCGATTAAACAAAAACTACCCTCCAAAAAATATAATATTCAAAAAAATTTATAGTGGAGCTGCAATATGAAAATTTGTCTGAACATTTTATTGGTACTAGTCAGCAGGCCCTCAACCCTTAAATTTGATGATTAACACATAGTTTATACTTCATGAAGCGCCTGTTCTTGACGCGTCCGACTAAATTTTTATCTGTCATTTTCCTCAATTTGACCGGTTTTTCGCTCGGCAAACTACGAAACATGATGATTGCCCGGGTCTTGTAAATTTTGTTTTTTTATTAATGGTGGGTGGAAATTTGTTTTAGAAACCGAGGGTAGCCTTGTCCGACAAAAATTTGTCTGTTACTTTCGAGTCCGACAATTGAAATTTTGGCATGTTTGGGTTTTCGGAATCGAAAAAGCAGACAAATTTTTGTCGAACAAGGTAACCCTCGTTTTCTAAAATAAATGTTCACCGCCCATTAATAAAAAACAAAATTGTAGTACTAAATTTACAAGACCCGGGGCAATCGCCATGTTTCGGAGTTTGCCGAGGGAAAAGGTGATCGAATCGACGAAACACCGATAAAAAAGTTGCAGGACTCATCCAGGACAGGCGCCTAAGGAAATATGTGGTAATCATCAAATGAAAGGGGCGAGGGTCTGGTGACCATACATAGTATTAGGTAGCTTTCGTATGAAAAACCAATTATTGCAAACTTACTATTTGTGTTGTTTTGTTTAATTATTATTCATTTTTTATGATTTCTTGTTCATGTTTTTATTATTTCATTTTTAAAAATTTGATTAAATTTTATTTTTACGTTATTCATTTTTTTAATAGTTGTATCACCTAAGTCCTAAAGAATCACAGAATTCAAGAATGGAATTGAAATAAATATTGTGACGATTATGGAATACGATAGAACACAACACAATAGAACATCTTTCGAGAAAATACTGTTTAAAGAAAATAGTTCTACAAAAGAAATATAAAAATCAATAAAAGATAACAACGTAGCCAAAGTAAACATGTAATAGGAAGTTTTTGTTGATCCTATAAGAATTGGTAAACAAGCAACTTGAAAAGAGTAGATTTCACACCTATGTGTCAATATTTGAAGATCGTGGTTTTACGTTTATGTTGAAAAAGGAAGGTTTGTGTTCTAGAATATTATACTACTATCGAGGCTATTTCATGTAGTATATATAAAAGGTGATGTTCGAGGATAAATCAGTATAAAATTGTTAGCGATAGAATTGAGTATAAAATTTAGCAGTGATATATGCGAGTTGAAATTAACAGTGTTTAAGAGTAGATATTATTGTAAGTGATATTGTGAAAAAATTGTAACAGAATTATAAGTGGTGAATTATTGTTATTACGTGGTCAATTATGGTTAGTACAAGAACAATTAAGGGGAATAGTAGTAGAAGGAATATTTTTATAAAATCTTGAACGAATAAAATTATAACGTTTAGAAAATCCATTGTGTTTTAATTTCCTGATTTAGTGATCGAACTTAATAATTGTAACTTGGCTAAGAAACGTTACAATATTATTGTAAAAATATCAACGGGCTAATACCTTAAACCCGAAATGTCACGAACGCCGTCTGTGTTAAGGATTTAATAAATAGTTTTTAAAAGATGATCATTATTTCGTAAACCTAACATAAAACCCAGGTGATTTGTTAAACTATAACATATCATAAATTACTATTTTAAAATTTTCCGTTTAGCCTACAAAAATTAAACTTTTTTTAAAAAACGACTTTTAGGCTGGCAATACCATATCGTGCCTCATGAGGACGTTGGTGAGTTCATAGTCCGCATGAAGCTCCTTAAACTCGTAATGACTCAAGACATCGCGAAATGCCAAAAGATTTTAGGTAAGGGACAAGAATTTAACAAATTTCTTTTGATTCTTATACTTAGACCGATACTGTAACAAAGCAGTTGTACGATCTACGAAGCAGTTGTGTAATCCCCTTAATTTAGAATCGCTCTATTTTTCCCAAAAAGAAAGAAATACACTGATTTGCAAATCAATCATGTGTTACTTCTCGTTTATATTAATATCAAGAACTTTTTAAGTTATTTTCACCCTTTGTAAACACAAATTATTACATTCAACTTATAATCATCCTTTACAAATTTTTTTTCCAGTTTGTTACGAAGCAGTTGTGCAATCTCCTTAGTAGGTACAATACTCAACGAAAAAATTCCCAAGAAACAAACTTATCGTTTTGTTATTGCCTAAAAACGGCCGTTAATCTACTATAAATATCAGCCGATAGAGGTCTTCTGTCTCTTAGTCTATTTTTCTCTGATTAGAATTGGTGTGTTTTTTGACGTTTGCTGTTAAGTGTCAGTCCCGATTTTATTCTGTATAATTTTGTTCATTTTTTTTGTTTGGGATTCATGAATAAAACCAATTTGATTTGTGTATCCAGATGGCATGTGGAAAATGCAGAATTTTGCTTTCATAGACAAAGTATAAGTGCACCGAGTGTGTATAATGTTAAAATGATTCAAATCCTCAATAATGAAAAAGTTGTTCCGATCCCGGTAAGACAACAAGCGGTAAATTAGTGGGACCAAATAGTGTATTGCGGAGGAAATAGTGCTATGGTTATTGTGAATTCTTTCAAAAATATCCTAAGTTAATTACCTGGGTTTTCGTGTCTTTTTTTATATAAAACTTGTGAAGGCCGGGCGAGTGCGTTGAAATAAAGCTTATGGAATTCGAATCTAGGCCTCCTGCAAGTGTATTTGGACAGGGACTTGGCTCGACTCGTATAAATGGCAGTAGGTGAACCTGAGGTGCTGTAGGAACCGGCAGCTGTTATGCCGAGGGAAGATATTGAGGGGATTCTGATTTTTTTTATCTTATCCACTTGTCGAATCAGAGTATGTTAATTATAACTATAATCTCTAACCACCTACGTGAATACAACCGTGCGTGCAAGTATTCAAGAATCACCTACCCACGCCTGACTCAACCGCAGGTAGTCACGTTCAGACACCTTGGCTTACTACATACAGTGAATATCTTTACGCATGTCGATTTAACTTGCGATCGACTTGGCCTTCATTAGCCTCTGAACTTCAACCACTGAGATGCCTTTAGATGTCTATTTCACCTTCAATTTTCATCTCCTGTTGCAACTTTTTATATATGCGATTAGCATCAGAGCTGCAGTCGCTGGATTTAATAATAGAAGACATAATTCTGTTAATTTGTCCATATTTAACTACCGTCATCTATTTCAACTTTTATATATGCGATTAGCATCTGAACTGCAGTCGCTGGATTTAACAACTTTATATGTGTGATTAGCATCTGAACTGCAATCGCTGGATTCAACAATAAAGGATATAATTTTGATATTTGTTCCACCTTTAATTACCATCACCTGCTTCAATTTTTTTTTACATGCGATTGGCATCTGGACTGCAATCGCGAGATTTAACAATATAAGACATAATTTTGATAATTATTCCGTACTTAACTACCATCACTAGTTAGCAATATTTACTGTGAAATGGCTGGATAAATGAGCGGAGGGCGGGAGGATCTGCACTAACATGGGGTGAGTACCCCCAACATGAGATAGTGAGGTGTAGGAGTGTACCTGGAAGTACGAATGAGGGTAGGCGTGAGTGCGTGAATATGTGTGGATGTGCGTGAGTTTGTGAGGGTAATAGTGGGTGAATGAGGAATTAAATGACTGAGGAACGTGGGGTCGTGGTTTCGCCGACTTGCAGGGCCGCCAGGGTCTGCTATCTATCACTTTTATTTTTCTTCCTTAATAATCCGTGTCTTGAATTACGCGCACACTGACAATTTGTACTGGGTGGTAGGTTCAATCGTTCGTTCCCACAAACTGAACCAAGTCAGGGCGAAGAAATCTCGCAAGGTGCGCGTCCTACCTATACAGTCTCAAGGAATTGATCCTTGAGCACAGTTCTGCAGAAAATAGAGCGGCTCTAAATTCCAATAATTTCGAGATTTTTGGCTTAGAGACTTATTTTCAAAAATTCATAGCTTCAGTTCTATTAAAGATAGAAACTTCTAGTTTATTTTATTTTAAAGTTAAAAGATGCTATTTTAAAATAAAAACTAAAGTCAATAAAAATTAACATCAAATTCTTATTGTTATTAAGAAATAAAATGTTAAAATTGATTTTTAGTTATTGCCCCACCTAGGGATTGCAATCCCGTGGTGTTTTATGAATCGCGGGACTCATAAATTTTAAATCCTGTATTCCCGGGAATAACCATGAAAAATTAAGAAAAAACCACAATTTTCAAGTTATTCATTTTTTAGTGTCGAAAAGAATAATCATACTAAAAAATTAACTTACTAATTTAACTTCTTAAATAAATAAAATTGAATAACCAAAATAAAACATTATTAAAGTTTTATTTTGGTTATTCAATTTTTATTTTTTTAAGAAGTTAAATTAGTAAGTTAATTTTTTAGTCATATAAAGACATAAAGAAAAACCATTACCATACATTTTCGAATGATTTAAGAAATAGGATTTTGTTAATCTGGAAATAAAATAATATTTCTTTCTTAGTGGAATGGTCAATAAATTATTATACATTCACTTCAAATGGGGTCCACTATGACGGCTTTGCTTAAATTTGTTCATTTTTCTACATATTACAGTGGCCAGTTTAATATTTCATCTTGTTGCATTCTGACCAAAAAGGTATTGTATAGGTATTAAGCACAAATTAAACTGCACTACAGTTCATCTTCCAAATTGATTTTCCCAACTAAATCGGCTGGATTCATATCCTTAGTTACATTTTCGTTGTAATCTGTGCTGGATGATGTAGCAGTGTGAGTAGTTTGATCAAAAGTTTTAGATCACACGTCTGCTGCTGCTGCTGATGCAACGTTAAATAATCTTCAATAAAAACTTTTATGGAGCTTCGACTTGAAACACTAAATATGTTCGATGTATTATCAACAAAATCAAAGTTTAGATTCTGCAAATACTTAAATACTCAAAATGTTTCGGTTCTCCTTACTTTCATGATAGTTATTGAGACAGTTGACTCACGAACTAATGGGTTGCTTTCATTTTCTAGCTTACTCAGTACAACCTGAAGAGCTGCAAGGGCATAGGCCAATATTTCATGATGGTGTGGAACACGATTGAAGATGCTACCGTGGACTGAATAGAGTTTATCGGCTAGCACCCCTATGGTATAAATCTTGACCAGTATTATCTCATTGCCATTGCCAAAGGTATATGATCTCCTAGCATATGAACAAAAATAAAAAATTACAAATCAATAAAACTGGATAACAGGATTCCGTGTTTTCGTTGATTAATCCCAGCAAATATGACAATCCTGTAATCCCGGGATTTTCTTCGATTGATCCCAAGATTGCGGGATCATAAAAATGGGTCGGGATTGCAATCCCTAGCCCCACTCACGTATTGAGTTTTTAGTATGACCAACGTGTTTTACGTTCAATTTTCTACAGAAAACGTATTTTTAATTGATGGAAAATTGATTTTTACTGTTGCATATAAATTAATTTTTTAAGCGCGGGACAACCGAAAATTCCATAAATAGGTCATTCTTTTACATACCGAACAGATTAGGACAAAATCTGACCAACACATTTTTGATTTAGCTGGAAATTGTTTTAGTTAGTGTCCAGCAAAAATAAAGAGTGTTTAGTATAACTCTAGTATTCTACGTTCAATTTTCTATGAAAACGTATATTTAATTGACTGAAAAATGAGTTTTAATGTTAGAAATAAATTAATTTTTCCAGCGCGGAACGACAAAAATTTATGAAATGTTTTGTAGTCCCACGCTCGATAAATTAATTTTTTTCTTACAGTAAAAATCGTTTCACTATTAATAAAAATACGTTTATAGAAAATTGAACGTAGAATACGATGATTATACTAAACACTCTTTATTTTTGTTGGACATTGACTAAAAATCTATTTTAACATTTTATTTGTTAATAACAATAGTAATTTGTTAATAATTAATTGGCTTTATTTTGTATTCTAAAATCCTCGAACACGTATGTCTTTTTTTCGATGTAAAACCCCTAAAAAAATTTCAGCCAAATCAAAAATGCGTCAGTCAGATTTTGTCCAAATCTGTTCGATTTGTAAAAGAATGCCCCATATGTTAAATTTACTGTATCTCAAGAACAACATGAACGATTATTAACATTTTGGTTGTGCTTTAAAGATAAAATAAGTAATTTTTGGTTAAGTAAAATAATTTAAGCTATAATGTATTATAAAAAATTAAAAAATAAATAAATAATAATGGTTGATCCCGTCGTTTTTTATTTTTTCCCTGAAACTTAATTTCTACAACATACTAAAGATTTGGATTTTGACAGTTGTTTTTTTGAAAATTATTAAAAAATGTCTATAATTTCCAACAAAAATGGCCAAAATCTAAATCTTTCGTGTGTCATGTAGAAAAATAACAAGGTTATAAAATTATAGAAGAACATATAAAAAACAGCGATGATATCAACCAACTTTAATCATTTTTTTGTTTTATAATTTTGTATAACAAATTATCAAAAATTTTAAATTTAATTATTTTCAATGAAAAGGACATACTTTTACCTTTAAAACGAGATATTATTTTTTAGTCCGTAAAGCGGTACTTGAAGTAGTTATTTTGAATATCGACGGAAACAAAGCATTTACGTGTAGTGTAACTACATTTTCTAAAAATGGTAAAGAAGCTTTAAAAAAAAAATGCTATCAATAAATAAAAAAAAATAGGTTTATTTGATTTATTGATAAACAAATTTTATTTTTGTAACACATGCGTACAAAATATTCAATTTTGTACTAGAATAGAATACAAGAAAAAACTACTTTTCGCCACATATGACTAAAAAATATTTAGTGCACGGGCTAGCACGCCGCCTGCATGTGAGATTTGTAGTTAAATCTATCCATATATCTTTCTATATATAATATTTTTACAGCACTAAAATATCAAAATAATGGGCCTGATTCAGTAAAATCTTTTATCGAAAATTTCTGTTATTCTTTTATTTTTTGTATGAAATTTTATTTTCCCGTTATTAAATTTCATACAAAAAAGAAAAGAATAAAAGAAATTTTCGATAAAAGATTTTACTGAATAGGGCCCAACATTTTAAATAACTTACCATATAGTAAAAACAACTTAAACACATTGCATCATTGGAATTGCAAGAAAAAACAATTTATTTAGGTCTTTAAAGTTTATTATTTTGACGGCTTAGCTGGATTCCTATGTCTTGTTTTAGTTGGATTCTTGTGATTATATTTTCGAACTCGAATAATTTACAAATATTACAACAAAGATGGCGCACTTTAATTATTTAAAAAGCTTAAATTTGTTTATAACTTTGTTAAATAAAATGATTAAATGAACAATTAAATAAATATTTATAAATTTTACGCACTTGTTACAAAAAATAGTGTGTATTACTAGTGCGAATGCGTTTTCCAAACGCGAGTTATTTGCCGCACTCCTTGCCGTCGTGCGATAAACTTACTCTTGTTTGGAAAACGCATTCGCACTAGTAATACAATCTACTATTTAAAGCTTGTTTAGAATCACAATAAATCGATTTTTGCGCTTCCTCTCAATTTTTCCAAAATGTAGTTACACGTAAATGCTTTTAGACCGAGAGGCAGCGTTGCATTTTGGTTAGTGATTTGATGCCGATTGAATTTAATTTTTATAAATAGATTAATTATTTGTGATGTAGAAAATAAGAGTCAGCCGTCATACTTGCGGGGGGTGTGGTTGGGGGGGGAGTTTTGAACTGGTTAAAAAAAACGAATTCCAAAAGTAATTTGATGCCGCTTCAATATTTGTATTCGTATACATCAGTATAAAAATGAAATTAATTAATAATTTATTAGAAATATATTTATAAATACTATCATAGAAAAAATAGAATTTCCTGCTCGAAATATAAAAGTTTTTTGTTCGTAAACTTAACCTGACGCTCTTGTATCAAAATATACTATTTTCAAATGTAGACTAATATAATAATATCGAATTGTAACGTAATTAACAACGCAGCTGTGACAATAAGGAAAAATGCATTTACATATGTTACAGGCAAATAACATGACTACATACTGAAATGAAATTAATATTCCAAATAAATAATTTTAATTAGAGTAAGTTCAAACATGCAATCTAACTTTTGGTTTGAGGTTATTTTGCTAGTGTTACACTGTCATTTTTCTCGGGCTTACTCATTATTGTGTTTATTTACTTACAGGATAGTTTATTGTTTTATATCAGATATTAAATATCATTAATTGAAACAAGATGTACTGAGTTAATTGAAATAGTTATTCTGATTTTCTTTTAATTAATAAAATGTAATTATTTTGAGCAAAGACAACACGAGTTAATCGTCAGTGTCACTAAGTGTTGCAGTAATAAAAAGATGTTGTGAAATTTATAACGAATTTATATTTTATTTAGTTATTTTTATTTAATTATAATAAATATTCTGTCTGCACGAATGCATCTATCGTAATTAGGGTTACCGAGTATTTTCCACCCGGAGACTCAGGGTTTTCCGGCAAATCTCCGGGCTCAGGGTTTGGAAGGCAATTCTCCGGGCGAAATAATAATTACATAAAAAATAAAAAAATGTCAAACTTCTTTCAATTCAAATAAACAGAATTCGTTTGAAAACAGAAAAAACGGAACTCTGTGTATTAGAAAACGGCCGAGTTTAGTTTTGCAATGAGTTTTTTGGTTATTTATGTTGGTTCATTGGATATTTTGTTTTTCCATATTACGTATAAGCTAATTGAGGTTTTGGGTTAGTGTTAAAAGTTTTTTGTTGTTAATTTTGAATGATTTTGACATTTGAATTTAATTAGTTGCCCATATAAAATTGTGCCTATGTCAATTTTACTATTAAATAATAAATATCAGTCAAATGATCATAATCCCAAACAAAACAATGACAATAAAAGAAAATGTTATTACGTCTCGTTCAATAACGAATGGTTGAAAAATCTATGAGGGGCTCGAAAAAGTTAACGAGCTCATAGAGCTAATCTTATCTCTTTGTACATTATATTCTCTTGTTTGAGCGAGATGTCCGCTCCTGTATCGATCAAAAATGTTATCTTCCCTTTTGTTATGTTAGTACTAATTGCTATAAAATTCGATTGATTATTATCTAAGTTACATATTCTGAGTAGTTTTCTATCAAAAACATTATCAAATCTTACAAATCTTGATGTCTCTCGAATCCACTCCTTCGGAGACTCGCTCGTCGTTTCCCGAGCTCATTATATTTACTTTTCTATTATTATTATTATTACCGTTTCTATTTCTATTCAAAAAATTATCATTTCTACCTCTGTAATTATTATTATTATTACGGTAACTATTAAATCCATTTCTATTACTATGATTATACCTTTTATTGTTTGGATTCAAATCCCTATTTCTATTATTACTATTACATATATTCATATGGAAACCGTTCTTCTTAAAGCTATTGCTATTCATTTCGTTCCATAATTCAACACCTGTGCTTTGTTCTGACCATCTACTTCGCGTGCTAGTTCTATTGCATCTTTTAAATTATTAGGACGTGATGCATTTACTGTTGTCCTAAGCGGTTCATTCAGTCCTTGAATATGTTTAAGCCAATCTGGTTATTTAGATCGGAAATCAGTTCTCTATTTAACTCACCTTTTTCTAAAATCTGTATTGCATTAAGCTTCGCTATCATAGTTTCGATTTTATGTCCATATTGGTCAGCAGACAAGTTCGCTTGTCTAACATGGGCTAATTCAGCATGAATCTTTGCAGATGTTATACGACTTCTAAAGATTTCTCTGAACAAAGTCGAAAATTCGTCAAAAGTATTTGGTTTCTTACTAGAAGCCAAGGAAATTTTTGCTTTTTCTGACAATTTTGTCTGAAAAATGAAATCAATTAATTTTCAGAGCATCATGCAAGAATTTAATAAGATTCAGAAAGTTTTCTACTTCTGAATTATTTCCATCAAATTGCGGAATCAGTTTGTATGTAGATACAATGTCAAAGTTTGCCAAGTTTTCTTTTATGTCTGTCTTAACTTCAGTCGAATAGTCACTGATTAATTTCTTAGCAGTCTTATTAGCTGTCACTAACCGTTTTTTAATCTTAACGAAGTCGTCACTGTCTAGTTCTAGTACTAGACTCTTTGCTAGTGTATTAAAATTTTCACGTAAAACCTCAAGTTTCTCTGTAAAGCTTAATATCTCGTCTTGTATGCTTTTCTTCTTTTTCTTCAAATCTCTTATCTTATCTATAAATGTCGCTCGATCGGCCTCCTTTGTGATGTGCAATAGCCTGTAAGCTTCGGCTATGTCCCTCCTAATTTCGGCCTCCACACCTCTGCGTATATTTTTCGTTGCTGTTTCTACTTTTTGCTAAACCGGTTCTGCTTTTCTTTTACTCTGCCGCTGCCTATTCTCTTCAATAGTTATTGGCCGTGGACCCGCCTTTGGATCTTTTAACAACTGTTCCAGTGTCTCTTCTGCCGTAAATGCTGGTGCTGGAACCGGTACTATCTATCAAATGCTGCTACTGGTTTTCTGCTTCCTTAGGCCCGCAAAAATAAGGTCGCCATAAACTGTCTATATCTTTACTTCTCGTAGACTTCCTTTTCAACTAGAGGATGGTAGAATATAGAATGGATGACCAGGATGGGTCATTCCAGACTTAGGCAGTTTTTACCTTTCGATCTCTATATCTACTGTTTAATGAAAACACTTCGTATATCCATGTAAAATCTCATTCTTTTAATCTTTTATAATATGTGTTTTAAAAATACAATTCGCTATAGTTCCATATTTGGAACATATCATGTCCAAAGTTTTACTACTTTTTCATAACTTAAAATTAGTTTTTATATACCTAATACTTACATCCGTGTTTCTCTTAATCTTAATTCCTCATCACAATTCATCATCCAAAATAATAGTCAAAAGTAAAAACAATAAATGTTTCCATTCTTTGTAAACATTTCCTCATCAAACAAAAGAATAAATATATTATTTGTTTTGATGAAACAAATTCATAATCGTCACAATTTTAAATTATGTAACATTTTGTTACATAATAAAATTGTGGAACTTATATTAAGCAAAAAAATGTAAATAAATTAAAGTCATTTACAAAACATAAGTGTTTTGAAATGCAAACTTGCTTTTTTATATTTTTTAAATTCGAAGTATTTTTAAATGAGAATTCAGTTCATTTGGAAATATGACATGTATGCATTTGTTTGTTTCACTATAGGAATGAGAATTATTACATAGGTTTGAGAATTATCACGAACCTTAATCTTTACTGATATGTAAACTCCATCTTACAAATTGTACAAATCTTTATCTTGATTAAAGGAGATGGATCATTAGTAATGTATTGTGCATTACAAGTTTACACGATAATACATATTATGCTGTATTAATTTCATTATAAAGCATGATGGAGATTAAATTAAATTAAATTTTTATCATATATATAATACACAAGCCACGAAAAAGCGTAGCCATAGGAAAGAAGAGAATACAGAAGAGAATACGAAAAGGTATAAAAATCAAAAAAGACTAAAATAAACGAAATTTTGTGAATTTCTTCAAAACCCTCGATATAGAAACCTAACTCATTTTTTAGCACAAACGAAATCGTGAACTTGTAGCGTTAATTTTGAAATTAAAACTCAATATAAAAAAATTCAAAAAATCGCCATAACGTCAACTGGAACAATAAAACTCCATATAAAAAAAATTCAAAAGCATTTAATCAAAAACACTAATCCAATTTTTTGCATATGGCAATGTTCATTGTTTATTGCAAATGGCTTGAATCAGTGGGTTTGAGGCTATGGCTATGATTGAGGAGGTATTGATTTTTTCCAAATTTTATTCTCATTTCAATTTCAATTTATGCTTTGCTTGCGGATAGACGTAATTATTTTGGATTGTGATTTTATTTCAGGCTTAAAAAATATTTGTTTTAAAATTTGCGCTAATGCACAGGGGTCCTCTAGTTGAATTATATTTTTTTATATTATAAAATCTCCGGGTCGCGTGCTTTCAAGAGTTGGTAACCCCTAATCGTAATTTCGGTCCGTTTGGTACCTATTTTTATAAATATCATCATCATTGGTGCTTAGATGCAACTAAATACATCATACCTCTAATATATTCTTATTCCCGTTTTACTAGTCAATCGGTTAGTACAAACAGCCAGACAGTTGAGATCCCATGCTGTCATAGTCAGAGAAGAGCTAGCTACGTATTAGTAGAAACAATTTCTGAAAGCATTTGTGTCTGCTGACTACAATCCACAAAGGTTTACAACGGTGTTTAGTTGTCGCTTTGACACATATTATAATCCCTTTTGCATTATAATCCCTAATCATCTTTTTCATTTTTTGAATTAAAATAAAATAAAGGATATCTTCTTGGAACAACGTTATTATGAACAACGAAATTATTAAAATCTGAGATAGATGCAAAAAAAAAATTGGTAAAATTAAATTTGAAGAAAAAAAAACAAAATCGTTTGACATAGTTTGAAAGCAAATTAATAAAAAAGGTTTATTTTTAAAATTCAAAAATTTGTTTGCAAGACTGAAAACTACAACACGTTACACTAACAACTTTCTTTTCAAATTTTGTAACAGAATTTGAAAAATTATATCTGTTAAATCATTCATTTTCTAAAATGTTTGGTTTTGAATGACAATAAATTGTTCTAGTTTAAATTTTTACATCACAAAGGTGCGTTCGATGTTGGTGAAACAACAACGATTGCATTCAATTTTTCAGTTGTTTCAGTTGCTTCAGTCAAATCGAACACGGCTTTTATCAAAATAAAACTCCATTTTCTATTAGAGACTTCACAATTGCCAATCACTTGACAAATTTACGCTCATCCAAAAGACAAATTTACTCCACACAAATAAACCACAATTAAAAAAGAATTTGAATTAATATCGTTTCATATAATCTTTTTATATTTTAATAGCAAAACTAAAAATAAAAATATTTATTTTAAAAATAATAATACAAAAAGTGTTACAAAAAAAAATATTGAGAAAATGAAAGTGACAGGTGTTGGGGTTTAAGACTAAAAATAATCGTTTAATTTAAATTGTCTTTAAAATTGTAGATCAATTACTTTTATTTAAAGAAACGTAAAAAAAACTGTGAGTTTTCGTTTGTCATTATACGAAATTTTATCAACAAAAACAGATGTTACTGTAGAAGTTGATTCATCATAAAAATTATTCATCTCGTTTGTATAGTAAAACTTTTAATTGCATTAGCATTACCGAAATTTAGATAAGTTTTAAAATACTTTTACATACAAGTAGTTAAAAAAATATCTATCTGCATAACAAGTGTAAATTGAGCTTTTATAGATCCCCTTCAATCGGAGTCTATGCTTTTTTAAAACTAGAAAAAAAATTCACATATGGCTCAGCTGGACTGATCAAAACTTCACAGCATTTAGTTTCGAAAAAAACGATGCTACCTTCCCTTGACATGATGTTCCATGTAGGAGCATAAACTGTCACCCAAATATCTTTCACCCTATATTAATTTGAACAATCCAATTCATTTTCTGGTTGAGGTTCATTTGAAGACTTAGTTTGATCGATAATTATTTATATGAATTATAAACCCGTAGAAGGCCTTCGAAGTTTTACAGTATATACTGCAGCCTATCGATTTATGGGAAAAACAGGGGTGCTGAAAGTATTAACTTTGCCTTTTTTAACTTTAATTTATTACTACTTTTCCGACCGGTCACTCAACACCCCCATGCATACATGGCCATACAGGGTTTTCATCTAAACGCATCCATCATATTTTGAAAATTTAAGTTGTCCGCGAAATTATAAGAACATCTTAGTCGTTGTGGTGGCCATACGCAAAACAACTATTACAGTACCTTTAGACGCGTTTTATGGACGAAGTAGTTAACTTAACTTCGTATATGCGAATACCGAATAGCCAGCACTTCCTCTGAGAAGCACTCCGAAAATCTACGCACACGTTTTAAAAGATTCACTAATTTCTGTATGTAAAGTAATTAGACGTTTCCGGTTTTATTAATGAAATAAAAGAAAGCAAGATTTCCTTATTTTTCATTTTGTTTGAACTGAGTGTAAGCGCGCGTGAATGCATATTTAAGTTGGGACTCGTGTAGGTAGACATAGAAGGGAGAGAATTGAACGAGAAGTTTACATCCATGTTGAATTTTTGGTTGCTGGAGTGGCATGACGATGATTTTTGTTCAAGCGTGGCTGCTAGTAGCGTTGTCCAGTGATGAGGAAGATGGTATAGTATATCAACCTAGTGTCATATATACTAACGAGTAAGAATGTATTATGCACCAAATGCTGTATTCTAGCTGAGGTGTTATTCAGTTCCAATTGAATTTAAAATCAAACTTTTTACAAATACATCATTTTGTATAAACAATACATCAAAATCTTTACAAATGTATGAGCACAATGAACTATTCAAAGATTAATGTTATAAATCAACTTTAATATAAAATTTTGTTCAAACGAAAAACCATTTCTTTTTTAATTTAATGAAAAGGCGTGGAATGCCGCAAAAACAAAACTTTTATGGACTTACTTTGATGAAATTAGTTGTTATTATAGATTGTAGAGCTGGAATTATCGCCACAACACTCCCCCCTAGTATCATCGAAAATGATACGATATAGAGATTATTGTGCTACAGCACGAAGGAAACAAGTAGGGGTACGAGTGGTTCTGCCTGCTCGCGTAATTGTGGATACAGGGTGGGTTTTCTGTTGTAGCAGAAATACAGTTGTCCTAGCGTCGCGTTATTTCGTTTCTGCGGAGGTAGAAGGAGAAGACTGGAATGTGTCCGAGGTAGTAGAATGGAAAATATCTGTAGAAGACGAAGTTTTGTCTGTGCGACTGAGATTAGTACTCAAAGCATGTGAGTTTTCAGTTAAGTCATCTTAAGATTGTTCCCTAAAGCAAGGTTTTAATCTATCGATGGAGACTCGAAAGTTGTTGACCTTTACGGTCAATGACGAAATTTTTACCATCGTGGCTCACGACTGAAAAAGGACCTTCGTACGGAGGTTTTAGTGCTTTACGTACTAAGCCCGTACGTAAAAAGACATACGAATAAGTCTCGAGATTTTTGGAGACCGAGGAGGTTGGTTGGTGAACTGGCGACATGGATGTATCTCTATTAGGAGTGTGGTATAACAATATGGGTTCATCAATCATGCTGACACCGATGGAGGGATGCTAAACAAAAAGATAGTGTGTAGAGTTGAAGTCGAAAGTGTCTTTCTTTTGACCGAAGTAGAAGCAGATGTAGGCCAACCAAAATATAAAAAGTTTTTTTTCACCTCTCGCTTTGCGAAGTAATTAGGGCCGAAAAATACAAGTTATCCATTCCTCAAAAGATAAAAAAAAACTAATAAAAAAAATAGGGTCCACCTACAACACCATACAATATTCTATACACTAAAGAATTTCAAACACGATGTCTTACTCACTTAAACTAAAAATCTTAGAGACCCTAAAACCTGGGGAAAATGCAAACAACCTTATATATAAAACTAAACAAAAAAAAAAAGAATGCAAACTATGTAAATATTAAACAATTTTTTAGTTAATATCAATTTATATAACGCTAAAACTTTTTCGACACAATAATAATAATATTTGCAATTCGGTAAGAAATATGAATATTTGCTTGATGTTCCTTTTTTATCACATCATCGCACAAAATTTACTGATTATAATTTTACAAAACTAACAAACTGTTAAGAAAATGATAGCTATAGCTAATATAAAAGTCTGAATTAATTCCATTTTCTCTATATATTATATATACAGATAATAAGATAGAAAAAAAATTGAGCTTAATTTATTCAAATGGAGGCGCCAGAATAATATTACTGTATTCTTTCTTTGGTTATAAGGAGAAAAGAAGATATACAAAAAAGATCTAAGTATCAAATCGAAAAAAATTTAAATAAAAATTACTCTAAGTTTTATACTTTTTCTGCCTAGAAACAAAGAATTATGAATTTTTCGTTCTTTTAATATCGTTGAGCTTTTGAATGTTTTGTTTGTTTCATTTCAAGAATTGAATGTGGCATCTTGTGTCAAATGAAATTTTCTTAATTTAAATAATTTTTCATATTCTCTTGGCTTTCGGTTACAATAAAATTAGGAATGAGTTTATTAAATTTTTTAATATCGTTTTTTTTTGTTTTAGTATGTTCCGAAGGTGATTCATGTCATCTGAACTGATATGTTGCATTATAAAGTTTAATGACGACCATTTTTAAGGTTAATGAAATCACCAAAATATTAAAGATTATCTAGTATTTTAAGTCTAATCAATCAACCCGTTTGAAAAAATAAACTTTAATACACTTATGAAAGCGGTATAACTTTGATGTTAAACGGTGAAAAAAAAATGAACCACAAAATGATAGAACCTTGCTTTAATATTATTTTTTATTTAAATTTTTGTTTTACTTAATCTTTTAATTTCAAATTTAATTGCTAATGCATTAATTATTTTCTTTAATGGTTAAAAAATTAACAAATAATCGTAAAATTTAAGCTATGAAATTTTCTTTTTAAGTTCAAAATTCACGACAGTTCAAAAATGCGTGTTGATTTGTTTTATTTTTTTTTTACAAATCTTTGTAGTTTGATATTTTTAACTTTTAGGAATAACGTTTTAAAATTGTTTAGTTAGATAACAAGTGGAGACAAACAAATGGTATTTTGTTTACATGATTTTAAAAGCAAAATGTCTTTGGTCTTACTTTTATATTGATACATTTTTCAGTTTATTATTCTTCGAACAAAAACTCAAGCCAAAATTATGTGATGTAGGTTAGAACTGCTTCTACTGCAGTAGTTTGCAAGGCCTATACGCAGAGTTGGTTTGTTTTAAACACTTTTGTTTTAAACAGTGTTTAAAACAGTGTTTAAAACAAATTGTTTTTTTTGAAAAAAACAGTGTTTTAAACAAAAATTGTTTTTTTTTAATATTGCGATGTTGCTTATTTGCTATTCAATAGAACTGTTGTATGTTGTCGTGTTTTACCGTTTTTAATACATTTGACCACCTTAAAGCACCTTTTGGCACCTTAAGGAGTCATTAAATTTTTAAAAAAATTTAAAGCTTTCATATGTTTTTTTGTTAATAAAATGCGTTGTAAGGTGTTGATGAACGCAAATCTTTATGTTTTGTTTTTTTCCAAAGAAAGAATAACTAAACAATAAATTCTATCACATATAAAATATGACATATCCCATGATGATAGGATAGGATACGTAAAATAAAAATGAAATAAGAGATAAAAAGAAAATGTCTTTTAAAAATTTGCAAAATTACAAAATTAAAAGGGGGTTGCCAATAATCCAGCTAGTGGTATATTCCTTGATCATGTGACGCACCTCCTCAATTATTAAAGATGATCATGTGACGTCTTCCTCAATTATTAAAGCCCACACAAAGAGAAATATCAAAGCTCGATTCCTCGAGTAAGCAATAACGTGCCATTACCAAGGAATATTTCATAGATAAAATTTAGGGTTGACTAGGTAGTGATATCTCACGTTCACTCGTTTGTCAATACTAGCCAAACTATTATTAGAAATATGCTGAAGGATGTGTTATTCGATTCCCGACAGACGTTCAATGGAGGAGCTAGTGCAATTTGTTTAATTGTTAAATAAAAAAGTGGTAAATATATGCTATTCCTGTGGATCAAAAGGAACATCTCAATTTTGAAAAGGAAATTAAAGATTAGCTTACGTATTTCATATCAGTTCATTCATTTTTCACTTAACAAAAGCTTGATAAAATAGGTTGAGGAACTTTATCAAATTTTAAAACCAGTCGCAAATGCTTTGAACAAATGAATCAAATTTAGAAGCAGTTACGACATGATTTAGATTTTATTTTTGGCCATCAATTGTGATGCAAAAAATAATCAAACACGCATATTCAGCATTTTTGTCTCCGTTACATTACGTTATATTTTAAATTTAAATAAAATTATATTGCTTTAAAAATTCAAATTCAAAACCTTGTTTTCAATAGATTTTTTGTTAAAGGTACTATATCGTTACAGCGAATATTCTTATAAGAATGGTATCAATATCGTAATCAGTGATTTACAATCAGAAACTTAATTTATTTATTTAATCAAATCGTTTACCTGTTTTCCATAATCTTTTCAAGTTGAACTATATAGGTGCAAGACGACTCGGAAATACGTAGGTCGCAGAATTCTTATCATAATTCAAATATCTGAAGTTTACGTTAGCCAATTAATACAACAATGCCATTAGATTGAGTTGTTAACTATTCTTACTTTTAGTCATCTTGGGACAACTATTTGAGTAGCTACTGAGAATATTCAAGAAATCTTGAGAATCTTAAACGTGATCCTTAAGAATAGCCACAAAATCTTGAGAATCTTTCCGAATATATTGAGCATTTTCAAAGAACCATAAGAACATTTGAACGTACAGACCCTCTTTAGATGAAAATCTTTAGACGACCGTTATTAATCTGAGAATATTTAAAACACTTATTTTCTTTGGAGTTTTTTCACTCTAATTACATATTTTCATTTAAAAGCGAAAAAACGAATCTTTGTAGTATAAAACATATTTAAAACAAAAAAAACACAAAAAAAACAAAAAGAACACAAAAAAAAACAAAAAAAACTGTTTTAAACAATAAAAAACGCGTTTTAAACAAAAAAAAACAGTTTTTTTTTTAAAAAAACAGTGTTTTTAACCAACGCTGCCTATACGTCATAGTCTAGCAAGGCCTATACGTCAAATAATTTTACAAAAAGATGTGATCAAGTGCCGATAGTTCATACAATTGAATTTATTGATCTTTTTTGTTGATAACTGAACTGTTTTATGTGTTTTATTTTAATTTATGTGTACTAATGTACTAATATTGAGGAAAACCCTATTTTGAGTTACGAAATGAACCAAAAATAAGAAAAATGTGTGGTCGATAACGTAAAAACTTATTTAATTTTCGTCAAATATGGCTCAAATGGCTTGAAAAAAAATAGAATTAAACTAAATTAGAATAGAACAATGTTACTGTTTTGTTTTCTTCTAAATGAAATCTACATGTTTGGTCATTCCCCTCTTTAAGGTTTGCCATGTGTTATTTTATTCGTTTGTGGCCAGTCTTAAGTCCCATATTTAGACACCGAGTTAGCGTTTTCACGATCAAGATTTTCACTAATCTTTTTCTTTATTATCAGTGATATGAGTTCGAAATATTTCAAGGATCTATAGAGCGTAATAGGATCTATAGAGCGTAAATAACACTATTTTGAATTTAATATTGTAATTTTCTAATATTGACAGGTTGTCAGTAAAAATATCCATATTCAATCCATATCCAATCCATATCCAGTCCATATCCAATCCATATCCAATCCAATCCATATCCAATCTATATCCAATTCATATCCAATCCATATCAAATCCATGTACAATACATGCCCAATCTATATCCAATCCATATCCAATCCATATCCAATCCATATCCAATCCATATCCAATCCATATCCAATCCATATCCAATCCATATCCAATCCATATCCAATCCATATCCAATCCATATCCAATCCATATCCAATCCATATCCAATCCATATCCAATCCATATCCAATCCATATCCAATCCATATCCAATCCATATCCAATCCATATCCAATCCATATCCAATCCATATCCAATCCATATCCAATCCATATCCAATCCATATCCAATCCATATCCAATCCATATCCAATCCATATCCAATCTATATCCAATCCATATCCAATCCATATCCAATCCATATCCAATCCATATTCAATCCATATCCAATCCATATCAAATCCAAATTCAATCCATATCTAATCCATATCCAAATCCAAATCCAATCCATATCCAATCCATATCTAATCCATATCCAATCAATATCCAATACAATCCATACCCAACCGATACGTAATCCATATCCAGTTCATATTCAATTCATACCCATACCATATTATCAAAATCGCTCAGAAGCTGTTTTCAAACACATACACATTTACCAAAAGGCTTTTCTATTCACAATAAAAAGCTTTACATATGGATGCACACTCCCAGTTTCACTGCAATAAAAATAAGAAGCGTAATTATTTTATTTTATTTTTTATAACAGAATATTTTCTTTTAACACCAATATTTTATATTTTTGTAAGAAACACTTTAATGAGTTGGTTTTATAAAAATAAAATTCTTTATAATTGGCGTATCTAATTTAAAAAGTTGAAAAAATTGTAATGTGGTTTGACGTATGTGAGCGTTTTTGCTATTGTATAATTATATAGAATAGATAAAAATCTCATTAGCAAAACAGCAAAAACACGGCATTTAAGAAAATATTGTAATAATAGAAAATTCTTTTATTTCTTTAAGAAAAAGAAGATTACACCCGCGGCTTATATAGAAGCCCGACGCGAAGCGAGGGTTTTATTGAACCAAGGGCGTTATCTTTATTTCAGCCTGAGTGTATGTTTAACGTTTTATGCACTACTGAATTGTAAAATAAATCAGTTTTTGAATTTTGAAAAATAAACGTAAACGTTAGACATTTTGAAACTTCGAAAAAAACTATACCTGCTATAATCAACCGCATGACTTTCACTATAAATATCATACAATAATTCAATTGTATGTTCTAATATCATGATTATTTTATAGCAACGGACTTTTATTTTATGAGCGTGAAGTACAACTGTGTTTTACAAACTGTGTTTTACAATTCTACCATTCGTTATCCAACAGTCTGAATGTGTAAATTCATGCTACCACCTGTTCACAGACATAAAAAAACTAAAACCCGACTACTGAAAAATCACGCTCTAAAAAAAATAAAACCAGAAAATACTCTATCTGAAATTGTTATGTACAGTAAAAACTACTCAATGTTTATTGTCTATTCTATTGAATAAACAACTTACACATAAATAATTTTAATAAATTTAATACATATGAAAGTGATTTTCAGAGAATAGCCGTAGTCGTATGCCACCTACCCTAACAAAACAATACATTCTAGGAGTATAGTAAATGATCATCCCCTGTAGGGCATCATGCTATACATCTCTCTTGAGCACTCTTTAGATGTATAGCGTGATGCACTTTGCCCTAAAGCCGATGATCGCTTACTGCTGTTAGAATGTATTGTTTTGTTAGGGTAGGTGGCATACGACTACGGCTATCCTCTGAAAATCACTATGAATATGTATTAAATTTATTAAAATTATTTATGTGTAAGTGGTTTTTTCAATAGGCAATAAATATTGAATAATTTTTATTGTACATAACAATTTCAGATGGAGTATTTTCTTGTTTTATTTTTTTTAGAGCGTGATTTTTCAGTAGTCGGGTTTTAGTTTTTGAACTTATTTTTTTTTATTTAAATTATTTTGGGATTATGATTTCGTGATAAAGTAATTGCACATCCGTTTTAAATTTTTTGTTTATGGCTTATATATTAACTCTTTCTAATGATTTACTCAATATTAGACCAATTGGTTACAATCCATTCACTCGAAAACAAATTGGCAAATTATTAGGAAATTTCTCTATAAATGAATATTCCTATTTTTAGAGAAATATTCGAAACAGTCAATCGTTACAAGAAAGTAACTAAAAATTCTTAAAATATCGAAACGATTATCGTAAATATCGATCGACAGATAGCTGCGATAGCTCGACTGCCTTATTTTGTTCACAGCGACACAACAGTATTTAATTTTATAGTATACAATCGCAATAAACAAAAGTACGATCATTAATTTTGATTGTTTGCCAATATGTAATTAATCCCAATTATCTTGGGCATGAAATCTTAGTTACAATTTAAAGGTAACAAAACATATATTTTTGAAATGTGCTAATTAAGTTCTTTCATTTGATGCCAAACAAGGATCATTAAATTAATTTTTCTTTTTAGTTCATAATTTTATGTCCTCTAGGGGCACGATTTACAATTTGTTAAGTCATTATTAAACTTAAAACCCGAATTACTGAAAATTAGACCAATTGACTACAATCAATTCGCTCAGTAATTCACTCGATTGTAAAGCGACTTACAATACTTAGAACATCGAAACGATTATCGTAAATGTAATTACAAGGACATTTTGATAGCTGCGGTAGCTCGCCTACGTTATCGTGTACACAATGATACAACAGTATTTATTATTGCAATAAACAAAACGGTCACGGTCATCCAATAAGAGTGTTAGCCATCATGAAATTATTCCCAATTATCTGGTGCAGCCAAGCAAAGTCGCTAGTTAAAGGTAACAACATGTATATTGTTGAAATGTGCTGATAAGGCCCTTTTAAACATTTAGTTTCATAAATAATTTTCTTATTATGCGTCCATTTTTCTTTACTATGCGTCCCAAAACAACAGAAATAAAAAATTTAAATATTTGAATTATGTCTAGAAAATAATATTCACTTTCTATTATTTTCTAAATATGTATTATAAAAAACTAAATTTAAATGTCGGTAAACCATGAAACAAGGTAAATATATTAAATAATAAAATAATTATTCAAAGCGCTCGTTTGTTTTTTGTGTTTGTTTTCATTATCTTAACTAAAAAATTTTTTCGTGCATAATTTTAGATGAAAATAAATTAAAATTCATCAATTTAATATTAAGAAGGCATTATTTCATAAAAAGTTAAATGAAACCAGGCATAGCAGACAAATGTAATCAATTCTTTCATTCTATATTCTTTTCAAAGAATTAAACTCGATCAATCGAATCAATAGTTTTTGGTTTTAAGCTCCAACACCTTAAAGAGGCATTCGATGCCACACTTTACCGCAAATAATATTAAAGCTTTAAAAATCTTAAAATTTTGATCTCTTTTGATAAATGAAAACATCAAACAGTCAATATATATTGTTACAAAATCAAAAGAAAAATAGCGCTAGCGCTAGTAAAAGTTCCTTCCAATTAATTTTCTGATTTATGTTCTTTTTATTCAAAACTTTAAATAAAAAACCTAATCTATTTTTAGTGCCGCATAATAAGTACAACACTCTTGATATAAAAAGGACATCAAATAATTAATTTTCATTATATTGTATTAAAAGAAAATCTCATAATCGATTATATAATTCATTAACTCTATCACTAATTATTTCATCGTTTTTTTATCTTCTCAATTGTTCAACAAAACTACAAAAAAACTTCAAAAGAATCAACATAATTATTAAAACAATGAATGAAGGGATAGCTAAGTGAGGGAGGAGTATATGTATATTCAGTTTTTCATATAAATGGAAAATATACCAAAAATTTCGCCTCTGGGAATTTATTGAAATTTTGATGATTTTTGTTTTTATTAAATTATTTTTCCTAAAATTTATTCATAATTAAAAGGAAATAACGATAAGATTTATTTTTTTTGTATAAGTGAAATTAAATAATTAACTTTTTTTTATTAATTAATATTTGAGGATTGAGAAGCTTAGTGAAATACTTTATGTTCGAGCAAACCCGTGGCACGATTCGGCTTGTTTCTCACATCCGTCAAAAACTCAAGTAATCGTCATTTTTTATTTAAAACGAAAATGCCGACATGCCGACTTGTTTAAACCAGTTATTCGATTAAGCTCAAACTTCGTAAGAGGATTCGTTGAGAATTGTAATAAATAGGGGGGGGGGGCAATATTAAGAAAGATATCGAAAATATCGATAAAACGGTTATATTGATAACAATCGATGTATCGATATATTGCAGTTTTTTCCAAAATTTGGAAAATAGCAAGCGTATAATGGTAGTAAGACTGATTCAACACATTATAGACCCATTTCAATTTTATCGGTTGTTTCTAAAAATTTTGAAAAATACATTAATTTTAATATTATGAGCTTTTTAGAGTCTTCCAAACAACTAAATGAAAGACAATACGAGTTTTGAAAAGGAAGAGCGACGGGAGATTTACTTTCCTTTTGTCACTCATGTGTGGAACAGGTCGCTTGAAAATCATGGTGAGACTTTCGGTGTCGCTCTTGATATATCCAAAGCATTTGATAAAGTTTAGCACAACAATCTTATTTGCAAATCAGGGTGTTATGGTTTGCTTATTATAGTAATTTGAAGTGCCTTGCTTGATTCTGTTCAGTGCAGACCTGTTAAACTGATTGGCAACTCAACTCTTATTAATGAGCTTGATACTGTACAGCACAGACGAAATGTTGCTGATCTGACAATTTTCTACAAATAAATTATGGATGAACGAACTTCCACAAAGATTAAATCAATTTTACCTGAACTAGCAAACCTATTCCGTAACAACATAGCTAATTAATAATTTATTATAATTAACACTAAACGTGGTATGGGAGATATTGGTAATGTGACAACCAAGCCTAAAAAATAGTTTTTGACAATGGAAATTTAATTCAGTTTTATCGTGTAGCCTTTGCATTTTTTAATATTTGAGAGAGGTATTTGCACATTAGTTTGAATTTATTGTTTTTTATATAATCAAATCGATAGTGTTTTTGTTGATTTTTTTATAAAATGGCTGTAAAAAATAAACCTATATTTGTAATTGCCGGAAGGATACATTTTTTTTTCAAATGCTCACACATTTAATTTTTAATTCAAATTTGATGCTTTTCTTTGTATTAAAAATGAAAACAGCTTATTTTCTGAATGGTTTGTAATATTATGCAAATAACAAAACAAAAATAATCCTATTTTTACAGTTGCTGGAAGGATAAAACAATTTATTTCATTGTATAGAACTCTGTAATAATTTTGATAATATTTTCGCTCCGATTATGTAAATAACAATAAATTCAAACTAATGCGCATGTCCCTATCTCAAATATTGAAAGGGCAAAGGTTACTATGGTTAAAATGAATTGTAAAAAATTAGTATTTTTTATGATTCTTTTTTGGTTTCTCAATTCCCATTAGTAGCTAGAACTTTAATGACTTTCATTGTAAGTCATTTCATTTTCAAAATGCCAAACCTTTAAATGTATCGAAATTGTATAAAAGTTATATAATTGTTTGGAATTTATGGTACAAAAAAATAAAACAAAATTCATTGTTTTTTTATTCGTTTTACTTGTTTTATCAATAAATTTTAAAATAATTCAATTTAAATTAATATAGTACTCTGACGCAAGGATGAAACGTTGTATTGGGTTCGTGTTTAATTTATTTCCTCCTGAATTTGTAATACTCGGTTGTGCCTCGCTCGCTTACACTTACACAATAAATTACTATTATTTCGAATAAGGAGTAAGAACGTTTTTTTTATTTTTACTCTTGTATTTGGGAATGATATATATTTTTATCTTACTCTCTCTGAAAAAACGGAGTTAGTGATATATGAAGCCTTTTGAACTCTGTTTATTCTACATATTAAAATTCGTTCTTTTCTGTTGGTTTCTTTAAATTTTATCCCTGTTGTTTTAAATTACTGTATAGAAGGAAGTGTAGTCAAGATCTAACATGCACTTACACCCATCTAACATGAAATATTTCGCAAGCTCCGCAAAAGAATTTTAAAATATTTATTAATCCGTATGTTTAGGTAGATTTCATATAAAAATCTACCTATTGCAATGGCCTTCACCTCGGAATTTCGGAAAAATTTTTGTGCCAAACGACTATATATGATAAGCGGAGACGAAAAAACAAAAAAAAAATTATATATATATATATATATATATATATATATATATATATATATATATATATATATATATATATATATATATATATATATATATATATATATATATATATATATATATATATATATATATATATATATATATATATATATATATATATATATATATATATATATATATAAATATATATATATATATATATATATATATATATATATATATATATATATATATATATATATATATATATATATATATAAACGATATGAGATATAACGAAAACGACCGGCACTCTCACGGTCGCATTTGTTGAGGTAGATCAAAAAAATTCAAATCAATTAAAAAATTTTAAAAAAATGACCTCTGCAGTTGGAGGTTTCTGAGTGAGCGGCTCCAACAAAAAAGCTTGTAAAACACAAAATGCGTTTGAATCAACCGGCACTCTCACGGTCGCATTTGTGGAGCCAGATCAAAAAACCTTCCGTAAACATGTGTGTTTTATTAATATCTTGGACAAGTTCGTAAATCAGAAAAATCTGACACATGGTTAAATAACTAGAGGCTTTATACTAGAAAAAATATTCGTTTTTTTAATCCGTTATAACGGCCGTTTGGATACTAATATTTTTAAAAACTTTATAAATTTAGAATCTGTGGAAACATGTTAATCCGTTTCTTATAAATATAAACCTCTGCAGTTAGAGGTTTTTGACTTGTTGGCTTCAACAAAAAAGTTTGCAACAATCCATAACTACAATTTCCAAAAACCTTATAACAGTCAATGAAAAAAAAATAAAAAGGTTTGAATAAAAGAAATTAATTTTTTTCTTAGAAATAAACTATTTTGATATTTTGCAGTAATTGGACGACATATGATATAGCGTAGGTTTATGTCATAAATTGTCACACACATATTCTGTGGTAGATTTGGTATTTGTTTGTTGCAAAATTGGATAGATATAGTTTTGCTTATATGTAGCTAATTTTCTTTTTAAAATTTGTTCGATATCTGTTTGAAATTAGTTTGTGTTGTTTAAACTAATCTGATACATCAGATTCTACTGGCACACAAAACTGTCTGGTCTCGAAATCTACCTATTTCTAGCGGATATACGTGCCGCTTGGACTTTTTAGACGTTAAAAACATTTCGTCAAATTTATTTAATTTTAGTTGCTGACACAAAATGAGTTCAACAAAATCGATATTGTGAAATACTGCAACATATTTTTTTCACTACGGTATCACAAATTCAACAAAATACCATGAAACATCTGCCAGAAGACGTTCTAAAGAATACAAAATAGACAAATAAAAGTGCTGTAACGGTAAATGGAGAGCAATTTGGGTTTATGACAGAAATTGTTTTTTTTTTGTCATTAAAAATAGACCTTAGATGTGATTTCAACAGGATTCAACCATTGCTCACATTGCGCAAGACACAATAGCACCTTTAAAGCAAGTATTTAGAGAGCACCTTACAGCATGACAATTAAAAAACTGTGATTGCTGCATTCGAGTAAAGATCAAAGTGTTGTAAAGTTGGCCCTGGACTAGTAAGGGGGAAACCATGCAACCTTTCCTATGGAATGTTGCTTTAGAATATATGTGTGGCGTTAAAAGAAGCTGTAGACTAATAACAGTAACATGTCCATGATGGTTGTCATTATCGAGCGATTTCTCATTTTCTTGACACACTAAATTCAAGTTATGCAAAGCATTGATTAGACTAGTGGTTTGCAAATGTTGACCGTTACACAAACTAATTAAATCATCATTTTTGGACCTAAAATCTTACATTTTATTGATGGTCTACAAGACAGAAAATATAGTGTACAGCAGCCAACACAATTATAAAATCATAAAGCCTTAAGGCGGGTATTGCACAATAGGCTATTTTCGCTCCAGTAAGTTAGGGGTTTGTTTGAGTATGTTCTCTTAAAGTTCGGAATAATAAAAATAGCATCCGATAGTCTAACGGTAAAAGAGTAACCACAGGATATACCTCGCCTAACACATATGGCGTACTGACGAGCGGACAACCTCAAAAGGTCTGTCTTCCTAGCAATTAGCTTACCTATAGAGCATAACTGTACATAAAATTAATATGACAGTTTTTATTTACCACTACATCTTAGAGCGAATCAATATCAAATCATGCGAACAAATATCATGATGTTAGTTATCCTACTTTAGGAAGATCCTGATAAGTCATCCTAGCTTGTTCGCAAAAATAGTTACTTATTGAATATGATAAGTTTGTAATATTTACCAGAATTCATGCGCAAGTTATTCTCGACAATTTCTTAAAATTACATAAACATATCAAAAAACGATTTTATATCTCATATTTAAAGGTAAAAATTTGAAGCCATATAAATGTAGAGAACATTTCCTATACATAGAGTCATACATTTAGCTCGTTTTATTTCACGTTTTTCGTGTTTCACATTCACATAACATTTTATTTTAACAAGAAGTTTACATACCCAAATTCATTTTTCAAAAATCAATATTTTTGTGGGTTTTTCAAGTCAATATCTAATTAAAATATTTAGAACATTTCTAGATTTTATTTATTGATCAAATAAAAATTTCATTTACAAAACTATTACTTAAGGAACTAAGTTTTTATTTATTTTGCCCAAATATTAAGCGTAAAAAATTTATCTTTTCATAAATCAAAACCTTATAAAAACCATTAAGAGAACAACAAAAATTAGAAAAAAACGAGTATATAAAAGTTTGAATATTTTTTTCTATAATATTTTCCCAAAAAATTTTCTTGTCCAAGTCAAAAACAAATAAATAACTGTTTTGTCTTTGAGAAAGGGAAGCAGCTATGTACATAAAAAACATAAACTTTTCCTTCGGAGAATGAGAATACACTTAAAAAAACGAACGGAAAAATATAAAATATAAAAATCAGGGAAAATACACGAAATGAGCGAAAAAGAGCGAACAACTATTATTGATTTTGCGATATCCAAGTAAAAGCAACGACAACTGTCTTTACGTTTTCGTTTTTTAAGTCATTTTCATCGATATATGCATGTTATGAATGTCCTCAATCAACATGTTTCAATTACAGAAAAACAAATTTCTTAAGTCTTTAATTAAATTTAAATTTTCATTTTATCTACAAACTGAAACTAATTAAAATTTTTGAAAACAAATAGTTTTCCTACTCCATTAAAAAATAAATTTTTAATATTAAATTCTAAAAATAAATAAATTAAAAATTATTTTTCTTACATTTTATAACCTGAAACTTTTGTATTTTCAAATATTTCCACGTTTCCATTCAAAAAACTTAATTAAATTAAATTAAAATTAAAAACGAAAATGAAACTACAAAAAAAAAATTAAAACTTCACAATATGTATTCCTAAAAATTAAAATAAAAATTTTGTTTTTTCTTCACTATAAAATTTTAAAACTAAAAACACAATAATGAACAATTTTTTTTTCTATTTTAAAAATTAAAATTTCACTTTTCAATTTTCTTTCGTTTTAACTTAAATTGAAAAAAACAAAAATGTAAAATTTTTCACACTAACACAAAAAGAATTTTTTTTTTATTTTTCTTCAAATGAATTTATATGTAAAAAGGGAAAGCTTTAATTATTATTTATGGAACATAAAAAGATGAAAAAAACAATTTAATTTATGTTCTTATAATTTTTAAAAACAAAGATTTTTTTTCAAAAAAAAATTAATTAATTTGACAAAAGTCACAAAAAACCTAATATTTCCACACTACAAAAAATCCAATTAAACAATAAATTTATATTTTAATTTTCTCTCAATTGAATCACACTGATTGTTGAACGTTTTCAAATTTTGACCGTCACGACGAAAAACTCAATGAAGACTGAAAAGGGAGCTTTTTTTGTATTTTCCTAGAAGTTTTTGTCTCTTTAGATTTTTTATATTCAAAAAGTTGATGGTGAGGGAAATTTTGTTAAATATGTAATTTTAATATAAGAATCGTTTGCTCGTGTTATGTTTTTGAGGGGAAAAATTTATCAAAAAAAAAGAAAATCGTACAAAAAATTTCGTTTACAGAGTGACTTTAGTTGAGTTTCTTGAGGTTGTCAGAGGAAAAAACATTAATAGAAACAGCAGATTTCCAGTTTGGTGCAAGATTTATAGGTATTTCTATTTTAAGAAACATAATTTTTGTTTAGCTTTGAGGTCATCATATTCTTGCAAAAATACTTTTTCATGAGTGACATGTTTGGATGTTGTTGAAAATCATGTTGAGAAAATTTTCATTCAACGCTATCGATTTAAAAAAAATATACAATTTTTATTATTTTAAATTTACTAACGGTGGCACAATTGATTTCCAAAAATGGTTAAACATTACAATACTAGGTTATCATGGATATAAAGTAAATTGCTGAATGGCATGTTTTGATATTCATATTGATTAAACTTGCTTGTTTTATTTATATCCTGTTCGTATTATGTTGACATAACTTTTTTATTAGAACAAAATAAGGACCTGTCTGATTTTGAACTTTTATTGAGTTTCATGCTTTCCTGTCTATCTTTTTTGACCAATTATGGAACAACAAATTTTACGTTGGAATGAGAGTTCATGTTTCTGTTAGATGGAACTACTGTTGCAAGGATACTAATTTAATGTTGTTTAGAGGGAACTACTTCCAAGGTAATACATATATGAGAAACCTTAACAGAATTAGACGATGTAGTAAAGAAAACACAGAGAAAATACTGTTTACTGATTACTGACAGTGTTGCAAAACAAAAAAAATAACGTCATGAGTTTCGTTTTTATAACATTATAATTATTTTTTCGGTAAGTTATTTCATAATAGAAAAATATTATATTATGTTATAACGATATTATGTTATATCGTTTTAGTTATTTTATTTTAAAATTAAATGTAATTTTAAAAATAAAATTAAAATTTTACAAAATTCTCATTATTTTGTCACAAATATTAAAATTTTTTAGAACTACTAAAACTAAACGCGTACACAGAAATTGAAAACGGGCGGATAAGTTGGAGTTTATACAAACGATGTTTGCGCTTTGTTTTCATATAATTAAATAAATAGTCATCCAAAAAAACGAAATATAGTTATTTAGGTATCAAGGGAATTATGAGGATGTTAATTACCGAGGGAAACGTTTACTACCCGAGGGCCTCTGGCCCGAGGGTTAGTAAGTTTCACAAGGTAATTGACATCTAATAATTCACGTGATACATAAATAATTTTATGTTTTACTACCTAAAACATTTATTAAACTAAAACATTTATTTTTATCAAGTATTTGATAGCATGATTTTTCGTTTTAATTGATCAAGTTAGTTGTTTTTCATTTCAAATTGTATTGCTGGGTTATTGTTATTCGTTACTATGGCTTTATGTAAATAATGTTGTTTATAAATAAACAAAACAAAAATTTATAATGAAAACTAGGTCTATTATGAATCCATAACTCCCTCTTATAATTCCCTTGGGAATTAAGAATGTCATTATTATGTCGGTAACTAAGGTCTAAACAACTTATAATAAATCAGTAAAACATAAAAATATTAACGTTATTGTTACGTTTTATGTTATTGTAACGTAAATTAAGTTTTACAACGTTATGAAAGAAATTATTATTAATAACTCTATTTCATTTCGTTATTACGTTTTTGCGTTACGTTACGAGTAACATTTTGCAACAATGATTACTGGCACTTACATATTATCACGTTTTTCTATATTTAACTACAATTAGTCTTACTCTTAATTCGATAATAAGAGATTCTTGTATGAGCTTAGAATGATGGCAACTCTCCACGAGGATGAAATTTCCCGGGACGAGCGTAGCGAGTGGAGGGAATCATCCGAGTGAAGAATTGCCATCATCCTATGCGAATACAAGATGCTATTTTATCCTCGACTGCAAAATATTTCGATTAATTTTCAGTTTGCCTTCTAAAGTTTTTATCAATATGTTGAAATACATCAAAGATAGCATAGAAAAACAAACAAATGAAACGAAAAATTTTAAATTTTTTATTTTATCTTTCATATATGTAGTGTTCTCGTTTTAACCTTTTGATAGTACTATACTAACAAATTTTAAGTTTTTATATAGTTTTTGTATTAGGAAAATATTCAACAAACTATAGAACTGTTGTAGAGTGTAACGATTGCGTCACATTCTTCTTCAAGTGATAGAATGTATAAAATTACAATGGAAGACATTCATATGGAAAGCATATATTCTTTAGTAGTCGTGGTTAAACGTAATTCCCAAATTACCTTCTGGATTCGATCACTGATTGGAATGTATAAAACAGTTTTATTATGTATTCAATGCCGCTATTGTTTCACAACAATAGGAAAACTATTTTTTAACAAGAACAATCAATTGCTTCAAAACAACAACGGTTGATTGTAGAAATTTCCAGTTCACAGCGTCCAAAATAATACACAAAATATTTTTATTAAACAGCACATAGAACTTTATTTACAATTAAAAACCAATTATACTTCTATTCACACGGTTTTATGTTCACGATACAGCGTTTCGTTTATAATTAATTCACTTAACATAATCGCAATTCACTTTAACTCTTTACACTATCACGGTCTAGTTTAAATTATTTTTCGTTTCTTCGTTATTTATATAGGCATCATTTTTGAAGTAAAACTTCTTTAGGCACATTTTGAAACAAAAAGAAATTAATAAAATAAAGAAGAAATTCAAACAACAATGAAGTAAAAAGGCAAACGAATATTATGTTCGGCAAGTATCCGATACAATTCGAGTACGTGTATTGTGTGTGTGTCAATTCCCATTCATTTGTTAATGTTATTATATTTTTTACTCAGTCTCGTACGAAATGTTATATTAGTTGGATGTGTTGATTTTGAGTTTCTGTTTAAAATATTTGTAAAAAACACACTAACTCAGCTTCTGTTTAAAACAGAAGCTGAGTTAGTGTGTTTTTACAAATATTTTAAATAAAATAAAAAATTATCAGCATTGTACAATTTAACCAATAGATTTTGAGTTTCGTTATTTTTTAAATTTATATTTTGAATTATTTTAGTTTTTTAACCGACTTCCTTATGGGATTTTTTATGTATGTTAGCCGATTTCTCAAAAACGGCTCGTTTTATTTGGTGATTTAAATCGTATTCTATTAGGGTTGATTTCAAGAGGGTCCCATTATTTTTTATGATGTGAAAAATGCCGTTTTCAAAAAATTGGAAAAACCCGTATTTTTATGTATTTTGGGCAATTTAATCAAAACATCTTAATCTCGAGGTAGTCGAGGTAGTCGTATATAATTTTCTTTGAGTATGCCGTATGATTATGAGTATTTTATCTGCCGTTCTTTTTAAAAGTTTATTTTTAAATAAAATATTTGTGTTTATTAAATTTGTTTTGTTATATAAAAAAATGAGTGCGTGTAATATTTGCACGCGGTTGAATTAAATTTCTTTGGCTACTGTGGCAGGGCAGGTATTACTAAAAAGATTACATATAAAATAAATATATCATATTGCAATTTAGAGTAGCATTTCTTGATAATATAATTTACAACATGTGTGATAAAAAGCAACATTTACATAATGTATTACAAAGTCAATTCAATTATTATCATAATTGAAGTATGAAATTAGAGGTTTATGATAACTTAAGTGAGAAACATAAACTTTACATTGAAAATTTGGTAAATTTCTTGAAAAACTGCATCATTTGTTGTACCAAATCTTGTTGTTGAATTAAGTAGACATGTATATTCATCGTGAAATTTAATTTGTAATATGTTGTAAGACTTTGTAAAACATTATGTAAATATGGCTTTTTATTACACAGTGGCGAAGCGTGCTTCTGAAGCTAGGGTAGACATATTTAAAAGCTTTTTAATATACCAGTAAAAACCAATTATAGTACATTATGATGAAAGGACGTAAAGCTAAGGTTTTTGGACGTATGTGGACTTTGCGAATCGAGGCGCCAGGTGAGATTTACACCCACATTAAGTCCAACATGGCTTACGTGCGTGCATCATAAACTATTGTCTATTTTAAATTTTGAAATAAAAATATCTTGAATAAGAGTTCTTTGACCAAAATATTTGTTATTTTTTTTCAAATAAATCGTATAACTATGACAACAAAAAATAACAAATATTTTGATTGGATTATAAAATTTTGAATTGATAAGTAGCTTTTATTATTTATATTTTTAAATATTTTTCTTAATTCACCATGAGCAAAAACTAACAACTATTATATTGATGAAAACTAAAAAAATAAACTGAAATATTATATTTTTATAGTTCAGTTCCTCTCTATGATTTTTATAGCTGCAAAATTATCAATTCCTTTTTCTTTAAAAAACGGCTCAGTTGTTAATTTTTGTAGAAAGTCTTTCTCAATCGATAATAGTGACCCAGCCTCCAGTCTTGTACTTTTCATAGAACTTTTTAGCTAATTTTTAATACGTTTTAAAGCACTGTTAAAATGTTAAATCTCTCACAAGAAATTGTGGACATTGGAATTGTAAAAAAAGAGTTAATAATTTAACGACCTTGAACACGACCTGACCTAACGACCTTGGTTAAACATTGTTTAACCCATTTTCAGATCTATATTTTTATAAAAATACCGGACATTAATACTTGATTTTATCACAGTATGTATATTATTGAATGCTCATTTTTATCATTCTTTGGTAAAAGATGTACGATATTGTAAGAAATTAGCAAACACATTGTTTTTTGTTTTGGGCAGTGATTGATATTAAACAAAATATTCTTTGGAAAAGTACAAGTTTTTTCAAAATTCTAATAATATTGCAAAAATTATAATAAAATCCAAAATTTAAACTTTTTCAAAATCCCAAAAATATTCTACAAATTATTGAAAAATCGAAAATTGAAACTAGTTTCAAAATTTCAAAAATAATGCAAGTAATATAACAAAATCAAAAATTCAAACTTTTCCTAGAATTCTTAAAATATTGCAAAATATAACAAAATCAAAAATACAAACTTTTATCAAAATTCTAAAAATTATAATAAAATCAAAAATTTACCCTTTTTTCACAATTTTAAAAATATTCTAAAAACTATTACAAAATTGAAACTTTCTCAAAATTGTAAAAATTATAACAAAATCAAAGATTGAACCCTTTTTCGAAATTCTCCAAAAATATTGCAAAAATTATAACATAATCAAAAATTCAAATTTATTTTCCCACTGTTCCTGTTATTCAGAAGTCGTGGAATCTGGAATCACACAAAAAATTACTCAAGAAACATATACACCTATCCCCCGCTGTACACGGTAGATACGTTCCTGATAAAAACGTGTTAATCGAAAATATAAATTTTGTATGGAAAACCGTGTTAAACGAAAAACGTGGGTTTTTGGTCATTTCTTGGGCAACAAACAGATTCGGTAAAACATAAAAGTACCAGTTTAATCACATAAGATATCCACATAATAGTTATATTCATTTTCAAAACGAAACATGTAACATAACCAATAAGAAATTTACAGAAAAATAAAAAGTAATTATGCATGCACATACTAGCATTTTGACCTAAATCAAACCTAACTTAACTTGATTCAGTTCGGTGCGACTTGGAAGTTAGATCTGTAATTAATAGTTGTGCTTTCTTTTTAGCTAAATCTCGCAAACATCTTCATATTGACTTAAAAATTCGTTGACACTTCGCAGAAATCGGAGAGCTAGTTCAATATTCGGATCATGTTGTTGAAAGTAGTTGCATTATTTATTATCTTCTGGTATAATGGTTGCAATAAAGAAGTTTTAATTTTGGGTAGAAATACAATTTATCTATTTGTAAGCTGCAAATTTTGAGGTTGACATGGAGCATTGTCCAGTAAAAGAAGAACCTTAAATATTATTTTGATTAAATACTATTTTACTTGTGGTAGGCAAGAGTTATGAGACAAATCAATGAACAATGTGGCTTTAACCCAAGATTTTGTATTGGCATTCCAATAAATGGAGTTGTTCATTCCTTTTTACTTGAACGCTTTGCCACCTAAGCCTAATCGCTCTTTAGTATTAAAAACCTGATCAGCAGCCAAATTCTGTAATTGTGAAGCGGTGAAGTGATAAGTTTTTGAATGAACAGAAACGATGGAATTTTTAACGCTTCACCGCTTCACAGTTACAGAATTTGGCTGCAGGTCAGTAAGGTGTACCGGAATTAATTTCAGTCAACTTTAGTGGGTACATACTGTTGTGCTGTATCGAAATCAGTAGATGCGCTTTTCAATTTTAAATTTTTGCAAAAAATGCCCGTGTTTAAATATTTCGAACCAACCATGACTTGCAATAAAACTGCAAAGCCATATCATTAATTTATTTTCCTTTGTTTTTATTTTTTTTAAATAAAATGTGTTGTGTAGTAGGAATTACACTATGTATCAAAACAACAAATAAAAACTTTTAACATCACGGTCACCGCAACAAAATGCGTTCAACGATGTTGATGGACGCTAATTTTTATTATTTGTATTCTTTAAATTTTTTTGAGTTGATAACTAAACAATAAATCCAATCATTTAATAAAATATGACAGACCCAATATTTCATTATAGGATAGAATAAGATCTCACTGCTATTGCCAGTGTTGTATAATATCTCACGTTAACTCGTATGTCAACAGATAGAATTATTAACTTACAAATTAACTATGATTATTGATACACCTACGTATTTTGTATCTAGCTAATAACGATCTATTGCTTAAAATCAACTGATTTGCATAGAGAATCTCTTACATCCCTTTGCTGATATACATCAACATGTTATTTCAAAATTTTGCTTTGAACCCTCGAAGGCGTTTTTTGTTACAAGTTTCTTGTTTTCATGTTTTAATTAAAACCTGTATGTATATGATCATAAGTGGTATACTGGTGTACCAGAAGGTTTAATTAAAATAAAGTAGATATAAGTGCGTGTATTACCAAAATTTGTTTTTTTTTTGGAAATTTTTTTTTTTTGGAAATTTTGATTTCAAAAACCGTGTAAAGTCGAAAACGTGTTAAATGAGTGCCGTGTAAAGCGGGGGATAGGTGTACTCATATATTACATATACTCAAAATTATAAATATTAGTATTAATAAAGTTCCGACAGTCGACACAATTGAATTTATTAGTACATAGAGTGCTACATCAGTGCTCATGGAGTGCTACCTATTCCCAAGGTTTGGAGCACAAAAGATTTTATTTCACACTTTAACGCTGGTGTACCCCAAGGCTCAGTATTGTCCCCAACCCCATTTTTGATTTATATCAACGAATTGTTGAAAATCACCAGCAACCCAATAAATAGTTTTGCAGATGATAGTACTCTGCACAAGTCGTTCGAGCCCCTTCCTTCAAAAGGTAAAATGCACGAACGAATTAATCCTGCCTGGAGAGACGCTGCCATAAACGTGAACAAAGACCTGAATAAAGTCGCCGACTGGGGTGACCAAAACCTTGTCAATTTCAACTCTACCAAAACACAGCTGTTGATTGTTTCCAGATTAAAGACCGAGTTCCCCAAAGATATTTTATTTAGTATGTGTGATGAATCAATAGGTGAATGTGAAAACATTCGTTTATTGGGTGTCACAGTTTCAAATGACCTACTCTGGAACGATCATGTAATGGCGATGGCAAAAAGCGCGTCTAAAAAACTCGGCCTCCTAAATAGATGCAAAAAATTTTTCACTCCATACCAATTGCTCCATGTTTATAAGTCCTATATTCGTCCCTGTATGGAGTACTGGTGTCAAGTTTGGGGTGCTGCCTCTGTTTCCATCTTGGCCCTCTTGGACTCTGTTCAAAAGCGAGCTATACGAATTGTAGGTGATCGAACTTTGACATCAAAACTTGATTCCCTACAACATCGTCGCACTGTTGCTGACCTCGTTGTTTTTTACAAATATCGTCATCAGCAGTGCTCAGATGAAATCAGCGGCATCATGCCTCAAACTTATTCTTACCCCCGTTCCACTCGGCAATCGGCTGTCGCAACCAGTGAAACGGTAAAGATCCCGCGCTGTCATACTGGCAGATCGCAGAGAGACTTCTTTGTCCGAACTGCGTACAAATGGAATAGTTTGCCGGAACACTTAGTCTCAGGTGGCTTCAACCCACAGATGTTTAAAAAAATCGTTAATCTACACCTCAGAACGCCAGTTGTTGTGGGACCCAGGTCTAGACCTAGGTCTTAAAAGGTATTTATGTGTTGTTGTGACACATATTCTAAACCCTATTACACAACACATTTTATTAAAAAAAAAAAAAAAAAAAAAAATTGGCGTGAGGTGACCCATATATATATTATATTACTTAAATTTTATATGAAATACTAATTTTTTTTTTAATTGGCTATATAAAAATTTTTTTCTTTTTTTTACTTATTTAATTTGTATTTGTAATAAAACTAATATTAACTGATGAAAATTAAAATAAAATTGTTTGCCAATAATAAACTGTTTTTTTTTTTAAATAAAATTTTTCCTTTAAATATGTTATATATTTAATGTTATACTACATATATAATATAAGAACTGAAACTAAAAAATGATGGTGCAAATTATGAAACTTTTTGCATTCCATACAATTTTCGACCGACCTAGTTTCGAACCAATGAGAAAATTTTAAACTTTAAAAAAGTCTATCATTCTCATCAGGGCTACATAGTATGCCTAGAGTATAACAAAACAGTGATCACTAGAGAAATTAATTGACTAAACCTGAATCTAATAAATATATGTTTATGTAAATTTTTTATTTTTTTATACTTTGCTAGAGTTGTAACCTAATTTTTGGTTTATATTTAGCGTTGACATTTTTTGGTAGTTTATCTAGTCGGCTAGCCCTGATGAGAATAATAAACTTTTATAAAGTTTAAAATTTTCTCATTGGTTCGAAACTAGTTCGGTCAAAAATTGTATGGATTGCAAAAAGATTCATAATTAGCACCATGATTTTTTAGATTCAGTTCTTATATTATTCATGATGGGATATTTCCCATCGGGGTGATGTTATATCACAAATAATTTACTGAATTAATTATACTACATATATTATATTTTTATTCCAACATCGTTACTGTAATCAACTAATCTGTGAATTATGCTAAAAACATTATTTAGATTTTGTAAACAAAACATATATTTATTATTTACTAGCAGGACCCGGCGTGCTTTGCTACGCTTATAAATAAAGTTTGTGCACATTTTGTTGACATAGTAGCAATGATTTCAAAAAGTAGTAATGAGAAATGATAGCGTAGTTTTAAATTTTTGTTTTTAAAAATATGAATGAAAAATAATCAGTACTTTAGCTCAACAGTTCGGATACATGAAAAATTGGATCAAATAAGTTTTCGAGTAAGCTATAAAAAAATTTAAATGACTTGTTGAATTAGTAGAGATGTGTCAACACTCATCTCTATATAGAACATTATACAGAACAAAAATAGATTCACAAATGTTCACAGTGCTCATGCATTGTATTTGTACCCGACACGAAACACACAAAAACTTTTCTAAGGAAGTTTTTCTGAGAAAGTAAAATAAAAAATGCTGTCAAATTGTAAAATTCAAGTGAATTACAATAATTACTTTGATCTTAATCACTCACAAAATCTCTCAACATTTTATTTTTTACACCAAATTATTTTATTTAACATTGGTCGCATAATGCCGCTATCTCATAAGAAAGAAAACTCGAGAAAACTCGTAAAGATAACATTAAATTAACATTGTGTCATTTTTATTGCAACTTATTTATTTTAATATGGAACGAATTTTAAAATGTCGTTTTAATTCTATTTATTTATTCGAGTACTTGTGGGCACACTTTATTTTTTGTTTTTCCGTCTGGTGCGTACACGAATAAAATAAATCAGAAGGTTTTCCTAACGCGCCAGCCACATAAAGTTGCCCATGTCTATGTCAAAAGAACGGATTCTCCAAATCTAGTTCACATACTTGCAGTAACTGTCCGTTTGCTTTGTTGATGGTGATTACAAAAGCGAGTTGCACTGGAAACTAAACGTTTGAATATGTTGGGCTCATTGAAATATGTGGCCTGTCTGTCGTGGCAACACTACATCTTCCTCTTCGAATTTTCCACTCAAAATTGTAGCTTCAATGACATTGTACATCTTTGTTTTCACGGAAGTTCAAAAATGTTTGTGCAATTTCAAAATATGTGACATATTTGAAATTACAATATGTGTCACAACAACACATATAAACCTTTTCAGACAGAGGCTCTACAACATAATGCTTTTTAAGACGTTGATGGACGCAAATTTCTTTTTTTTTATATCCTTCTTAAAGAATGGAAAACTTAATAATAAATCCTTTCACATAATTATGTACGATATAGGGCAATATTTCATGATAGGATGGAGGATATAAAAACAATATACCTACTGTTTTTTTTTCAAATTGCAGGAACAAAGCTAAAATTAGGTTTCTAATTATCCTAGTGCTAGAAGCATTTACCAAGATCATATAACGCATTGTTTACCTCAAGCCAGCATATATAGTAATTATATGGAAGCTCATTTATTCGAGCAAGCAAAAAGCACATTCAAAAAATTAAAAAATTTCGTCCATCAACACCTTAGAAAGCATGTTCTTATGTGTTGTTGTGACACACATTGTAATTCCTACTACCAAACACATTTTATTTTAAAAAATATTGCGACGCTGATGCATAGGCTGACTTCACCACAGCTCTGGAAACATAGTGTTCTGGATATATAATGAGCTAATATCCATCAAATGCTTTAGTTAAAAGCTAACCAATATTATGAAATTCGTAGTTCTAATAATAAAAATATTAAAGCAAGCAGTAGTATCCCAACAAACATAAATTCTGTTGTACGAGAAAAAGTAAAAAAAAACTTTATCGGAAGTGACAAACCGGAAGTTAGGATGTAGAACTGTTGTAAACCGTACTAAATGTGTTTGTACCAAATTTCATCCAATTCGATTATCAGGTACAGAAGTTATTGAGCTTCCAAAATAACAGGTGCTTGAAGGACCCCCTACCACTTTGTTCACTATCGCTAAAAAAATTAATCAGTTCCTTGCCATACATATGCGCATCTTTTTGCAAAGTGTAATCAAAATTACTTAACGAACGAATGTTGTATGCATCCAACAAACATTGAAACAATAAACAGGTGTTAGGGAGGACACCACCACTTATCCCAATATTGTCCGAAAAACTAATCAATTCTTTGTCATTAAGGACTTCATCTTTTTTCAAAGTGGCATTAAAATTGATTAATGAATGAAATCTGTATGCTCCCAACAAACTTCAAAAACAAAGTGTGAAAAGTCAGCAGTTGTATGGTAGCCCCCCGCCACTTTGATGAATGTGTTTCAAAAGATAACTATTTTCTTATACTAATTGGAACCTTTTCCATAAGTTTTATCATAATCACTTCATTATTGTAGGCTGTAGTGTGCATAAAGATACTGAAAAAACTGCCAACAATAAAAAAAAAAAATTTTTTTACCGGAAGTAAAAAACTGGAAGTTGGGATGCAGAACTGTTTCAAACCATACTAAATGATTATGTACCAAGTTTCATCCAATTTGATTATCAGGTACAGATGTTATTGAGCCTTAAGAAAACAGGTGTATGCGACACCACCACCACTTTGTTCACTATCGCTCAAAAACTAATCAGTTCCTTGCCATACATGTTTGCATCTTTTTCCAAAGTGTCATCCAAATTGGTTCACGAACGAATGCTGTGTGCTCCCAACAAACATTGAAAAAGTGTGACACAGTAAACAGGTGTTAGGGAGGAGCCCCACCACTTATTCTAATATTATCCAGAAACTAATCAGTTTTTTGTTACTTAATTTTTCATCTTTTTTCAAAGTGTCATTAAAATAAATTAATGAATGAAGTCTGTATGCTCCCAACAAACTTAAAAAACAAAGTGTGGAAAGTCAGTTGTATGGTAGACCCCCCACCACTTTGGTCAATGTGTCCGAAAAGATGATAATTATCTTCTCACACTAATTGGAACCCTTTTCATAAGTTTCATCATAATCACTTCATTATTGTAGGCTGTAGTGTGCATAAAGACACTGAAAAAACTTCAAAAAATTACAAAAAGACTTTTTACCGGAAGTTGGGATGCAGAACTATTGTGAACCGTACTGCAAACTCATGTACCAAGTTTCATCCAATTCGCTTATCAGGTACAGATGTTATAGAGCTTTCAAAAAAAACAGGTGCTCTAGGGACCCCACACCATTTTGTTCACTATCGCTCAAAAACTAATCAGTTCCTTGTCATACATGTTTGCATCTTTTTCCAAAGTGTCATCAAAATTCATTCACGAATGAATGTTTTATGCTCCCAACAACCATAAAAAGTTAATTGAAGAAACATGCAATACATATACAATTGCAAACCAATAACATATTTAGTTTATTGCCAATAACAATAACTCATTGTATAGATGATAAAATTTGTAACATCATTATGTGTTTAATTCAAATACATATAGTTTTGATATACAAATGTAATTGTTTCAGATAATACTTTCATTTTTCAATTTCTTTAAATTATGTTCAACAAAAAAATTGATCAAAGGAATCTAACCGTATAAAACGATATTTAAAGAATAATCAAATTAAATTATTATCAACATTTAGGCAGAACCCCTTAAGATAATTATAATGGCCCTCCCTGGGGTTCTATTCAAAAAGAAAATTTGCCTGTTACCTATGCGCAAGTATACACAACAACTTCCCAAAGTTTCATGATGATCGGATGAATGGTTTATCAATGCATAAACGACAAACATACATACTTTCAATTTTATATATATAGATTTCCAAAAGTTAACCAAAATACCTAAAGTAATATTTAAATAACCCGCAGGAGGGATCGATTTTGATCGATTATCGATTATTTGATCGATTATTTTGATCGACCCTGCGTACTCCAGTCCCTGCCATTGACATATGAGTTAGCGTGAGATATCACATACCACTAGCAAGAGTGAGTTAGCGTGAGATATCACATACCACTAGGAGACGTCATTAGCCAAGATGATATCTTAGGGTACTGGCAGACGAACTTTAATTAGTCAACGGCAGCACTTCCAGTCTTAGCTGGGCAGGCGTGCCGTAGTGGTACCGCTCATTAGCTCTTCCGAGGAATCAGACCAACACGTAATTATGTGTGGGCTTTGTGCCTCAATTGAGGTGGTGAGCAGTGCGTCGGGTGCCCTGCATCAACTGGATTATTGGCAACTAGTTTTGTTTTGTTTTCTGCAAATTTCTCACAATTTGTTTTTCACTTATTATTTTGTTATTATTTCTTCATATTATCATGAAATATTGGCATATGTCATATTTTATTGTATGATAAGATTTTTTACTTAGTTATCCATTTTAAAATAAAACATAAAAAAATAAAATAAATCTTTTATATATATATATATATATATATATATATATATATATATATATATATATATATATATATATATATATATATATATATATATATATATATATATATATATATATATATATATATATATATATATATATATATATATATATATATATATATGGCAGTACAACCGAAAAGATATAAGTCTGCAAGTGGTAAAGCAAATTTGCGCAATCCACCCGCCCATAAAGCGGCTCGTCCACGGTATTTGCAGGGACAACACATATATGAATAAATAAAAATTTTAAATACATGTTCAAAATATCTGCGGATTGAACGCTAACCATGACCACGTGCAACATCATCTTGAGCACGACAAACCGAACATTCTATTCCTTACAGAAACACAAGTTTCTGAAAATTTTCTCTTTATAGAACCTCTTAATTCTAAAAATAGGCACGAATCAGCTTTCAAACTCCATCAGGGCGTATGCGCATTCATTCATGAAATGTTGCGTATACACGCTCTCTTTAAAGATTTGTCTTCCAGAAATGACTTTTTTTTACAAAAGATGTAATGTTCAAATGTACTGCCCAATGTTCAAATATTTTACTTTTTACTTTTTTACTAAAAGACGCACAATCAAATCGATTGTAAGTTCATTTAATGTGTATCCATGTTTTGTTTTAGGTAGATTTCATAGAAGAGTCTACCTATTTTTAAGTTTAATTTTTAACGTGTCACAAAAAAACCATACGCTAAATAATAAATAAATTTACAATAGCTTTATACCAAATGTAACCCAAACTTTTTTAATTTACTGACAAAAATTGTGGACGAGATTAGAGCAAAGTCCCTTAATTGTGAAGTTATCGTTACCGGTGACATCAACGTCCACAACAAATCATGGTTGGAATTCTCCAAATCGACCGACGAAGTTGACAATAGTGGAAAACTGGCAGGCATTCGATCGAGTCTGGCATGCCAACTTAATCAACAAGCTCGTTGCGTATGGTTTTCATCCCAATGTTGTGAAGCTGATTCAACATTTTCTATCCTACCGATGCATTACGGTCTCCTTAGACGGATTTTCTTCTGAGTCTAAACTAATTAACGTCGGTGTATCTCAAGGCTCAGTATTGTCCCCAACCCTATTTTTGATTTATATCAACGAATTGTTGAAAATCACCAGCAACCCAATAAGTAGTTTTGCAGATGATAGAACTCTGCACAAGTCGTTCGAGCCCCTTCCTTCAAAAGGTAAAATGCACGAACGAATTTATTCTGCCCGGAGAGACGCTGCCATAAACATGAATAAAGACCTAAAAAAAGTCGCCGACTGGAGTGACCAAAACCTGGTCAATTTCAACTCTACCAAAACCCAGCTGTTGATTGTTTCCAGATTAAAGACCGAGTTCCCCAAATATATTTTATTCAGTATGTGTGATGAACCAATAGGTGAATGTAAAAACATTCGTTTGTTTGGTGTCACAGTTTCAAATGACCTACTCTGGAACGATCATGTAGTGGCGATGGCGAAAAGCGCGTCTAAAAAACTCGGCCCCCTAAATAGATGCAAAAAAATTTTCACTCCATACCAATTGCTCCATGTTTATAAGTCCTATATTCGTCCCTGTATGGAGTACTGTTGTCAAGTTTGGGGTGCTGCTTCTGTTTCCATCTTGGAACTCTTGGACTCTGTTCAAAAGCGGGCTATACGAATTGTGGGTGATCGAGCTTTGACATCAAAACTTGATTCCCTACAACATCGTCACACTGTTGCTGACCGCGTTGTTTTTTTTACAAATATCGACATCAACAGTGCTCAGATGAAATCAGCGGCATCATGCCTCAAACTTATTCTTACCCCCGTTCCACTCGGCAATCGGCTACCACAACCAGTGAAACGGTCGAGATCCCGCGCTGTCATACTGGCAGATCGCAGAAAGACTTCTTTGTCCGAACTGCATACAAATGGAATAGTTTGCCGGAACCCTTAGACTTAGGTGGCAGAGGTTTAAAAAAAGCGTTAATCAAAACCTTAGAACGCCAGCTGTTGTGGAACCTAGGTCTAGACTTAGGTCTTAAAAGATATTTATGTGTTGTTGTAACACATCTTCTAAACCCTATTACACAACATTTTTTATTTAAAAAAAAAAAAAAAAAAATTTGTTGCCAAATAATTAGTTAACTAATTTGATTAGGCTCGTTTAACATAGTTTACCATGAATTGAAACACAGTCTTAGTAATAAATTTTAATACAAATCTTACGATAAAGATGGCGGCTTTAGTTTGGATTTTAATTTTTGTATAAATATTTTGATGTGTAAAATTTAGTTTTTTGAGTGCAATAAACTATTTTGCAGCTAAAATCTACTATTTGGAAGAATAAAATAGTAGATTGTATAACTATAGTTCGATCTTTTTTTCCAAACAAAAGATTTCCGCCCTTGGAAAAAACTTTTTGCGCTACTACAGTATACATAATAGTTTTTAACAAGACTTAATGGATTTATTGCTGGTTATACAATTTATTTTACAAATTTGGAAACAAATTTAAAAAATTAAATTCTAAAGTATATTGCGCCATCTTCATGGTGAGCTTTGTACTAAAAATCATTACGAAAAATGGATTCCTATTTGCTGCCAAATAAAAAAGTTAGCTACATAATTTGATTAAGCAAGTTTAACATAATTTAGAGTAATTCGGCACACATCATTAGTAGTATATTTTAATACAAATCTTACGATGAATATGGGGCTAAAGCTTAGATTTAAATTGCTTTTATAAATATTTTAATGTGTAAAATTTAGTTTTTGGCGTGTAATAAATATTTTCACAGGAGAAATCTCCTATTTGGGAGAATAAAAAATATTTTTTATTCGCCTATATATTAAAGTGTTACTTTATTACTGTGATTTGCGGCTTTAAAGTATCACTTTTCAGCTATTTATTTTGTCGTCATAGCTACGTCCAAAAAAGTAAAAAGCATTTGTATTTGTTTAAATTCTATGAAAAATAAATTTTTTTATCAAAGCAACCCGCAAATTCAAAATTTCATTATCCAATTAAAATAGTTGTTATCATTTGTTGTCATAGAATTTGGAAAAAATAATAAATATTTTTTCAAAGGTTACTTGTTCCACATATTTTTATTTTAAAATTTATGAAAATTTGTAATTTTAATTTAGAATAAACAACTTTTCTTAAAATATTTTGCTTGCGGCGAATAAAAAATAGTATATGATGCACGGACGTAAGCTATTTTGGACTTAATGTGGGTGCAAATCTCGGCTAGCGCCTCGATTTGCAAACTCCACATCCGTCCAAAATCTTTAGCTTTACGTCCTAGCATCATAATGTACTATTTTAAGTGTAAATGTAAAATATACAATTTTTCGATTATTTTGTTTTAGAACAAAATTGAATATTTTTTGTGCATGTATTATAAAAAATATTTTTTAGTGTATGTGTAAGATATACATTTTTGGTATTCAGCACCATTAAATATTTTTTATCTCAGACAAATGGTTACAAAATGTTTAGATGTTATATCGAAATGTTAAGAACACCCCAAAACAGTATTAAAACCTCTAAAACGCCAGAAAATAGCATCAAAAATACTTATTCAGTCAAGTAGACTTCATATAAAAAAACAAGTTGCTTTGATTGAAAAAAATTTGTTTATGTTCGAAAATTTTGGCTTAAATGCGTTTGTATTGTACGTACAAACCTTTGTGCATTCGAAAACACAACGTTTGTGTTATTTCAAATACGTTTGGAAAACCCATACGCACTAGTAACATTATATACTATTTAAATGCTATAATAACTCCGTTATCCTAGCTAAAATTAATTGTAATATAAAGTTTTCTATGCTTACATTTTTAGTTGGGGTTGTAAAATTGTTTTGAGAAAATTATAAATGATATTTCTGTGTGTTTTTTTTTCTATATCAGAGAGATCGGAGAGATATTTTAAACGTCAAAAAAGTTATCTGTGTTTTTTCGGATTCTCGGATTTATCTGATATATCTGTTCCGTGTTTTTTTCATTCTCGGATATATCTCAGATCATATATTTTCTCTCTGAAAACTTTTACAGATATTTACAGATATTGTTTTACCGACTACTTTACCGATTCATCGTTTAAAGGATAAATTTAAAAAATTGTCGCTAAAGTTTCGATTAAAAACAAATTTATATAAATTATTTAATAAAATTTAAATTTATTTAATAAATTTTTTTTTATTTTTTTTTTTTTTGGAGGAAAAAACACAGAGAATATATTTTATATCTGACAGTTAATTATCGGAGGATAAAATTATACGATATATCTGATACAGATTTTATTTTATCGCTCGGATCTCTCCGATATAGAAAAAAAACACACTCATAGTTAGCCTGCTTGTTTTTCAGCTCAGAAAAAATCGTGAAGTCATAGCGCCATTTTGAAATTCAAACTCAATATTAAAAAATATTTAACGCCATCTTGCACTCCAATAATACAACTTCATATAAAAAAACTTTAATAAAACCTTCCTTTTTTTTGCATATGGCAAGGTTCATTGATTTTTACATATGGCGTCAATCGATCGACTATAAGTATTGGAGGTTTTGAATGATTGATTATGATTTATGGCTATGAACGATGACGAACATACATACCAAAGGACAGATATTGTTCTAAAAAAATGTCAAACATCCAAAATAATGCAAGTGATTCGAAAATTGAATGTACCACTTAAAACTGACCTTTTCAACTATGTCCATGAATTATTTCTACATAAATTCAATTGTGTCGACTGTCGGCACTTGGCGAAACATTTTAATATAAATTAAAAACTAATAACACTTGTTTTTATATTTCGCAAATATGTTTTTATTTTTATTTTCTAAAAATTTTTGCTCAATGCATTTCGGCTTACGCCATTATCAAGAGCGATTCAAAAAGTTTATGAAGAAAAAATTTTGATTTGAATCAAAAATAAAATGAAAAATGAATAACTAGATTAAATAATTTATATAAACAAATTGTTAAAACATTTAATTAAAAAGTAGGTAATTTTTTTTCTTATTTAATTGGTTGATAATGGAAATACCATAAATTTGTTGATTTAATAGTTTCTAAAAATGATGACCGAAAAATAGATCCGGATTTGTCAAAGGAGAACAAATAACGTCGGTTTGAGAATTTAGTAAATTTTTGTTAAAGTGCATTGCTTTACGTATTTCAAAAGCTTCCAAAAGATCAAGTTTAAGACCTTTCGTTTCATATTGTAAAATTTGAATATTGTTGTTATTTATAAAATTACTAGTATGATTTTCCTCAATTAAATGATTAGAAAAGGTGGAAGATGTTTGTCCTAATCTTAAACTACGAAAATGTTCAGCACATCGAACATGAAACGGACGACCTGTCTGTCCAATATAGATTGCATCACAGTCAGAACAAGATAGTTGATAGACTTCAGATTTTGAAAACTTACTTAATTTTTGTTTATTATTTACAAGAAGATTTTGAAGGTTATGATTATTATAATAAGCACAACTTAAATTTGTATGTTTTGAAATTTTGTTTCCTAATTTTTGGCTTAAATTACCTGTGTAAAGTATTTTACGCCATAATTTTGTTTCAAGGACGGGGTTTGGATAAATTGAATTATAAGAAATCTTTTTTAATTTATTACGTAAAATTTTGTGAACTAATGTAGGATTATATCCATTATTAAGAGTTATGTTCGAAATAACATTTAATTCCTTTTGAAAATTAGCTGCGGAAAGAGGGACTTTTATAAGTCTATCAACCAATGCATGAATGGCTGAATGTTTTATATTTGACGAATGATTAGAAGTAGAGTGTATAATAGAATCTGTACATGTTGGCTTACGATAAATATTAAAAGAGAATTTAGAAAATGAATGACTTATACTTATATCAAGAAAATTGATGCAATTTTCGACTTCTTTTTCGATTGTAAATTTAATAGAAATATGTTTATTATTAATTATTTCAAGAAACGACTCTAATTCTAAATCAGTTCCAGTCCAAAGACAAAGAATATCATCAACATAACGATACCAAAATAAAACATGACTAGAAAGTGGAATTGATACATCTAAAATTTTGAGCTCAAAAAAGTTCATAAAAATTTCTGCCAAAAGTGGGGACAAAGGAGATCCCATTGGTAGTCCGTCTGTGAATTTATAATATCTATTATCAAAACAAAAGTAATTTTGCTCTACACAAGTTTTGTACATCATGGAGAGCTCATTTCGAATGTCATCAGATTGAACGGAATCATTAATAATTTTGAATACAACAGTATTTAGAACGTTAATAGGAATAGATGTAAATAAGCTGTTTACATCAAAGGAAATTAATTTTGAAGATGAAGGAACAACAATATTTTTTATTTTGTCAATAAGGTCAATTGAATTTTTAACAGAATAATGTGAGAAAAAGTTTGTATGTTCAATAAAAAGTTTGTTAAATTTTTGACAAAGTTTATAAGCTGGTGCATTGCAATATGAAACTATAGGTCTGATAGGCAAAAAAAAAAAAAATAATAAAAAACAAATAACAAATAAAAAATAAATAACAAATCCCGTCGATGACGTTACTGCTTAGAAAATGAAAGTATATTTTTTAGTAATTTTATTTATTTTAATATTTGTAGAATATTTTAAAAAAAATTACCAATATAAATATAATTTTCACGATCATTTTTCTGTCATCAGTCTTTACTATTTTTCTATTCTTTTTGTAACATGTCAAATTGGTAATTTGTTATGTGAACATCATTGACATTAGTTTCAAGGAAATTAAAAAACCCAAAGAAAACTCAAAAATAAATTTGACAAATTTTTTTGTCGCTCTAACTTAATTTTCTTTTGATTTTTTTCGTTGTTTATATTTTATGTTTCAAAATATTACGTAAATATCGATCATTAAGCTTGTTAGTATTGAAAATAAATAATTAACATTAGTTGCATGCTATTTTTACAATACAAATTTTTGTAGAATCCGTAAGTAATCTTGGTAATTGGATTTGCCGAAATGTAGACTATGCCAGTATAAATTTGCCACTACAGTAGAGATATTAAATATTGAACGCGTTGCTTACCATTTGTAAGGAAACAATAAAATAGAATCAATTAATAGAAAGAAGAGCAAGTACTATCAAAACTCCCTTTACAACAGAATTCGAATAATTTTCACTTAAACAAAATAATAAAATTTATTACTTTTTTCATCCACATTCAATATTTCACAAAATAAACGAACACAAGTACAAGCAAAATAAAAAAAGAAGAAAACTGACCTAGTTTTCCATTTTTTGGTAGAATATTTTCGTTTTTCGTGTGTTTTTCTAATATTTTGATAATAAAAATGAGGGTGAAATGAATAAAAATATTCGGGATTAGAAGCTTTTTTCTGTATTTCATTTTGATATTTTATTTTTATTTTATGTATTGCTACCAGTATAAGACACATAAGAAAAAGAACATTGAATTTTTTTTTATAAATTAAGTAAATTTATTAGTGTTGTTGACATTTTATTTTCAGTTATGTGGAATAAAAGTTTTTGATAGTCAATTGATTTTTCTTTGAAATGTTTATTCTTTAATTTAGATATTCTAAAGTTTATGTTGAGTGGCCTAGGTCAGGTGAATAGCAACCTGAACATGAACTCGGAGGATCAGGGTTCGACTCCCATCTAGGTCAAAATGTTTTTAAGCAAACAACAATAAACCATTAATAGATCGGATCTCCAGTTAACCGATAGTTTATGAACGGCACAAAAAACATGATGTTAGAGTTGTGTACTTCGGTAATTTTAATAATTCAGTAATTCCTACGCCACAAACGTACATTGTAGCAAACATAACATAACATAACATAACATAACATAACATAACATAACATAACATAACATAACATAACATAACATAACATAACATAACATAACATAACATAACATAACATAACATAACATAACATAACATAACATAACATAACATAACATAACATAACATAACATAACATAACATAACATAACATAACATAACATAACATAACATAACATAACATAACATAACATAACATAACATAACATAACATAACATAACATAACATAACATAACATAACATAACATAACATAACATAACATAACATAACATAACATAACATAACATAACATAACATAACATAACATAACATAACATAACATAACATAACATAACATAACATAACATAACATAACATAACATAACATAACATAACATAACATAACATAACATAACATAACATAACATAACATAACATAACATAACATAACATAACATAACATAACATAACATAACATAACATAACATAACATAACATAACATAACATAACATAACATAACATAACATAACATAACATAACATAACATAACATAACATAACATAACATAACATAACATAACATAACATAACATAACATAACATAACATAACATAACATAACATAACATAACATAACATAACATAACATAACATAACATAACATAACATAACATAACATAACATAACATAACATAACATAACATAACATAACATAACATAACATAACATAACATAACATAACATAACATAACATAACATAACATAACATAACATAACATAACATAACATAACATAACATAACATAACATAACATAACATAACATAACATAACATAACATAACATAACATAACATAACATAACATAACATAACATAACATTACATAACATAACATAACATAACATAACATAACATAACATTACATAACATAACATAACATAACATTACATAACATAACATAACATTACATAACATTACATAACATAACATAACATAACATAACATAACATTACATAACATTACATAACATAACATAACATAACATAACATAACATAACATAACATTACATAACATAACATAACATAACATTACATAACATAACATAACATAACATAACATAACATAACATAACATAACATAACATAACATAACATAACATTACATAACATTACATAACATTACATAACATAACATAACATATAATTATTTATTTTTTAAATTTTTTGAGTTAGTGATTACAATTGTTACCTTATGTTACACTATAACTAATTCATTTAACTAAACTGTATATTTTTACTCTATTCCTGAGAAAATTGAAAACAAAAGGTTCAAAATAGTTCTAATGGAATAAATTTTCAGAAACAAAACAAATCAAATCCAATGGAATTTTCAATCAAAAACCGTCTATTCCAATACAAATTACGAATATAAGAATCAAAGACGATCTATTCCAAATTTGGCGGAAATCTTTATCTGTCAAAATCTGTTTTTTTGTCTAGATATTGCAAAACGTACCTATTCCATTATAGCGAGTTTCAAAATGAATCTATTCTGATCGTCTTACATTCAAAACCTATCTATTCCAAAATTATTTTTAAAATATAGAGTTAATTAATTAATACTACAGGAATTTTGAAGATGTCTAAAGAATATCAATATAATGAATCAATAAAAAGATCAACTTGCATAATAATCTAAAAATTAAACGTTTTTTTTAGTTATCTCAGAAACGTAAAAAGTGGAGTAGATCGCTTTTGATTCTAATCGACACATACATATATAATTATGCAATATCTAATACATGGCAATTCAACACTTTGACATAGCAGAGATTTTACTCGGAAGCTTACGTGATACACATCATTCCTTAAAATTCAACCTTTTTTCCAAAATTATGATTACATAAAAGAATAAAGGAAGAAAGGGAAGGGAAGAAATAATCAATTATTTTAACAAGCGAAAACACATTACCTGGAACCCTTCCAAGGTCGTGTCCCGTTTTATAAAGATAAATAGACAAGAACAAAATTTTTAAAACGCAGTCACAATAATCACATTAAACCAATTTTTATTCTGTTTTAACAACAAAGCTAAACAAAAAGCTTTGTAAATTGTACACAGAATAAAGCTCATATATTATAATAAACGATCACATACCTTTTTCCTTTGAATGTATCTTCGTCGCTTTTTTTAAATTTTCGGCGTTCGGAAAATAATAAACAAAAGCATAAAATATCATAATAATAAAAAAGTAATGATTAGCGAACAATACGAAATCAAAGAAAAAAGAGGTTATACAGATATATGTATGTAAAAATAAGTTAGGTAAAACGCATGCGCCTAAATATATGCTATGATCAACATAATCATCTTTCGTAATATGTAGTATATAATATTATGTACATAGATTTCTTTGTTGCTGTTATTTTATATATTTTGATTACAAACAAATACCAGACTAAAACCGTAATCATGAGATGTAGGATTTTGAGAATGGATTCTGTTATAATTATATAAGAATTTCAGTTTTGAAGATAATAAAAAACGACAAGAAAAACAAACGAGAAGTGAAAATTAAATTGACATTAAACTTTATGAAGTTATTTGCATTGTAAAAATGTTTTTAAAGATAACGGTAATTTTATGAAAATAAATGAAGAGTGAATGGTGGAAATGAGGAAATTAATATTTAGTTAGTGTTGTGAGAGATATTTTATTTAATTTTTATTATTATTACTTGATGTGACTTCTTCGTTTTGACGTGTGGTAATATGTGTAGTCTAAATATAATATCCAAAAACGGTTGTCATCGAATTTTCATGTCCGTTTAGAGGTAAACAAAACTTAATAAAACCGTTTTAAAATTAAAGCTAACTGAAATCCAACCAACATGAAAAATAATTTGGGATTGAGAAGTGTTATTGTTGCTTAACAGGCTTAAGAATAATTTAAGTTGACAAAATTTAACTTTTTTTGTTTGATACATTTAACAAATTTCTGTAAGTCAACTTTTACCATTCTAAGGCAGTGGATGATGCTTGTATGAAAAATAGGACGACTTGATTAAAAGCCTTCTGTATTCTCGAACAATTTACTTTGGATGAATAAGATACATTTTTACCTTTCGTGGAATAAATCAGTATATTAAGCGTATGTACGCAAAAGTTTTAAGGTTGTGGTGACTTTTTATTTAATCGTTTGCGTTTAATTTAAATTCTTCATTAAATTCGTTTCAATCTTTTAGCAATAGATTAATAAAATTTCAGGTACAATTTTTTCTATCTAGTTTTCTTAAAAATTATTATCCATCAAGTTTTCTTTTAAAAAAAGAAAAATTAATTACAAAAAAATTTTTTTTTTCAATAAGTTCTAAAAATGTTATTTTTTTAATGTTGAAATTTAATTAATAAAAATATTGAAATTTCAACTATTGAAAATAATAAAGTTTAAGCGAAAAATCGGGAACAGCTAAAATTTAAGAGTCAGTTTTCTTTAATTGGTTTTACAACCAGTAGTTTGAATTCTAGCAATAGTGTTGTGTCTCAAGAGCATATAGCCAAAATAAATAGTGGACCTTGGAGTCGTGCATCTCGACTCAAATAGATCAATGACGTCACACTGTCAGATCCTTTAAATTCATCAAAACATGCTGTCCTGTATCATACATTGAATCAATATTTTACCACAATTCATAGTAATATTGATAACAAATTGTGATTAATACTGCTGTAGCTCGTGGAGTATTTGGAAAAGTTTTTGGTGTTACTGAAAAGAAACGAACAAAGAGTTTGCATTTTAAAAAATCATATCGAGATCAACAGATTGTTAAAGATGAATCCGCATCTCAATTAAGAGACAAAGTTGATATATTTACAAACAATTTTTGAATATCATCCTTTTGTTGATCAGTGCATTCATTTCTGGCAGAATAGGAGATAAAATATATATAGCAATTAAAATAGTTTATTTCAACAACACGCATCCTGGTGGAACAACGTGAACACGAAGCAAGTACATATAGCGTGAAGATATTTACAAGCTATAAGGTCTCCTGAACAACTGTCTTAAAACTTTAATAGTTTTAAGTCCTGTCATTCTGTTTTGATGAAAACAACTTTAAGGGATGTTTTACATAGTTCTGCATGCAAACTTTTGGTTTGTCACTTCTGATAATTTTTTATAACTTTGATGAACGTTATTTTTACTAAAACCTACCGACATGATTTTGATAAAACTTGGCATACAAGGTTGTAATGAGAACCATAATAATTATACTTATGCCAACATCTAAGTTGTAACGAATGCATGTATATGCCGGTCTTGTTCGGGACATGCGAATTAAGCAAAAACTCACACTTCAGAGCTAGAGGGGGACTGCTTACCGTAAAATTAATATTTTTCTGCTTACAACTTGATGTCAAGCCTGTTGTTCTTAATTATATTATGCTTAATTATAGTTTGCAACTGTATAACCCGAAATACCAACAATTCTAAAACACGATAATCTTACTCAACAGCAGTCAAATCGTGTTGTAACAGACTGAATTAATTAGAAATTCACAATTATCTAGTTTGTGTCTGTATAGGCTCGTTAAAACTGTAAGAAACTTTTAAGGACTGCAAGGAATATCAAAACTGGGTAAAGACGACAGGATTTAAAGTTCATCTCGAAGATTATACTATAGTCGAATTCAGACCTCCTCGAGAAATATATTGACTACGAAGAAAATCTGAGGATCATTTTTTATGACAGGAGATAAAGTAATGTATTTTTTATTCGCCTACATATTGCTGTGACTTGCGACCTTAAAGTAACCATATATTCAAACCACATATTTTGTTGTCATAGTTACGTCCAAAAGAGTAAAAAATATTTGTATTTGTTTTAATTTTATAAAAAATAGAGATTTTTATCAATTCCTTTAAAGTTTCAATTCAAAATTTCATAATCCAATCAAAATAATTGTTATTTTTTGTTGTCATAGTTATACGATTTGTTTGAAAAAAAAAATAAACAAATATTTTGTTCATAGGTTACTTGTTCAACATATTTTTATTTCAAAATTTTTAATTTTGATTTAGATTAAACAATTTTTTTAAATATTTTGCTTGCGGCGAATAAAAAATAGTATATGATGCACGGACGTAAGCCATTTTGGACTTAATGTGGGTGCACATTTCGGTTGGCGCCTCGATTCGCAAACTCCACATACCTCCAAAAACCTTAGCTTTACGTCCTTGCATCATAACGTTCTATTGTTTTACTTTTTACTAAAAAGTGTTGTGTAATAGGAATTATAATATGTGTCACAACAACATATAGATACCTTAAGACCTAGGTCCCACAATAACATGCGATTTTCATCCCTCTGTGGCATTTTATCATTAATGCTGTTTTTTAAAACCGAGAATGTAGGACGTAGGATAATCGTTTATGTTAATAATGTTGCTATCGACGATTATGGTATAGATCATCCAGCACCCTCAAAAGTTTATTGCAAAGTTCTTTTACTGAGGAAACTGGGCCTTGAGTCGCATGTTGCACATTGGCGCTACATTTTGGTTATTAGATAAACTTTCTTGTACAGGATGTCGAACTAATTTTCAACTTTATTCACATTCGTTTACCAAAAGAAGGAAGTGTAAAAATATTGTCCTGCAGTTCACTCCAGTTTTAATGGAGCACGTAAACACAGTATATAAACCATCTACAATGAACACAAACAGCACTAACTATAAACGAAATGTGTATTAGCTTCATGGTTTGTTTATTTTTATGATTTATTTCCCGTTATAAAAAATGGTATAAGAATGTCTAATTTCAAATCAAGCGAAAGAAAAAATCATAATTCCAGCCAGAGTTATCGAGAACGAGAGAATATAATGTACCTCCACTTCAAATAATAAAATTTGTATGCCCATGTTATGGAAAAGAAAAAATTTTGCCTAGAAAAACAACAGTTAAAATTCAAAATAAATTGAATAGGCAATTTACAGTTGCATAAAAAACCAAAATTGATCATCTATCATCGATCAATCAGCATTCAAGAAATAGGTCTACTTCGGCCTGAAATTCTCGAGTCAAAAGTGAAAATTGTATTCCCCCATTTTTGGCATTTTCCCATTTTAGATTTTTTTATGTTTTTTATGTTTTATGCATTATACGTGAATTGTTTATATTTATTCTGGCCTACTATTAATCCATCGAGGGGTCATACAAAATTAATATTATCAGAAAATAAACAAACAAGCAGAAAAATACTATAAATGGCAGACACAATATCTTTACTACGAAAATTATTTTGCAGCAAAAGAAATTGGATTCGTCAAGAAATATTATTTTAAGATTTGTTTTTATTTATTAGAATTATAAATTATATTAATTCATACTAGGAAGGCCCGGCGTGCTTCGCTACGCTTATAAATAAAGTTTTTGCGTAGACATTTTGTTGACGTAGAAGCAATGATTTCAAAAAGTGGTAATGAGAAATGCTAGCATATAATTTTTAATTTTTCTTTTTAAATATATGAATGAAAAATAATCAGAACTCTAGCTGATCAGTTCGGATATATGAAAAATTAGCGATCAAATAAGTTTTCAAGTAAGCTTATTTTATCTCTAACTTATTTGATCGCTAATTTTTCATATATCCGAACTGATCAGCTAGAGTTCTGATTATTTTTCATTCATATATTTAAAAAGAAAAATTAAAAATTATATGCTAGCATTTCTCGTTACCACTTTTTGAAATCATTGCTTCTACGTCAACAAAATGTCTACGCAAAAACTTTATTTATAAGCGTAGCGAAGCACGCCGGGCCTTCCTAGTTAATTTTAAAGCATGAATAGAACACATTGAAATTTCATCTATAATAATGATTGATGCATTATTAATATATGTGCCATGTACACTGTTTGGAGTTATATTTGGCATTGAATTCTCTAATAATGGAATTGGTAATTTGAAAACATTATGCAAAGTTCGCCCCCCAATCAAAAGAGTTGATGCAATACCACTGAAGGCAGTTACAATACACGAAAGATTTAGTGAATTAAATTTATGAATGATTGCCGTTTGAACAAAAGTTTTGCCACAACCTGCATGAGCTGTCAATAAAAAAAGCTAAAGCATTCGGAGGAACATTCAAACCACAGATAAATGCAAATAATTGACGAAACTGTTTTGGTGATTGAATTTCTGAAGCTTCAAGTAAACATTCACGCTATTCATTATCATTTGTTGCAATACCTCGAGCTTCACATGCTGCAAGAAAAGTAGGGTAGGGTACACCTTCATACATACGTAGATCAAAAAAAGATTTTGGACCACGAACATGCAACAGAAGTAAACGCATATGAAACAATTCTATATCTTTTGGAGTAACCATATATAATCGAGCAACAACTTTATCAGCCCCACGTTGTCTTCTTTTCCACGATTTACTTTGGTCATACCAAACATAATTAATTCTGTATACAAAAACTCATTAGCTAAATTATCAATGGAATTCAAATGGAAAAATGCTAACAATTTTGTTCTTGATACATTTGCGACTGTGCCAGCCACATTACCATTCCTGATATAAACATTTTGTCTATTAGGCAAATGACAATCAAGTCGAATAATTGTATGAGATTGAAAATGCATTGGAAATTCAAATATGCGCCAAGCAGCTTCAGTCGAACCAACATACCGTCCATTCAAAAAATCTTGAATTTCATTTCCCACAATCGCATCATCATTATTCACTGCATTCTCTCCATTCACTCTCAATTCAACATTGGCAGAATCATACTCTTTATATACATACTTGTAAACATATTTCACACTTTTAACAGTCGTACATATTTCCACGTTAATATGACAATTGAATTTTGCAAGAAGATAAATATTATACGGAACAACATATCTATTATCAAGAGATGCACCACGTACATCAACACTCATACCATTATCGCGTCGACGGTACAAAGGATAACCATTCACATATTCTTTAATATTTTCAGAAAAAGGTTTTGGAAAATTATTACTACATTTACCACTCTCATACAAACAGAATTGGGATTTAGAGCACCACATGGTTCATGCATCATATGACGTTTCACATATTCATGTAATTTAGGAAAAAGAATGGGATCAGGGATTTCAGTACATACAAATTTATTAATCATTTCATTTCCATCAATTCTATCTTCATCTGACAAATTTAACAAAATTCATCATTTTTAAAAATAGCAACCACATCAGTTTGAACAGCATCATTAAAACGACGAATATCACATTCTCTGTTAACTTTTATAACCATTGACACATCAGCAGTAACATTCTCAGGTCTTTCACAAAATTCATGCATTGATTTAAAAGAACGAACAAAAGGATTCACACGATCTAACTCAAAACCTATCTTACGCATAAGAAAAAATTCGAAATGAAATTTAAAACATAGAAAAACAATATGTACGTTTATTCACATTCAAAGAAATAAATATACTAACAGCTGAGAAAAAATTAAATATAAAAAAGAATAACAAAATAAAGTTTTAAGTTTCGTTTTTGTTGTTCGTTGTTCGATAGCAAATATATTTTTATATGTATGTAAACTTATAATGCATATGTATAGAAAAAGTTTTCCGTATATAATAACTTTTTTATTTATGATCCGATTTGTTTGAATCCGGATCCCAATATAGGTTACACTAATATCAGTTAGCTGTGAAAATTTGAATTGAATCCATCTGCGAATAAAAAAGCCTTATGCTCCACAAAGTTTTAATCTAGCGTATTAATATATAAGATTCCTGTAAAAAAAAATATTCGTGACAATTCAACTCTTCAAATCTTCCCGCATGGAGGGATCAGTTTTTATAGTTTTGAATATTTTTTTATTTTTGATCTACGGGTGTGACAACCCCGCGTACTCCAGTCCCTGCTATTGACATACGAGTTAACGTGAGATATCACATACCACTGGCAATAGCAGTGAGATATTACTAGCCAAGGTGATATCTTAGGGGTGGTGGCGGATGAACTGTATTCAGTCAACGGTAGCACCCTCAGTCTTAGCTGTGAAATAATACTTGATGATGAGACGCTATTGCTTCCTTGAGGAAACGAGCTTTCATATAACTATGTGTGGGTTTTACTCTTCAAGAAAGATAGAGCGTCACAGGATCAAGGAATATGCAACCGGCTGGATTATTGGCAACTACAGTTTTGTTTTGTTTCAGCAATTTTTTGTAAAAATTTGCTATTTACTTTTTAATTTACTTTATATTTTCTCTATTCTATCATAAAATATTGGCCTATGTCATATTTTGTCAGTGATAGAATTTTTTGTTTAGTTATCCATTCTTTAAACAAAAATATAAAAAAACAAAAAAAGAAGATTTACGTCCATCAACATCTTTGAACGTATGTTGTTGTGGGACCTTGGTCTTAAAAGGTTTTTATGTGTTATTGTGACACATATTGTAATTCCTACTACACAACACATTTTATTAAAAAAAAAAAAAAAAAAAAACTCACTAAATAATGTTTCGATAAGGTCCAATAAAAGCGCTTCATTTACTATTTTTTAACAAATCAAAACAAATTATATCGATTATTTTTCTCTGGTGGGAAGGAACAACGAATTATAGTGACTATTTTCAGCCTACTTAATATATTAATTTAAAACTAGAGATATTGAGATAATTTTTTTTTCTTAATGAGATAATTTTTTTTATTTATAATTTTGTTTAAAAGATAATTATTAGTTTCTAAATAAAATTTTTTCTACAAATTATTCAATAATACAAAATTATGTAAAAATGCAATATGATAATAATAAAAATGTCCGTTTTCATTCGTAAATGATTGCATGTTTATGTTTATTTGTCAAAAATAAATTACAAATTTATAACATTTATGCGCCTACTAAGATGAAATGATATTTAATTTTGTTAGAAGAAAAAATGACAACAACGGATTATGTTGTATGAAATAATGTTCCTATTTCTGTTCGTTAAATTATCTGCTAAATACAACTCGTCACCAAATTATTAGTCGATTATTTTTCAACATTACCACTCATGACATTTGACGTTAATAATTTTCCTCGTGCGCTACGCGCACTCGGGACCTCAAATGACATTCGTAATAATGATTATGAAAAATAATCGACTATTATTTGACGATTTGTGATATTATATACGACAATTTTTTGCCTTAGTTTTATTATAATTTAAACCAATGAAATTCTCTAAAATGTAATGACATCATTCAATTTCACCAATAACATTTGAATTATACTAATAACAAATATTTATACGTCTGGTCTACTGGGATATTAAAAATTATCAGAATTTTGAAATAATTAACTGATATCACAGTAGGCCAACGTATAATTCATAAAAAATATATAAGGAAATGAAAAATGGCAAACAATTTTCTAAACGAATTCCCTTCGTTCGTTGATAAATTCTCATAATTTTTTGAAAAATTCCTTAAGCAATTGGTATTGATAAAAGCAATATACTTCGAAATTTTTGGCAAAAAATTATTTCGAATTATCACCGCCCTTGGGAAATTACAATAGATAATTTACCATGATAAATGGTAAATAATCTATTCTTAATAATTAAAGTGTTATTGGTCAAATTGAATGTTATCAGTACATTTTAGAGAATTTCATTTGGTTAAATTTAAATAAAATTAAACAAAAAATTTTCAGTTGTAATTTCCCAAGGGCGGTGATAATTCGAAATAATTTTTTGCCAAAAATTTGGAAAGCAAGTATATTGATAAAAGCACGAGGCCATAGACCGAGTGCTATTATCAATACCACTTGCTTGAGGAATTTTTCAAAAAATTATGAGAATTTATCACCGAACGAGGGGAATTGGTTTAGAAATTTTTTGGCCATTTTTCATTTCTTTTTATACTTTTTATGAATTATACTTCTGGCCTACTGCGTTATCAGTGAATTATTTTAAAAATTATTTCATAATTCAATGTTATGTGTAGTTCTATACACGAAGGAAGACAATTGAGCTAATTACGGCACGAAATGTTTTTTGCGTATAAGTTCTGGCAAGTAGTTTTAGTTAAAGTTGATTACGTCTAATAAAAAAAAACAAACGAATTCTATACCAAGGGGCTACATATTCACGACGCATAAAACTATAAAATTACATGTAATTAAAATACTTTTTATGAAAATACTTACCAGTGGACTGATAATGTGACTGGACAAAACACGATCTTGCTAACAATGATGACTGTTTTGATAGATAAAACCTCGGACCAAGTAAAACACTTGCAATATTATGTTTATTTTATTGTACTTTAATCGATACCTGTGACGAGCGATAACTTGATAGAAACATAAATTTCCGATATTTTCAATGTGTTTCGATTGAGCAGAAGAACGATAAAAAATTCGGAGGACAAACTTTAATAGTATATATCTTATATGAAATATAGAGTAATTTTATGATTATTTACACATAGCTAACGCTTTCTTATTAAAAATTATTACTGCAGCGTAAATTTGTCTCTACACACTTAGAATAATTGATTATTTAGTTTACCAGCTTTGACTGGCACGCCAGAGGGACACACCAGGAGACTGTAATTTTACGTTTTGAATCAATATTTTTGTAAGAAACATATTTCGAAACGGGATTATATTGGGTGTCCTGCTAGGAATAGTTAAGGTTTACAAATTTCATTTGAAAAAAATTTTTTGTTCTATTAATGTACGAAATAGGCCGTCCAAAATTCTCATGTTTGTAGAACTACCCATATCGCAGTAGGCCATACGTATAATTATTTGTTATTAGTATAACTCAAATGTTATTGGTTAAATTGAATGATGTCATTACATTTTAAAGAATTTCATTGGGTTAAATTTAAATATAACTACGGCAAAAATTTTCTAAGAAATTTTCTGGAGTAATTGAAACATTTCGATTGGAAAATATCATGTTGGTTCATATTAAACGTCATTTTTTCTTAAAAGTTGTAATTATCGAAGCAGAATACCAAAACATTTATACCAAAACGAAAAAGTTTTCTAAACTGATAGAAAAATATGGAGGGGCTGAAATTCAAGCTCTGTGATATAAAGACTTCGGTCTGGATTAAGGATTTTGATATAGTTTTCGGCAAAAACATTTTATGAGGACATGGTTTTTAGTTTTGGGCAGCGATGTATATCAAGCATAACTGTTAAAACATAACTTTTATCAAACATTACTGTTAAAGTACAAGTGTTTTTTTATCTTTATATAATCGATGTTATCAAGTATCAAGTTACAATTATTAAGTCTTCATTTAATTTTAGAAACATGTATTACATACAATTCCAAACCAACAACATATTTGGTGAAGATGATATAATTTGTAACATGTGTTGAATTTCAATACATATAATTTTGATGCAACAAATGCAATTGTTTCAGGTTATGCTCTCTTTCTTACGTTATTTTTAATTTCATAAAAATTATGTTCAACAAAAAAAAAACATCGATCAAAGCAAACAACCGTTTAAAACGATAATTAAATAAAAAACAAATTAAGTGTACACAACAACTTCCTAAATTTTCATGATGATTAATGTATTAATGCATAAAGAACAAACAGACATACTTTCAATTTTATATATATTCAATATTTATTTAGCATGATGACTCGAATGTAAATTGCAAAAGACAGTAGCAATATAACTTTAAAAAACTGTATTATAGATCAATTTTTTAAAATTCGTAAAAAGAAATTTTTATGAATTCATGAATAAAAAAAAATAATTTAAATGGTATTTAATAAAAATTTAAAAAAAAAACCATACGTACCACACCAGGAATTGAACTCACGGCCTACAGAACATCAGTCGAGCGCGATATCCACATCGTAATTTGAAACGATAAGAAATGATAAATGTATTTCATATTTAAAAATATTTTTTTGTTCTTCAAAAATGCATATTAAAAATGGTAACGCGAATATCTAAATTTTGCTCCATACAAAATTCCACTACGCGGCTAAAGAAGTTTTCACTTTAATACTTGTACTTTTACAAAAACTTTGATGTTAAATATACATCCGCTGTCCAAAACTAAAAACGGTGTCCTTATTATATAAGCTTTCGGCTGAAAACTATATAAAAATCCTTAACACAGACCGAAATTTTGTTATATCAGAGCCTTGAGATTTCAGCCGCTTCATAGTTTTATTTTAACATTGCAACTCAAATTTTTGTAATATAGTTTAAGATTAATTACAAAGCTTTTTGAGAGGTCTCACCGTTCTCAAAATCGACAAACTACACTAAGAGACAAGTTGACTAATTTTTTCGACATAAATACCACAATAACAAGCAAGACCGCATTTTAACTCAGAAATGTAAAATAATATTCCTTTTGGCTTTTAAAAGTTTCGTTTCACCATGTTACACGATGCTAACTATTACAGGTTCTGCTTGTTTGTTTATGTAGTTTTCTTTGCCAACATCTTTAAATATTGTATTCAAAATTTGAACTGTTAATCAAACTAAATACAGAAGATAAGTTCAACGAACTTGAACAGCTAACATCAAATTCAATAGAACAATCAAAATAATTGAAAAAATTAGAACTTATCAAAGTCAATCCAAGAAATGTTAACAAATGGAAAGATAATATAAAAACTAGAACAGACAATTCCAATTTGAAGTATTGAAATTCGATCAAAAATGATCAAATGGAACGACCAAATTTGGAATAAATTCAGATTGATTTGAACAAGTATTGTGTAGAAGGGGATTACTAGCAAACTTTTTTTTGTCAAATTAGTGGAAAGTCGTCAATCCTTTAAATTTACCTGTTTATGATCGTTTAAATTTATCTGTATCTGTAATGGAAGCGGTTGGTTAAAGTATCATAATTCATAGGCGCTTATACTTTTTTACTGAAAATTGCCTCAAATTTGTCTTAAAAAAGTGAAAAATATGTTAAATTTATTTTAACCAATAATGAAAAATGCTGCTACGCCGTAACAAACAACTTTACTTCACTGTTGTCTTTGGTCACAGATTTTGTTGTACTTTAAAGTTTAATCACAAACTATCATAATCACAAGAAAAATGCTTCCATCTTGACGTGGACGAAAATAACAAACTAATTGTACAATGCAAATTCAAAAGCTTGTCTTAAATATTGATGTCACCTAATGTATAACATAAAAATCTCAATCAAGCTATAAACTTACACAATAAAAATCTCTAAATAAAATCCATAAAAATTATGAAAGAGCGTAAAACTATAAAATTTTATCTATTATTTTGGTTCCATTTTAAGGAGCATCGTCTCATATAAATTTAAATAGTCTCAACAAAAAATCTTAATTTTTTGTATTCTATTTTCTTTTTCGGTATCTTTACTACCACTTTTTTGTTCGTTCCTTTGTTTTGCTCGAACAATCAAACCAAAAAATACAGGAAAATTATATATGTTAATAGAAGGAGAAAACATCGAAGCGAGAAGAAAGCTGGTATGACGTCATTACAAAAGCATACCCTGGGAAAATAGGAGAAATTTTATCTGTTGAAAAAAAACATAATATGAATCTTTTAAATTAATATATAGCCTTTTTCTTTTGTTCGTTTATCGTCGGAAAAATATAGGGGAAACCACATTGAAAATTAAAATATAACGCAATACGGGGAAACAGCAAAAAACTACCTCTATCTCCATTTATGTTCTATTTTGTTTTAAATCAGGGTTGCCACGAAATTCAGAAGTTTTTGTTTGAAGAAAATCAATTTATAATTGCTAAGCTTTTGTTTTTGATAAATTTTAATTTCGATAATTTATTATGTCAAAATGTTTTTAAATATATTGAGAGAAAAATTAATAAATTTTGTTGTAAATAATACACTTGAATTTTCTTTATTTTTATCAATTGTAATTGTGTTTGTTGCGTACGAAAATTTTAATCTTTTTAAAAATATGGTTATGTCTGATTTCGGATTTGCAGGATTAAGTAAAAATGAAATTGTTGATAATTCGTGAGTATATTGTAAAACTGTTAAACGTTATATTTATGTAGATTTGAAAAAAGTTATGATTGTTGTAATAAAATATTAAAATTGCATAACTTGAACTTACTCAAACTGTTTTAGAATGGAAAAGTAGTATCTATGTTTGGATATAAATATAATAAAATAGGAAACAAATTTGCCGCCGCAAATCTAGTTTCCAAGATATAAGAAACTGAAAGAAGTTCTCAATCAAAAACTAAAACATTGATTTTGTATTCTGTCAAAACTTAATTTCTTTTAATTTACCAAAGGTTTTGTCAAATAGTTCAACCATTCAGGCATCATATCTTCACTTAATATAATATTTTATTGCAAATTCGTTTACCAATATGTGCAATAATCGCAAAGTCGGTCAAAAATATCAACCAAGTCTTCGGTTATCCTTAACCGAGTTTTATAAATGCAAATGGATATCATCATAATAATTAAAAAAATGTTTTCCTATTTTTTCAGGGATCAAGGATCAAACAATGAACCAACTTCGGCGGAATTTAATATGAATCTGAACTTAGTAATACAAGAAATACCACCCGCCGATTGTTCATTTCCATCAACATCTACTCCACAAGAAACACAAGTTCATCCCCCGGAAAATATGGTCAAACGAACTCGACGTGGTACTAGATACGGTCGTTATTCGTCATAATCATTACCACTATTCAGCAATAATCAACTTCTGAAATTAATTTTCTATAAAAATGTGTTAGAAATCAATTAAAAATTATGAGCAGAGTACTAAAAAACAGGATCTATTCCGTTCGATGGAAAGATTATAATTAAAAATTAATATTATAATGATATTACAAGAGTTCATGATAAGACTAATACATTCAATCAGTAATTAATTATATTAAACAAAATAATTCTCAATTTATGATCATTTATATAAAATTAACAACTCAATTTGTAATTATATAAATTAACAATTCTCAATACTCCCACTTATATTTAATATAATAGAAATCATTTGTTCCTTCTTTAATGTTTGCTTCAGACGGATTTTTCATATATCGGCTACAATAATTAATAGCATAGGCGATGTCAGGTCTTGTTGCTATTTCCAGATACATTAAACTGCCTGTAACCTCACGATATGGAAAATTTGTGCTGTTAGAATCTTTAAACGGCTGACAAGCTTCACTTGGAGTTGATACTGCTTTGGAATTTTCCATATTAAAACGATGTAGAATTTTCAAAGCATACATTAATTGATGAACAAACACTGAACCATCATTTTGACGGATAACTTCAAGTCCTAAGAAACAGTCAATATTGGAATCTTTTACTTCAAACATTTCACGTAATGCATGTAGTAATGGTAAAACAAGATCTTTATTAGTAGTAGCTACCAATCCGTCTTCGATGTAAATTGCTAGAATGATTTTTCCATTTTCATTCTCATTCAAAAATACACATCCATCAGTTTGACATGGTTTCAGTCCAAATTTTTTGATAAATTGCACGAATTTATGATTCCAGCATCTGGAGGCCTGTATCAACCCATAAAGACTTTTCTTTAATTTGCAGCCACGACCAGAATTATCATCAAAACTTTTGGGTTGATGCATAAATATGTCTTCCTTCAAATCTCCATGAAGAAACGCGGTTTTAATATCAAATTGTTTTAAAATCAGATTCTCATATGCAGCAATTGCTAAAATAGATCGTATGGATGTGAATTTTACGACAGGGCTAAAAGTTTCCTTATAATCGAACCCGTGCAGCTGTGAAAATCTTCTGATTACGAGCCTTGCCTGATAACGCCACTCATTACTATGCCCATCAAATTTTAGTTTATAAACCCAACGAATATCTATAATTTTTCTTCCATCTTGAGCTTCCACTAATTCCCACGTCTGGTTAAATTTTAACGCATCTATTTCTTCTTTCATTGCATTACTCCACAACAGACATTCATGACAACTCATAGCATCTTCAAAATTCTTCGGTTCATATGTTGAAGCTAAGAAAGCAAATCTGTCTTCAGTGCAACAAAAATTGGAAAAATTATCCTTCCTAGTACTTCTTAACCGATCTTTGATGTTGCTAGCTTCTGGTTGAAGATTATCGACTTCTTTAGATACTTTCTCAGTATCAAACTTAAATTCATCAATCTTAAAATCAGTGAATACTTCTTCATACATTTCGTCTTCGACATCAGTTATTGGTTTAGGATTATTTATTTGTAATAATACTACATCTTCATCACAGCCTTCCTTAAAAATCACATCACAGACAATATGAATTCTTTTGCCAACACTATTCCAAACACGAAAACCTTTTGTATTTTCTCCATGTCCAACAAATAAACCAGACTCAGATTTACGATCCCGCTTTCGACGTTTTGTTTTTGAAACATGAATAAACACATTAGATCCAAATATTCTGAAATTACTTATATCTGGCTTTCGTTCAAAATAAAATTCGAATGGTGTTTTATTGACCTCAGATGGTGGATCAGTTCTATTAAGAACGTAAACTGCCGTGTTAACAGCTTCAGCCCACAGCGTCAGAGATAATATTTAGCATGCAACATGGTTCTGGCAATCTGGCAGATAATTTGAATAATCATCCTTAAAAAGAAGAAGAGACAACTCCTGCATCGGTCCACATACATCACTGTGAATTATTTCACCAGGTGCCTTGGCCCTAGATTCAGTTCTCTGGAATGATATTCGATGATGTTTCCCAATAATGCAGTGATCACAAGAAAACTGTTTTTCATCTTCAAATTCGATTCGATATGATTTCAAAAAAGTTCTAACTTGAGCAACATTTTGATGAGCTAATCATTCATGCCATAGTCGTAATGGCTCTATTTTTAAAGCTACATTAATATCGGGCTTGTTTGCACTGTCACTAGGACAATCATCAGTAATTACCTTAAACATCATGTGAAAAAGTTTCTCTTCACGTACTCCCACTAGGGTTTCTCATTTCCCGTAGAAATTCAAATCCCGGGAAGCCGGGACAAAAAATATCAGATTCCCGGGATCCCGGGAAATCCCGGGAAACGCTAAAAAGCCAGATTTTTCTAATTGGGTGGTAGAAAAATTTGTAAAATTAAAACAGCACAAAAAATGCGCTATTGATTTTTAAATTTCCATTATTTTTAATTAGAAAAACTAAATAAAATAAAAACTAAATAAAAAAGAATACATAAAAACAAAACAAAAATAAATTCATAATACTAATTTTTAAACAATTTTCCAAAAAACTAGGTTGTCAATGGCTCACTCCATCACTCAATTTTGTCCGAATTTCCGTGACGAAACGTCCATTAAGCCATCCATTGAACCATCCGTCCAAGAGAACCATTAAACATTAATTAAGAGAAATGAAGGGCAAGTTTTATGTAGATTTCTCAGAAAAATTTACCTATTGATTGGTTTGATTGGTTTTAATTTGTTGTGTTTATATGTGTCAAAAAAACCATACAAAAAAACCATGATGCCATATGTGTCAAAAAAACATTTTCCTAATTTTGAACGAAATTAATTACTACAGAGGGAAAAGAATTAAAAACTACTCGATTTTCGAGTGAGAAAACTTTTAATATCTTTGAAAAAAGTACAAAAAAATGTTAATAAAAACTAGCGGGATACCCGGGATCCCGGGATGAAATCCCGGGAAAACGGGATGAAAATTTACCCCCGGGATCCCTGGAAAAACGGGATCCCGGGATCCCGTTTGAGAAACCCTAACTCCCACTGCAACAACACGATCATCTCTTGTAAACTCACAAACATCTTTGGTGGACAATAATTTGCAACCTTTATCTAATGCTTTTCCTTGCGAAAACAGATTCAATTTTAATTCTGGCACGAAAAGAACATTTGAAATATATTTCTTTTTCCAAACATCATCATGTATGTTGGCCAGAATATTAATGTCTCCACTTCCGATTGCATTTATTGATTCACCGTTGCCAATTTTAACACGAATTTGATTTTCGAATTCGGTGTATTTACTGAACCAATGCAAATTATAACTCATATCCAGGAACCATTCATCACATCCTTCGCTGTTAAGCGTTGATGAACATATTAATGCTTCACGTTGTTTGTTTGGTGATTTGGACAATTTATCATTTTTGATTTTGTAACACTCAGGACGCCAATGCCCTTTTTGACCGCATTTGAAGCTTTTACCAGGCTTGGTTTTGCCTTTTGATTTGAAGAACTTATTGTTATTTTGTTTTCTTTTAGCAAATAATGCCTCATTTGTTCCTGGTTTTTGATTTAACATTCGGGATTCTTCAACCATTAATCTTGATGTTAAATTTGCAAGTGTTCGTTTTTTATCATCAGTTGACTCCCACGCGCTATGAAAGTGGCTGAATCGTGATGGCAACGTCATCAAAATTTTTGTGAAGACCATCGTATCCGATATTGTTTCATTCATATTTCGTAACTGTTGTACGATATTCTAAAGTTTTGTAATATGAGTTGCCATATTGTCAACATCGCTTTTAACGTAACTGTAGAACTGTTGCTGTAAAAAATGTACATTTGTGGTAGATTTTTGTTCGTAAACACTATTTAATTTCAACCACATTTCATTAGATGTAGTACAGTATATAATATGCATTAACGGTTCCTTACCAATACTTGTAGCAATAATTTTTTGTGCTTTTTTATCAGCCTTTTTCTATATTTCAGCTTTAGCAGCATCTGTGGGAAGTTTTAGTTCACCTGTGACAACTTCATATATATCACAATCATTTAAAACTATTTTCACTTGAATCTTCCACGTTAACCATTGGCTAATTTAATTAAATCTAATAATTTTAATAACTTCTTCCATTTAACACTAATTTGAAATTAATTAAAATGTTATAGCAAAACTCACTCAATTTTTTTTATGAAATGCAACAAGATTGAGTAACCTTTAATATATATATTTTTTTTTATTAAATGCCCCGCTATAGAAATCAAATCGATGTAATACAGGTTGATATACCTACTACGAAAACTTTATTATTTTACACACCAGTCCAGCGTCCCGTCAACAAAATGTCTACGCAAAAATTTTATTTATAAGCGTAGCGAAGCACGCCGGGCCCTCCTAGTATTGATTTAATTATAATGTTTATAGAAAAAATATTTTTTTAATGTTTTTACTTTTTTTCTAATGTTAGTGTTGGTGATGTTGAAATTATAACGATCATAGGGATCTCCAATTCTTATTCTGAATAAAAACCTGTTTCTCAATCAGAAATACACAGAAAATGGTTCAAATTTATTGCAGGTGTTAAAATATGAAATGTTTAATTTATTAGATCCACATTTAGTACAGGATTATTAACTTAATAAAAAAACACATGTGAATTTTTCATATACCAAATTTTAAAAAATCGTAAGAAAAAATCCATATTGAATTGCTGACTTTTTATTTCTCAATTTCATAGCCGCATATGTTTACTTTAAAATTTGTGAAAAACAAAAAAAGGGGAGGTTTTTGAGATATGAGCTTTGAAGTAAACCAAGGTTCTACGCGCCGCCTACCGGAAAAGAGAAAAGTTATTAATTTTAAACTTACTTATTTCAATTATTCAATTATTTTTCTTTTTACTTGCAAAAATATACTTGGATGAGATTTGGATGGAGGATGAAATTTGTGGCACCTATTCACAAACCATTGCCACCATTACCAAAACTACGTGAAAAAGCCTCAAAAATTCAACCGCGCATATCTCCGATTCAGAGTACACAAAAAATAAAAGCAGAAATATTTTTTTTCCTTCCGTCAATACCAACAAAATGTCAAAATTTCAGATTTTTTAAAAATCAAAAATTTAAAAATCAAAAAAATGTACGTTTTCAAAATAATAGCCCTCCTATAATAAAAAAACAAAGAAAAATATTACGTCTATCGACCCCTAAATCAATTCATAAGCTAAATTCTCTAAACTTCAAAGGAAATGTATAAAGAATAAACTAACTGAGAGAAAATAAATATAAAAAAAAAAAAGTTTTAAGTTTTAAATTTCATTTGTTTCGTGTTGTTTTTACTTGTATGTAAACTTATAATGCATATGTATATAAAAAGTTTTTCGTATATAATAACTTTTTTATTTATGATCCGAAAAATCCCAAAAATCTTTAAAATCTAAGTTACACTAATATCACTTAGCTGTGAAAATTTGAAATGATTTAAAATTCGAATAAAAAAGCCTTAAGCTGTACAAAGTTTTTTTTAGCGTATTAATATATAAGAAGATTAGCAATTCTCAATAAAAATTGTAAATTAGTTTAACCTGAGATGTTTGTAAATTTGGTTTTTAATTGTTTACATTTTGCGGGAGGAAAAAAAATTTCGGCAAACGGCAATAAAATTCAACTTTACTATAACTTTGAAGAAGGTTAAAAAGTCTAACTTTTTTTACATTCGACCAAAGTGGCTGTAAAGTAACGCCATGTTTTCATTTTTTAATGGCGGCCAATTCGGAGTAAAAGTGACTTTTTGTGTTTCGTCTATAACTAATTAAATAATGTACTATTGTCATGAATTTCAACAAGGGATACAAATACAACTGTCAAGCGGCCTTAAAGTGAATACATTTTCCTTAAACATTATTGTCTAGACCTAGAAAAAAATTATTTTGATACGATTATTTCTAATTTATTTATTTCTATTTATTTCGTGAATGAATCAAAGCGATGCGGTAGATCGCTGTTCGTGAAAAAAAAATAGCGATCACCACTTTTGCTTTATTTACGCTGAACCTAGTAGACATAACCTCAAAAAAATGATTTGATCTAATGTTGTTTAACATATATGAACTTATGACGAGTTTTGTAACATAAAGTCACCTTTAAATTTTAATTTGAATTAGATTTTGTACAATAAACGTTATACAAAATTAATTAAAACATAAAATTTCGAATACGATTTTTGAAAAATGAAATTTCAACAAGATTATTCAGACGAAAATTTATCATTCTAGTGACTTTTTGATTCAAGCCATCTATTGTAAGTTTAAAATGTAAATAAATGTAAATAGCTAAGACACTTTTTTTAAACATAAAAACATTATAATTTAATCTTTTGTAAATATGTATCATTTTATTAAAAATTACATAAAATTACAATAAATAAAATATTCCTCATTAAAACTAAATTATTTTACATAGCAAATATTCTAATCCATCAATTAACATTTTTTGTTTCTCTTCATTGTACAACACATCCAAAAGTTCAATTACATTTTTATGTTTTAATATGCGATGTAGCTGTATCTCTTTCCTTACATTTTGTTCCACATTTTTAATCCGACGCAATTTTCTTTTTGTCAATATCTAAAGGACATAATACAAAAATATTAGCAATTCGTACATAACCAAACAATTTAGATTTACCTTCACAGCTCTTCTGCTTAACGTTTCAGAGTCTAATACTTCCGTCACTTTTCCGTAAGATACTTCTAATATATCCCCCATTACATATTTTCCAACTCTTAATGTGGTAATCAATTAACACTAAGCTTACACTAGTATCTAATAGGTACATCATTGAATAATACATTTTTTGTTTCCTTTATTGTACAACACATCCAAAAGTTCAATTACATTTTTATGTTTTAATATGCGATGTAGCTGTATCTCTTTCCTAAAATTTTGTTCCACATTTGGAATCCGACGCAATTTTCTTTTTGCCAATATCTAAAGGACATAATACAAAAATATTAGCAATTCGTACATAACCAAACAATTTAGATTTACCTTCACAGTTCTTCTGCTTAACGTTTCATAGTCTAATACTTCCTTCACTTTTCCGTAAGATCCTTCTAATATATCCCCCATTTCATATTTTCCAACCATTTTACATTTCTTCTTTATATATTACATCAGCGCTACCTACTCGATTGAACATTATCGGTCCCTGGATCAATAGATAAATCCAATTTATCAATCTCCTCATCATCAAGCCATGTCACATTTTGTTGTTGACATAAATTATTACAATTATTAACAAATTTATTTTCGTATGTTATCGTATGAAAACGTTTTGTACATTTAATATACACATATCTGAATTTGACTCCATTGTAAATTTATAAAAACATATTTTACTCAATTAGAACATACATTGTCCAATTAATTTAAATTTATTAATAAATAAATAAACAAATAAAATATTTAATTCTTTTGTTGTTTATCTTTTTAACAATAATAAAAATTTACAAAAAAAAATTGCGAACAAATGTCAACCGGTTGATAGAAAATTTAATGTTTTTGTGTTGGTATCAATGTGTTCTAAAATATGGACAATTTTTGGCTTCACACATTTTTTAGTTTCGAAAGTTTAAAATTTTTATTTCGAAAAAGACAAACGTTTTAATATTTTTTTGAATATTATCAATCTAGACGGTATGTTTACCTAATATATGTTAAGACTGCATTCCAATTGATGCTAATTTTCACTAAATGTGGTAAATCAATTAACACTAAGCTTACACTAGTATCTAATAGGTACATCATTGAATAAATATCTATGGAAGAGTAACTGCAGTCTTCCCCGAATTTTTGAATAGAAGAGCTTTCGAGTTTCAAATAAAAGATCCAGTTCTTATATTTGAATGCGTGATAAATTTTTTTCAGTTCTGTACATATATTTTATTAAAATTCAGGGTAAATATAAGCCCACAAAAAATCTTTTAATTTAGTCTGATTTTTTCTAAGACAAATCTTTTAAAAAGGAATGTATTTGGTTTGTATGTTGACATAAAAATACATTATAATTACATATCTTGCGGATTATTGGGTATGTTGTTTTTATAAACGCAGAAAAATTGGAAATAATTCAATCAATCGTTAAAGTTGGTATACAAATAAATCGATGACAAACATTCAAATTGCTTATATCAAAATGAAATAATTACCTATTATTAATATTATTATTTATTTCATTATAATCCAAGCTCATAAAATTTATTATTTACTACAAAAAATCGTGATATCAGATACAAAAAACATCAAAAATGTAAATTTAGTTCGTGAAAAAGGTGCAGTTTAAATTTTAATAGTCAAAACTATCTGTTCAGTACAAAAAGAAGTGATATCCTGTGTCAAGTAGAAACGAGTGTAAAACAAAACATTTCCTAATAATTAGGTGTTCTACATGTTTGAAATATTTACTTTGTCTCTCGGATTAGAGATTATAATTAGAAACAACTTCAACTAACTAATACCTAGTAATATCCAACAAAAGTTTCTAGTAAAAGTAAAAGTACAAAATAATATTTATTTATTTATTTATATTCGAAAGCAAATATGGAATGCGATATTTATACGATCGACTGAATCGAGAGAAGTGCGGAACCATCACGAAACCTCAGGACTAACAGATTATAACTTTAATGAAATTCTGTTCAAATAACATGTTCTTAATCTACAAACTAGGGTCTGCAGTATAAAATACTAACTAATAAATTAGCTTGCATTTCTTTTATAGAATTTACATTTTGTATATAATATTTCTCATTAAATAAAAGTCTTAGCTATCACTGAGGTTTCGTGATGGTTCTGCACTTCTCTCGATTCAGTCAATCGTATAAATATCGCATTCCATATTTGCTTTCGAATATAAATAAATAAATAAATATTATTTTGTACTTTTACTTTTACTAGAAACTTTTGTTGGATATTACTAGGTATTAGTTAGTTGAAGTTGTTTCTAATTATAATCTCTAATCCGAGAGACAAAGTAAGTATTTCAAACATGTAGAACACCTAATTATTAGGAAATGTTTTGTTTTACACTCGTTTCTACTTGACACAGGATATCACTTCTTTTTGTACTGAACAGATAGTTTTGACTATTAAAATTTAAACTGCACCTTTTTCACGAACTAAATTTACATTTTTGATGTTTTTTGTATCTGATTTAAATCACTCGTTACTCGCTACGCTCAGGTTCGAAACTTTTACACTTGTGAATATAAATATCATTATGTACTCGTTATACAATATACTAATAAAATCACAAAAATTAGTCTTACTTCAAGTAAAATTTCTTAATGAATTTAAATTAATATTAATGCATACATAAGAATTCTTTATCTCTTAATTAACTTTCTCTAGAAGAAATCATTAGAGATATGTCAGAATTAATTTAACAATAAAAATAAAATTAATAAAGAAAATCTTGAAGACGTTATCCTTTCCTCTTTATAGTCTTCTATATTTGAATTACGAAGAAAATTAACGATAGATGAAGGTTAGCTTTTTAATTTAAAATTTGTATGATTCATTTATTGTTTTAGGTTTCTTAATATAATAAATCGTTTTTTTCTGTTATTTGGGGTTTAAAAACATTAATTACGATTTTGGGTTATGCCATAGATTTTAAGAACTATCATATGCTTTATTTGAATCATATGGTTAGAAGATTTTTAATTACATTAGGAAGTTTTGGAGTTTAATTTTTCAAGAATGAACAATATTACAAACGCAAAAACGATGACCTGAAGACATCTCACTTTCTCTTTCTCTCTCTCTCAGGTGTTTGCATCCCATGGAGGGATTTTGCTGTCTGTGCAATAAGCTTCCAATTATCTCGTTCCATAACCAGTTGACCCCAGTTTCGACATCCTATATCACGAAGGTCTTGGATTATGTCATCACGCGAGCGTTGTCTAAGTCTTTCTCTTCGACGAACACCAGCTGGTTGTTGTTGGGACGCTTTTTTAATCATTCTATCTAATGGTGCCCTTTCTACATGACCAAACCATCTAATCCGGTTGGATTAAATGAATCCGATTACATAGCAGCATCCAAGAAGCTGTCTGATTTCATGATTTATTCCGATTCTATACTGATTTTCACCAACTTTGCATGGACCATAAATTGTTCGTATGACTTTCCTCTCGAATGTTAATAGAATTCTACAATCGGAGGAAGTCAGTGTCCAGCTTTCACTTCCAAAGGTAAGCACAGGTCGGATAAAGCATTCTTTGTAAAGTGTGAGTTTGCATGACTGCGAAAGATGTTTTGATCGCAAAAGTTTTGAGTATGCGTAGAAAACTCTGTATGCGGCTTGGACACGGGTTTTAATATCTGCGTGCATGTCATTTGACGATGTTATTACAGACCCGAGGTATTTGAAATTTTCTACACGTTCCACTTCATAGTCGCCAGTATTCAGATTGCCGGGAGGTATATTCCTGGATGTTGTTAAAAGTTTAGTCTTGCCGGTGTTAATGCATAATCCAAGTCGTTTAGCATTTCTTTCAAGCAGAGAGAGACTATCCTTAATATCGCTTGGTCTACGTCCGAGAAGCGCAATATCATCTGCATAGCCAAGAATTTGACTAGATTTGTTATATATGCAGTTTTGTGTCTCAATTCGGCTTTTTCTTATCGCGTACTCAAGCGCCAAATTAAATAGTACGGGCGCAAGTGCATCACCTTGTCGAACACCTGATGTTATATCAAAAGAGTCAGAAACTGACCCTTCGATTACTATTCTACAGTTTGATCCCGATGTTGTGAGTTTGCACAGGAAAACAAGTTTCGCTTGAATACCAAGGCATATGAGTGCAGACCAGAGGTTGTCGCGGATGATGTTATCATATGCTTGCTTGAAATCAACGTAGAGCTGGTGAATGCTGATGTACTCCCAAAATTTTTCCAGAATCATCCTTAATGTAAAACATTGATCTGTATGGTTGAACGGTTGGGACGAAATCCATACTGATAGTCGCCGATGATATATTCGGCGAACGGGATGAGCCGAGCGAGTACGACATTAGCTAGTATTTTATATGCAGTGTTCAATAATTCGCACACTTTAGGCGGTCACCTTTTTTATGTAGCGGAACAGTGAGAGCTGTTTTCCATTCAGCAGGTCTTCTTGGTCCCAGATTGCAAGAATCAGATCATATATACATGAGACCAGAGCTGCTCCCCCATTCTTAAATAGTTCTGCAGGGATTCCATCGATACCTGGTGATTTTTCCACTTCTTCTATTGTTGGGTAAGGGACAAAATCTCCTCACTTGACGGAGCAATTGCTCTAATAGGATGCACTTCATTCGTCCTATTCAGTAGGTCTTAAAAGTGGGATCGCCATACTGCCAGCACATCACGTTCACTTGTTGTAAGCTCGTTGTTTCCATTTTTAATGGCTGTAGATCTTGGGTGGAAATCTTTTGTCAGATTCCGTGTATTGGCAAAGCACTCTTTCAAATTTCCATTAGCCGCATATTAGTTGATGTTTTCGATACAGCTCTTCATAAGTTCGCGTTTCTTTTTCCGTATGAGTTTTGCTGAGACTTTTCTGACGCATAGATAATCAGTTTGGAAGCTTCGGGTGTTTCTTGTTAACCATTTTTCCCGCACTTTTTGTTTGTGCTCTTTGCTTTCGCGGCACTCGTCATCAAATCATTCGTTACGTTATTTCGGTGGTCGTTTTCCGATTGTAGTTTGTGCTGCGGATATGATGGTTGATTGAAGCGTTTGCCATTCTTCTTGTTTGTTTAATGGCATTTCAGATGGGATGTCATGTTCTTCTATGCTTGCATGTTCTTACTATTGCCTGAAATCTATTCAGTGTTTCCAGGTGTTTAAATGCTTCAACATTCCAGCGCACAGTCTTTTTTGCTTGTCTATTAAATGTAGATGATAATTTGCACTTGAACTTAAAGATTACAAGCATATGATCGGTGTCCATATCAGCACCTCTGTATGATCGAACGTCAGTTACACTGGTAGAGTGTCTCTTAGAAATCATGACATGATCGATTTGATTTTCAGTTCTTCCATCGTTTGATTTTCACGTTGCTTTGTGTATTATCTTATGAGGACAGAAAGTGCTAGAAATTACTAGATCATACATCATAGCCAGTGCAGCTGCGCGAAAGCCGTTATTGTTACTAGTATGATGCAAGCTATTAGGGCCAACATGTGTTTTAAGTTCTGCACTTCTACCAATTTGCGCATTGAAGTCACCTACCACGATTTTTATATCGTGCCGCGGGATGTTATTGATGACTTCTTCGAGTTCTAGAAAGAACAGGTCTTTAATGTCATCTGCTTTGTCTTCAGTAGGTGCATGAACATTGATGATCGTTACATTAAATTTTTGCGTACCGATTCTCAGTGTGCATATCCGCATACTAATTGGGCAAAAGTCGATAACATGTTGATTCACGCGACGATGTATGAGAAAGCCAACTCCAAATTCTCCTCCGTTTTCATGACCGCAATAGTAGAGAGTGTATCCCTTGGCTGTTTCGTGGATTACACTCCCTGGGATTCTTAGTTCTTGTAACGCCACTATATCTAGTGTGTAGCTCTCGACTTGTTGAGTGAGTTTTAGGAGATCTCCTGGTCTTCTAAGGGTTAGCACGTTCCAGGTTCCCATTTTTAAATCGTATAGTCCAGGTACAGTTTCCGAGGTCATTCCAATAATGAATCCGAGGCCTGTGTACAGAATTCATGACAAATAATTTTTTACGGAAATGGGGTGTTAGTCCTTCGCCCAACCCAAATTTTCGTAAATGGGTTCGTTCTGCATTTTAGGGTCACCCGAAACAACCTTTTTACATGTTTATATAGCAAGCCGCTTGAGCCAAGACAGACGCCCGCTACAAGCCGCCCCTAACATGGAGAACAGACGCTTGAGTTGCATTGGTTTTGTGGCACCAATGACTCGCCATGGTGCAGAATCATTGAGTATAAGCAGTATTTACTCTGCCCCTCCCAACTACACCAACCAAATTCTGTTAGCGTTACCCAGGTAGCACGGCGAGTACTTAGAATTTCGGATTTCCCTACCCTTTCACTACTCACTTTTTCTTTGAAACCCTAAAAAAGGATGGATGACACCCAATAGAAAAAAAGTATCGATTAGTCTTAGTAATTGTTTGGCAGCATCAAAGTGATTTTCTTATAACTTATGTTAACCTTAAAAAAATAGATTTTGTTTTAGCTGTCAAGATAAATCATAGGAAATCTTGAACAAATAAAATTTTAGTAAGTTAAAATAAATACATTTAAATTTACGGTTCAGATACAGGTATAACCCGAAATAAAGTAAAAAGACAAATTCACATCAATTTTATTATTTAAATAAAAAAATTAACTAAAATATTTGTTTGACTGTTTTTTAATTAATATTCTTGAGTCTTGATTCGTTGCATCAAATAAATATAAAATGCATTAATCTTTAATTCTTTCAAAAAGAAATGTTTGTTTCTGTGGGAATGAAATTTGCATTTTTATTAAAACTGAAAATTAAAAAAAACTGTAGTTTTATATCCACACGTCATATGAAATTTGATTTAATTAATATTCGTGAGACTACACATAATCCATTTGTCATTTTATATTTCATAATTTTATTCTTCATTATCCTAATTCAAACTGACAAAAATCGGATAACAATTTAAAACTAATAAAAAGAATTCTTCGCGTATGTTTTGTGCTTTTCTTTTGAAGAAGTGATTTGAGTCTCAAAAAATATTCGTTTTTATTGGTTTTAAAATGGTTAAGTTTAACCAGTTTTGTTGAATTTTGTACAACTATAAAATCAAGGATGATAAATTGTACAACACGAACCGAATACCTCAGGAGTAATAAACGAACAACAAATGAAAATAGCAAATTTAAAATAATTGTTATTATAGTTTGCTTTCACACCGTTACTATTAAATACTTTATTAAACTATACTAGCTAGTAAATTGCTACGGTGGAAACTAGTATTAATTTCCTCAAAAAAGATAAATTTAGTGCAAAAACAGAAACAGATTATATCAAAACTAGTTATCACAAAAATGCAAGCGTGAACAAAATAAAACAAAAGCGTAAATAAACAAAATAAAATATTTTAATTGACAGCTGAAATCAAAAAATTTTGACATTTAAAATCAAAAAATAATTTTATTTTTTGATGATTAATGAGTGCATTTAATACTTTTATAACTATTAAATATTCGGAGGAAACTGAATCTGCATTGCTTTTAAAATTTGAGCTTCTCAAGACAAACTAACCATTTTCTTTTTAAATCTTTTGTGTAGATCAATTAAAGCCTAATTCATATGAGTAACAATGTTTAGTACAGTAACAATTTTATGTACAATAACAGTGTTTATATTTTTTTAGTACATATTTACATTTCATTCAAAACATTTTTTTCGTTGTTTGTTAAACATGATAAAAATTACAATAAAACAATCAAAACATATAATAAAAATCAAACAACAAACAAAAAATACGAAAAAGTTTAAATAAATATGATCTCTGTTCAAGAAGAGTTCACCCGCCTTCTCAAGGCGTACAAAATGCAAAAAAAAAGTTTTTAAGTTTCTTTAAAGTCATAAAGTCATGATATGGAATTTAAATTCACTTTTCTTCTTCACTCTTTAGTTTTCTTTATTTATACATAGTCTTAACGCTCTTTTTAACTTAAATTTATTTGTACTCACTCACAATTTTATCATATTCATAAGAAAATAAATAAAAGAAAAAAATATTAAGAAAATAGCAAACAAACTAAAATACAATCTGGAATTCTGTTTTATTTTATTGCATTTCTTTTTCTTGAATGGCATGGCAATATGCCAAACTTGTGTCAGTTTGGTTAAAAAAATTTCTGATCAAATTTCCTTTTATTCCATTTGATTTTAACAAAATGATAATAACTTCTAGAAAAAACTTTTAAAAATAGCAGCCAATTGCCATTAAATTTTCCACAATCTTCAAGTTCATGTCAGCCTCAGCCCAAAATAAACTTTTAAAGTTTTTAATCAATTCAAATCTTCTAACAAGAAGAATTTCACAACATATATTATTGGTTTCAAAAATTATCTTATTGTATTAGTCATTTCTTTTTCAGATTTTTTAGGACCTGTTTTTGGTTCTTTTATATTTTTTTTAAATTAACAAAAATTGATTGATTTCGGTAAGTTTCTTTCATATTTTTTTTGTCCAAACATAAATTTATCTTCAAGAACAAATGCGATAAAATTTGATAATTGAACAAAAACTATTTTGTGTGAAACCGAGGACAACCATGGCAATTACCGAGGATAACCATAAGAATATAAAACAGAGAATGGAGTAAGAAGAAGAGCTACGGGTTACAAAAACCGGGATATCAGACCGAAGCACCGAAGCAATAGACAATACTGAAATATGTCATAGAGGAAAATCTTATTATGCTGGTGTTCATTCATGACCCAACATCAAAGAAACAACTCATACGTTGTAAGTACATAGAAAATTGTATATTTCGTGATTCTTGCCAGAATCAGCAAGCACGGCAACCTCATATAGATGAAATTTGAACTTTTGATTTTCCTGAAACTTGACATGTAAGTAGTATGGACCAAATAAAAAATACAATTTGTTTTAAAAATTTTTTAAAGTGCTTAGTTTGAGTTTTTTTTTTTTTAACTTTGAAATTAAATTGCTCAAAACGGCTATACCGATTTCATCAAACTTTTTTTTGTTTGATAGATGATTGGTTGGTCCTTTGAAAAAAAATTAATTAATTGTTTTTATAATCAATTTTTAAATAAAAATATTAAGAAAACTTTTTTAAAGATGGCGCTAGGGTCGAAGATCAATTGGAATTTAATTAATTTTTTTTCTGATAATAGTTCTATCCTGACTCTAAAATATATCAAATTAGCTCAGAGGCGTTAATTTTTGTTCTGGAGATATTTAATTTTAAAGATTTTTAGTAGGACTGAAATTCGAATTTTTCTTCATTTTTTCAAACAACTTCCATTAACAAAAAATTTTAAAATCAATTAAATTTTAACTTTTTTTTAAATATACCTCTAGCCTTACTTTAAAATATATCAAATTTACGAAGAGGTGTTAATTCGTGGTCTTGAGATATTTAATTTTAAAGATTTTTAGTCCGATTAAAATTCTAATTGTTATTATTTTTTCGAACAATTTATATCATCAAAAAATTTTAACCACCGAAGTTCGAAAAAATAATGAACAATTAGAATTTTAATCGGACTAAAAATCTTTAAAATTAAATATCTCAAGAACACGAGTTAACGCCTCTTTGTAAATTTGATATATTTTAAAGTAAGGTTAGAGCTATATTTAAAAAAAAAGTTAAAATTTCATTGATTTTAAAATTTTTTGTTAATGGAAGTTGTTTGAAAAAATGAAGAAAAATTTGAATTTCAGTCGTACTAAAAATCTTTTAAATTAAATATCTCAATTTAATTTTATTTTAAATATTTATTTTGAGTCAAAATTAAAAATTTATTATAAAAACGTATATGTAAATCCAAAAAAAACTGTTCATTTTTTAACTCCATTTTTTTATGATGAAAAATTTTAAGGCGTGTTGCAATAAAATTAATAAAAAAACAAGAAATTTTCCCCTCCTGAATTTTTTATAAAATGTTAGTAACATATGTACCTTTCACATATTAAAAAATTAAAAATTTAAAAAATACGCATTTTTAGAAGATCGAATTTGAATTTTTTACCGTTATTTTTCTAAAAGAAAGTGTTCGAGGTCATGTAATGTGGATTATTATTTTGATTAGCTCTGTTCAATACCTACATTTTGAGCTGTATAACATTAAAATAAGCTCAGTAGTTTTGACTGTAGAGCCATTTCAATACATCAGGGTCGAGCAATTTTTTGATTTTTCATCACCCTGCATCTTAAGACAGGGTAAAAAAAAACTAAAAACGCAGAAAATTTTTTTTTATTGATGTCAATGAATTCCAATACCTAAATATACAAAATTAAAACCTCGTTTCCAAAATTGCATGTTTTTTGCTGATTTCACGTGTTTTTCACCTATTGAAATTTACGAGGAAAAATTAATTTTTTATGTGGTCATAGTCTAGCAATATAAATACTTCACAAAATAAGTTTATGTCAATTATTTATGATATTTTGTACTTTAACATTCGCGGAACCCTTCATCAGGCGAATTTTATTTACAGTTAGACGTTTTTTTTTTTAATTTTTACTAAAACTTAGTATATGGATACATTATCCAATTACATGCCAGTGTTAGTATATATACAGTATATACAGTTAAAAATACAGAAAAGGCAAAGATATCTAAAGTAAATTAACCCTTTTATAATTAATTGATACAAATAACAGAATTTAAAAACAAAAACAAAAAAAAATTAGAAAAAAAACTTAAATTGAAATTAAATCTTTATAATTAAAATTAAAGCTTAATACATATGTCGGTAGTTTACAAGTATAATTTTGAGTTTTGATTTAAGGTGTGTGAGAGTAAGTGAAGACAAATCAATGATGTTAAATTCTGAAATATGGTTACATTGCATTCTTACTGTGGGTGAGGAGAAAATGCCACCAGATAAGGTAAGCAAACCGATTTGGCATGCCAACGTCAACCCCTACAAAGTCCTAATAGCGTGTGATATAACAGTTCATCATAGCTTGTACAATAGGCACATTAAAACAAAAAGTGAGTATTTGCCCAATTTAATTGTATGCTAGCTACATTCATTTTTATAACGAACAAATTCAACGAATCCTCCTTTAAAAACACCACAAAAAATGACTTCCCATAGAGTTCACTATGGCACACGATAATAAGAGGAGCTTTATCAATAGCCTGGTAGGAGCTGCCAATATTAAATCAGAAACCAACCTCGAACCTATATTGGCTAGCCAAGCCTTGGCTAGTCATCTTTGGTTTCAGTCTGGGTCAGTTGTAAATGCCTAGACTGAACCAAGATTCCAAAATTCGGTTTATTATATTACACGTTATTCACCAGTATATATAACGCATTGTAAACATGTGCAAGCCATATTATGTTTATCTTTATTTTTATATATGTTGTTTTTTCTGTTTTTTCCACACATTTAAAGGTGGTCTGGAACGAAAATTGGTATGGTACCTGATCTGACCCAGGTCTTATTAGCCAGACTTAACAAAAGCTTGGTTTGCCAGACTTGACCCAAGCCTGGTTTGCTAGACTTGGCCTCAGAACATCAGTCCAAACTTGATCCAAGCTTGGGCCGTTTGAAAATGTTAAGCCTGGACAGCCTTTTCTTACCGTGGTAACTATACGAGCAGATATTAGCTAGGGAAAGCCCGCAAACAGTCAGAGCGTGATCAGGGTCTGATCGGTCTAGAAGGGGTCAGTCCTATTAAGGCAATCTGATGTGGTCCTATTCCCAGCCTGATTTAGAATGCCTCTTTACGGTTTACCTTATTTGAACATATCCGGTAATGATTTGTTTTTTCGAACTAGAATCTTAATTAGGCAATCTGATCAGGATCTGATTCGACCCTTATCAGAAATCATATATGATTTTCTTATTCGGGTTTGCCTTATTTATCCTGATCTAAGTCTTAAGCCATGATCTCAAAATAATTTGAAAAAATTCACACGGACAGGAAATTTGGTAAATTTTTAACGAAAAATCTAGCAAGGTGTAATAGTACATTATGATGCTAGGACGTAAAGCTAAAGATTTTTGGACGGGTGTGGAGTTTGCAAATCGAGGCGCTAGCCTGAAAAATTCTATTTTTCAAAGAATTTAAACAAATACAAATGCTTTTTACTTTTTTGGACGTAGCTATGACAACAAAATAAATAGTTGAAAAGTGAAACTTTAAAGTCGCAAATCACAGTAATAAAGTAACACTTTAATATGTAGGCGAATAAAAAATTATTTTATTTCTGTATGTTAAAAGGATGGTAGTGGGGAAGGGCGGTGAAAAAAAGCTTTTTGACCAAAATGAAACAGCACCTAATTTAAAAAACATTGCAATTTTTTTAAATTTCGTATTGCATAGTTTTTGAATTATGGTCAAAAAATGTAATTTTTACTATGTTCCCCTCCCCCTACGTTTCGAAATTGGCTGACAGAAAATTTTTAAAAAATTTACCTACAGTAATAGGCAGGTTAGTAAATGTTTCACGAAAAATACAGCGAGTCTCAAATAATTACATTTCTTTGTGTTTAGAGGATGGGAAAGGGTTAAAAAGCTCTTTCGTCCCAAATGAGTGTCATTAGAAAGAACACTTTATTTAATGTCGTGTTCTTTGGCAAAAAAAAATTGATCTGAGATCAAAAAAACTTGATCTGAGATCAAAAAAATTAGCTGTCAGATCAAATTAGCTGTCAGTTTGTGTTCTTTGGCAAAAAAAGATTGATTTATTTTCTGATCTAGATCAAGTTTTAAAAATCTAGATTTTTTGGTAGATTTTACAAATACATTGATATATAAGTTTTAATTGTCAAATTTATGTAAACAAAAAAACCCGCCAATTTAACTACTATTATTATTTTGTTTAAAAATAATTTATTATTATTCGCACTTGACCGACCTTTTTTTATTTTGTTTCAATTATTTTGCATTTAATTTATTTAAATTTAGCTATAATAATATTTTTATTCTATATTTTATTTGAATGTATATTTCTTATATACGGAAAGTAGTGCTTATGTTTATATGTATATTGTATATTATTTTTGTTAAAGCCTGATCCGGCTATCCCTATCAGGTCCTGATAAGGAAAAGATGTTACACTGATGATCAGGGTCCAATCAGACTGCTCTGTCAATGCCTGATATACGAACAAGGGCAAACCTGATCATGGCTCTATTTGAGCCCTGACATATTTCTGTTCGGGTAGTATGTCTCTGTGGAAGCTTATATGCCCAACCATGCCCATTTATACTGCAATTTTATTTATGCCAACTTATCTTATCTTAATTTTATAAGAGAGAGTTTAAGGCTTTGTTTGCAAAACCAGTCACCAGCAAATGTGAGGAAAAAAGTGTGTGTGTCATCTTATTTTCCTTATAAACCCGAACAATCAACGAAAGATTAAAATCTGAACTCGGATCTAGTTAAGCTCCAAAATATAAGGAAGATGAACAACTTCATATTTAAAGTTTAAAGGAGCCTTTAATATTGTAAATCAGCAGTAAAAGTATTATGCTAAACATGTAACAGGGATATTGAGCAGAAATTAATAGAGCCTTTACAACAGAAAAGTACATGTGCACAATATCAGCTGAATTTTTGTCACAAAACTGTATTAAATATATTTTATTCCCTTCCATTTAATTATATCAGCTTTATTTGTATGTTTTTTCGATAATAATAGTATGTATTATTGTTTTGTTTTCTAACCTATAGCCTAATGAACTTAACCTATTGTCTAATGAAAATTTTCCTATAAAAAAATTATGATTATTCAATTGGTATGATTCCAATTGGTCAAATTGTTTTGATTTCATTAAAATTATTTTCAAATTATAATCACAATTGCTTTAATAAGTTTTGTTCAAAAATCAAATTTTAACTTAAATTCTCTTATTTCGTTGAACTTGGTTGATTGTATAGGATCGTGTTTTTTATCATCAGGGTTTTTTTAATAAGAAGTTTGATTTCTCAATTAAAACAATAAAGATTTATTGTTTTAATTGAAGAAAATGTTTTTATTTTTTATAATTCACAATTTTTTGTCAGAGAATAAAGTATTGTAATCGATTCGTGTTTAATGAATTTTATTCTCTCGCAAATTACAATTCTCGCTCGTGCCTCGCTCAAATTTTAAACTTTTGCTTGAGAATAAACTATTTCATTATACACTCATTGATTAAACTACTATTATTCTACTTAATTTAACTGTAAAAAATATGTCGATGAAACCCTGATCTATCAATAGAAACCCACAAAAAAAGAAATTTATTTTTCACAATCAAAAAGGAAATAATAAAATCCAATAATGGGATAAAAGTACCAGAGAGTACGAGATGAGCTGATGATCACCATTGACTATAGGGTTTGGCGGTTCAAATTAAGCTATTCTTTTATTTTAAGGAATGCACGCGGAAGAAAAGATAGACAAAGTGAGCGATCTAAGCTTCTGGAACATCTTGAAAAAAGAAAATTTGAAGTTTTTGGAAGGTGGAAGGTTTGAAGTTTCAAAAGGCATATAGCAATCAACGGAAGAATTGATCATAGTGAAGTATTAAATAGTAAATATAACAATATAGTTTTAGCGGTAATAGACCCAAAAGAAAAAGCTAACCTTCTGGGAATTTATTTCTCTAGAAATTCTACACTAAACGAACCCAATTTCTTACCTAAGTCAATTCCTAGAGTTTCGCACAACATGATGCCCATAATTTTTCGTAAAAACATTGTTCGGAAAATGCTTTTACAAATTAATACTAACAAGGCATCTGGACCAGATCGTATTCCCCCAATTATTCTGAAAACCTTTGCTAGGGAGTTAGCACCAATCCTCACTAAAATCTTTTATTTGTCATATAAGAAAGGAGTTTTTCCTGAAATATGGAAAATTGCAAGCATACAACCAGTTCCAAAAAAGGGTAGTAAGACTGATCCAACAAATTACAGACCCATTTCAATTTTATCGGTTGTTTCTAAAATTTTTGAAAAATATATTAATTTTAATATAATGAGCTTCTTAGAGTCTTCCAAACTACTTAATGAAAGACAATACGGGTTTCGAAAAGGAAGAGCGACGGGAGATTTACTTTCCTTTGTCACTCATATATGGAACAAATCGCTTGAAAATCATGGTGAGACTTTCGGTATTGCTCTTGATATATCCAAAGCATTTGATAAAGTTTGGCACAACAATCTTATTTGCAAATTAAGATGTAATGGTTTGGATGAGTAACTTATATCTTGGATACAAAGTTTTATTTCCGAGCGGAAATTTCGGGTCAATGTTGATGGTATTTCATCGGATGTCTTTTCAACTAATGCAGGAGTTCCTCAGGGTTCTGCTTTGTCACCAACTCTTTTTCTTATTTATATTAATGATTTGTTGGATTCAACGATTAGTCCTATCCATAGTTTTGCTGATGATAGCACTCTTCATGCGTCTCATGAGAACCCTAAATTATATTCACAGTTAGCGCTTAACAACTGTAGATCAAATTTAATAGATTCTTTAAACCATGACCTTAAAACTATTTTGGATTGGGGGCTCGCTAATAGTGTTGAATTCAATACGAGCAAAACACAGGCTTGTTATTTTTCTAGATTATCCACACCTAATCCGTTTCCATTGAAGTTCGAATCTAAAGATCTTGTAGACAAAGGATCTGTTAGGCTTTTAGGAGTAGAAGTTGAAAATAATTTGAAATGGAATTCTCATATTTTTAACCTAGCTAAGAACGCTGTTCAAAAATTGGGCTTTTTGGGACGATGTCGTAAGTTTTTTAATAGCGAACAGCTTCTTTTAATTTACAAATCATTTATACGTCCCTGCATGGAGTACTGTTCTCACATATGGGGTGGAGCTTATTATAGTAGTTTGAAGTGCCTTGATTCTGTTCAGCGCAGAGCTGTTAAACTGATTGGCAACTCAACTCTTACTGATGAGCTTGATTCTTTACAACACAGACGAAATGTTGCGGATTTGACAATTTTCTACAAATACATTATGGATGAACGAACTTCTGAAGAGATTAAATCAATTTTACCTGAACTAGCAATTCCATTGCGTAACACCAGAGCAAATGTTATAGCCCATCCTTTTACGGTTCATATAAAAAGGTGCAGAACTGTTGCCTTTCAGCGTGATTTTTTCAACAGAGTCTCTCATCTCTGGAACGCCTTACCTTCATGGGTTTTTCCTGATAGCTTTAATCCTCAAAGTTTTAAAGTTAACGTCCATAAATTTCTAAAAGAAACTTAATTTATTCAAACTTAACCACACTTCCTAGTTGGCATGGTATCTTCGGATATTCAGAGACGTTAATTAATAATTTATTATGATTAACACTAAACATGCCTAACTTATAATAAAAAAAAAAAAAAAGCTATATAAGCATATAATATTGCAAGGTTATACTGTACCATATTACCTAACTGCAAAAATTGGCTAATCCAATAATCTGTATAGTCATCCATTAAATTATATTACACTAAAGATAATCACGATCGAAAGTTAAAACAGCAACGACGATCAAACATTGTAATTTGTAATTGTAATTAAATTCTTCAATAGCACATACTATTCTAAATAATCGCTTGATGGCCCATAAAAAAACATCATATATATAATATATATATGTTTCTCGTTGTAATATCTATCATATTCAAATATTGACGAAGAACTAAATTAATATGAGTTGATTTTTAAATTAAGCTCAACATATTGTTTTCTTGCAGCTTCTCGTTTACTTCAATGCGAAAAATTTTTTAGAGTTATTTTCACCTTTTTCAAACACAATTTCTTACATCCCATTAAAAATGATCCTTTATATTTTTTCCAGCCTCTACCGACTCCATTTTTCCAATGACCTGTAAAACAAAACAAACACGCTCATATTTATCATATTCAATAAAAAATACAAAAAAATCTCTTTGATAAAAACTTACACAATAATCGATCGATCTATGTTTTATTGACGAGAATTTTGTATCTTTTGTTCCTTTTCAAATATATACTAGTCGCATTTACGTCCAATTATTATTCAGAATTTTCATCACATGATTTCAAATACAATTTCAATTAGATTTAAAAAAACACGATCAATGAACATTTCACATTCCATTTCCTATTCTATTTCTATTAATATTAAAAAAAACAATAAACATGCCAACACGGAAATCAAAGTGCAACTGCAAACTAATTCATATTGGATACCTTAACGACAGTTCTATGATACTTGTATAACCTATTTCTTATTATTGAGATAGGTCAGTTCCATTGAATGTTTCCTTTCGAATCTTTTTTCTTTTGATTTTTATGTTGATATGTGAAACTAAAATAGTATAATAGTTGTTTTTATGGAGTTGTTTTTTAGATGGTGTTGATTCTTAATTTAGAGCAAGCATCCAAATGAGGCCGATCGTTGCAAGGTCTAAAGACAATAGAGTTTTTGGATAATTATGATGGAGATATCCTAAATTATAGAACAAATGATGATCAAGACGGTGAACTAACTTTTATAGCCACCATTTAAAATATGTACCGCTATATATAATTTACCGGGTCAAAAAAATTATTCGTTTATTAGTGATCTTAAATGTTTCTTATAGCGCACAATAAATTGTTCGCCATCTGCGAGAAAAAATAATGACAATAAATGGTTTAACTATGAGTGTAAAGCGGTTAGAAAAAGGTTGTTTAGATGCCTGTAGAAGTTGGTTGTTTAGATGTCACCAGTTGTGGAATAAAGGTAAAAAAAATAACTGAAATATTAGGTCAGTGACCAACGCAAAAGACGTGGCACTCCGTTAAACAAATTGAACATAGAAACAAGGTATGTGGAAATAAAACTAAAATAATTGAGTTTGTTTTACACTTCCGGATTCTTCTAAACTCTCCACTGATATCAAATCCAACACTCTTTATTCCCAATAAGCTAAGAGACTTAATGTTAGATATTCAGTTTAGAACAAGTTCTAAATGCCATAAAAACGAAATACGGTAAAGCTTCGCGGGCCGATAGGATCCCATTTGAATTTTATTCTGCCCAAAATGACGATTGTCTTGCGTTATAAAAATACAATAGCATCGTAAAATTTATTTAATTTTAGTATCATTTTTATCGATTTAAATTTAAAATTAAATGTTCTGGGAAATAAATTAAAAAACTATAAAACGTGAACTGCACAAAGTTGTTTGATTAAAATAATTTATCAATAGTCATTTTTTATGTATTGATATATCGAACATCATAAAAACATAAATTATAAATTGTAGTTAGAATATCACATTAATATATTTATATATAATTCATGATTTCAATTAATATCTAATTTAAACAGTAAAAATAACAATGTTATTGTGTTATGTTCAAACCTTGGTTATATTTTCAATATGTTGCAAAAGTTGTTTAATTATACAGTTTCTGTCTTTCTAATTAAAAAGTTAGTTTTACTATCTCAGCATTGCATAAACAGATATAACTGTCAATCAAAAAGTTTGCTCTCTATCATAACAATATGAAATTTATTTTGAAAAACAAAACTCGTATAAATTCTTACTTCTGCAATATACGTATGCGTATATGACAAGAAAAATAAATCTTATGTGTATCCTAGCATAAAACTATGACTGAAATTTATATACTTTAGTTATAATAAAAATCTAAGTTCTAGGTCAAAACAGTTTCTAAGTTTGACGAGTTAAAAACAAGAGAAATACAGCAATATATAAAGATATAAAAAAATTGATATATGTATTCTTTTTTATAATTCATTTATTGATCAAATCTGTAGCCAACATTGAGACAATGAAACATTGTCTAACATCGTTATTATATTTGATTCCAGATTGTTTTGTTGGGTGACAGTAACCTTAGAGTCAAGATTTGTTGAAGGATAGAAAGTCTTAACTTCCTAATAAAATTCAGTTTTGGCAAACATATATGAATCCAAAATTCCACATAAGTATACGTGTTAATAATTATGTATTCAAAATCTTATCTCGTTTCTTAAGTACGAGTACAACATTAATTCACAATTGATTGATGGTTTTTGATTCAAGTGTTTGCATAAATAAAAATTAGATAAATTTTTTCGATGTTGATTTACACTATCCGACATTAGAAGGTTTTATGTTGTTGACTTATAACAACAACCTTCAGTTGGATTTTAATTTTTGCAAAGAAAATCTATAAAAAGTAAACTTCCTGAATTTATTAATTGTATTATTATTTTTATTCATGTTTTGTTGTCTATTTCTTTATCCCTATGCCAGCATTAATATTTCGGATAATAATTTGTCAAATTGTACATTTAAATAAAATAACTACAAGACTTTCGATTTCAATACAATTTATAGTATGTATAGCATTGAGTGGGAATTTAAAATAACAGCAGACAGTAAGTCGCGAATGGCAAAACAATTTTTTTTTTGGTTTTTCATGATGCGGACAATAAAAGAAGACTTGAGTATAGATTTATCTATAAGTCGATGTTGTTTTATTTTGTTGAATTAAATTTATAGATAATAATAAAACTTCTGACTATTGTAAATTGTTGTTTATTTAAGGTTGCTGAAGTTAAAAAAATGAAAATTGTTTTATTTTGGTTGCCTTTTGTAATAGATTCATATTTTTTTTATGCCGTTGATGCTCTTATAGGAGCGAAGGTTGTCTTAAAGTGTTTCTCATATTTATTAGTTGACACAGTTCAATCCATTTCCTGGGAGAGTTTTACTTATAGACATAATTCCCATTTGCTGATCCCAATGCAAGTGGATCAGCAATAACAACTGAATTTCGGCTAATTTGAAATCCGGGGTTTTGATATAGTTATTATTGTTTTATTGAAAAACACATCGTGTAAAGTTTTTAGAGTTTTATCAGAAAAATATTACCGAAGGTCCTTGGAACAGCCTTTTGCATCTAGTGAAGGCAAACCCCCGTGAGACTATCGTGATCGAATCTTAGCCAAGATATCAACTCAGTGCTCAACTCCAGGATTTCATTCATCAATTGGGTGGTCTTGACATATTTTCGACCCTTGATTTAGTTAGAGTGCACCATCAAACTGTTGTTGGGCTATCCGATACCTCAAAAACAGCGATTTATGACATTTGGATTTCAAAATGAGCTCAAACATTTCAAACGTTTATTCATGATGTGTTGCAAGAATTATGTTTTGCTCTTCCTTATGTTGATTATGTACAAATTGCATCAAAGGATTTCGTTGAACATCTAAACAATTTTGAAATGAACACTGTGCATTACCAATAGTGGAACCACTATTAGGAGCTTTAGAGGAATTGTGTGCCTTGAGTTTTTTTAATTTCCGACTAGCCTCAAACTGTAAATTCGAATATGAATTTCCTCAGCCTAGTACAAATGCTGAGTTGCACGCCAAGGAATCAAGACAATCACCCACACCATTTTAACTACGATTACTACATTTAAAAATTAAAATGTTTCACTCACCCCATTAATGGTCGTTGATCTAGCTCTTCATGCCTCAGTAATTTAGCTAATCATAATGGTTAAGCTATAAATTAATACAAAAATCTAATTAAACGTTGTGCCTTTGGTCTCGGCGATTGTTGACTATAAATAATAATACAGTACAATAAACAAAAGTATAAATAATAATCCAGAAGTTCGTATTTGGTCCGGCGATTGTTAAAAATAATGAAATCAACTGCACCTACTCAGGTTTATTATTGAATGACGTAGTTAAATGAATTATTGTTGCACCAACAATAAGTGCCACTTGAATACGATATCCAGATACAATATTTGTTGCAATTTTTTATTGTTTAAGATTTACTGTCGATTTTTTTTCCACCATATCAAATTAATCGATCGATCATATAAAATTCTTCATTAAAACTGTATCAGTTCATTTCCAACTTCATATCATTCAATAAAATAATTAAACAAAGATGAACATCGTTAAAAAACGAATTCATAACCAGAAGAGAAGCCATTAACGATTAATAACAAAAATTATACAACAGTAAATGATTATGTAGATATATCCGCACTCCATACCGTTTGAAAAATGTCCCATCTAAGATACGAGGCACAACTTATTATTTCAACTTGATATTAGTCGATGTTCGAATATGTTTTCGATTTGTCATGAAAAAAAAATTAAAACACGCGGAATTGTCATCATTTTGATTAAAAAAAACTTGAATTAATTTAAAACATATACCGTAAATTCTTGTCAATAATCAAATTAATAAAAATGGTTTGTTCTAAATTTAATTCACAGATTGTATTTAGAAAAAAAAATACCGTTTAGTAGACACAATTTGGTTTTATTTTCATCAAATTTGTATTTCCGATTTAACTAACTTGTATCCGTGATCTCACGTAAAATAAAGTCGACCGTCCTTCATGTGATAAAAGACAATGGTTGTCAAATTGGCTGCCATTTTTACTTTTCAATTCTTTTTTTTTTAATTTAAATTAAGTAAACCTATTTCTTTTAATGATCCATATGCATTTTAATATTTTTATGAACTGTTACCATATGTATACTCGTTCAAGTATAAATCGGTCAAAACTCAACCAAAGATAACAAAAAAAATGAAAAAAAGGAACTGATTTATTATTCAACATGGATAAAACGAACGATAAGAATTATATCGACTGCGTAGAATCGGTAAATACTCTTCAAACACTGATGAAATTATTTCAAGGACAACTGATTCGTAACAACCTTGAACAAGTTTTTGCAGGTTTATTGAATATGGTCTCGTCACGAAGATTGAATATTTTTACAACCAGAAAAAATCTTTTTATAACCAGAAGTAAATTTTCTTAGTAATAAAATTAAAGCTGTTAATATTTTCCACACTGCTGAATATGTTGCCAATATAAAAAAGGTTTTTAATTAATCAACCTTTAATATTCAACCTTTGATCGGCATGTTAAATTTGTAAAGACCGTTTATTGCCAACGCTGTTCAAAACCAAAAGCTATTGAATGATTTTCTGCCTGATGCAAATAAAAACGATAAACAAAACCGTAATTTGATTGAAGAGGCAGTCCTAAATTTCGAACTCACAATGAACAATTATCAGGTTCGACTATCCTATGCCGTATATGTATAAATCCCGAAGATTTATATCCGATCATAGTTGAAGTTTCAATCCCGGCGATTGGTGTCCTGGTTCAGCCAAATGTTGACAATACATATCAACATTTAGCGTTTTTCTATAAAAAAGAAACCACTACTACGCAACAATGGTGTTCTGGAAACGACCAAGTACTACTTGCTGCATACTCTGCAGTGCAGCAATTTATATGTCTATTAAAAGGTCAACAGTTTGCTTTGTACAAATGACAAGTTTTTGGTGTACGCAAGAAAAATTCAGACAAAGCAAGACTATTTCAGTTGCATCACTTGGATTTTATCGCGCAATTCACGACTGACATACAATGTAATTCTGGTGATGTTAACGAAATTGTTGATATATTGTCACGCATTGGGGGAAAACCCAATTGGGGGTTTCATTAGTTAGTCGGCACTTTGATTAAATTCACATTGATCTTATTCGGCCACCACCTGTTTCGGAATGAGAACGATATTGCCTAAATGTAATAGGCCGACAATGACGGCAAGCTTTTTCTTTGTCAGATATTCAGGTTTTGATGTAGTTGAACATCATGAAAAGTAGGCTCTAAAGTGCAAAATAAAAATTTCAAGACTTTGGTCTGGGTTACGGATTCTGATATTGTTTTCGGCAAAAAACTTTTATGAGGACATGGTTTTTAGTTTTGGGCAACGATGTATACCAAACATAACTCTTTGTTAAATTATAAATATTTTTTTAATTTTGTTTAGAAATTTATTACAAAACTAACACGAAACATCAATACCTTGCCGGAAAATTATAATCAAAATTCCAAAAATATTGTTAAATTAAATAAATTCAGACTTTTTTCAAAATTCCAAAAATTATAATATAATCAAAATTTTAAAATTTTTCAAAATTCTAAAAATATTCCAAAAATTCCTACAAAATCAAAAACTGAAACTCTTCAAAATTCTAAATGTAAAATTCAAAATAATATTATAAAATAAATAATATAAAATAAATAATAATAAAATAATATAAAATAAATAATATAAAATTCAAAAATTCTATTTTCTTCAAAATTCTAAAACTATTGCAAAAATTATAAAAAAATCAAAAATTGAAACTTTTTTCAAAATTCCAAAAATATTCCAAAAATTAAAATAAAATCAAATATTTAAACTTTTTCTAAATTCCAATAATATTCCAAAAATTATTAAAAATTGAAACTTTTTCCAAAATTCTAAAAATTTGGCAAAAATTATTACAAAATCAAAAATACAAACTTTTTTCAAAATTCCAAAAATATTTCAAAAACTATAACAAATTCAAAAATTTCCATGTCCAATTTCATTTTCAATTACATCTACGTCGTAAAAACAGCTACATTTTTTTTTCCAAAAAATTGTCTAAAAAATAAATGAAATCATTTTTGACACACTTGACATTTTTTTTTTGACAAACTTAACGGTCGTTCAATAAGTCCGTAGGATAAGTAAGAAAAAAACAACATTTTGACAAAACTCGATTTTTTTATTCAACATAGTTGCCTTCGAGGGCGATACAACGAGAATAGCGATTTTCCAACTTTTCTATACCACTTTTATAGTACGATTTCTCTTTCTCGTCAAAATAGGCCTCAGTTTCAGCGATTACTTCATCATTGGACTTAAATTTCTTTCCAGCAAGCATTCTCTTGAGATCTGAAAACAGGAAAAAGTCGCTGGGGGCTAAATCTGGAGAATATGGTGGGTGGGTAAGCAATTCAAAGCCCAATTCATTCAATTTTGCCATCGTTTTCATCGATCTGTGACACGATGCATTATCTTGGTGAAACAACACTTTTTTCTTTTGCAAATGTGGCCGTTTCTTTGCGATTTCAGCCTTCAATCGATCCAAAAGTTCACAGTAATACTCGCTGTTGATGGTGGTTCCTTTTTGGAGATAGTCGATGAATATTATTCCGTTCGTATCCCAAAATACAGACGCCATCACCTTACCGGCCGACTGTTGCGTCTTTGCTCGCTTTGGAATCGGTTCGTCGACTGCTGTCCACTCAGCTGACTGTCTTTTGGATTCTGGTGTGTAATTGTGAAGCCATGTCTCATCCACTGTCACATACCTACGATAGAATTCCCTTTTATTGCGGTTTAACAGTGCCAAAAACTCCTCCGAAGCATCGATTCGTTGTTGTTTTTGGTCGACTGTGAGCTCACGCGGCACCCAATTTGCACAGAGCTTTCGCATACCCAAATGTTCATGTAAAATGGTAAAAACACTACCATCTGCTACCTTTACAATGTCAGCTATTTCGTGCACCTTCAATTTGCGATCGTTCATAACCAATTTGTGGATTTTTTTTATGTTTTCTGGAATAACAGCCTCATTTGGGCGTCCACTGCGCTCTGCATCTTTTGTGCTGGTACGACCACATTTAAATTCAGCCATCCACTTCTCTACCATTTGTCTCGATGGAGCAGAGTTTGGATAATGTTTATCAAGCCATTGTTTGGTTTCCACTGTATTTTTTTTCATCAAAAAGCAATGCTTTATTAAAATTTGAAATTCACTTTTTTCCATTTTTTTTCAAAAACAAAAGTTGCTTCACACAAAATGCTATAACTCACGAATAAATAGTCAGATTGCTGTCAAATTTATACACGTATCGTTTGAAGGTTAGTAATAAATAAAAATCATATGGAAAAAAATCTAGTAACGCCATCTATGTGTCATCCTACGGACTTATTGAATGACCTATAATGCCATAATTCTCTATAATAATAATAAAATTTCATTTCAAACAAACAATTTTATTTTTTTCCAAAATCTTGGGTAAAAAGTAAATTAAAATCTTTCTTTTGACACACTTGACAACATTTTTTTGACAAACTTATAATGCCATAATTCTCTATAATAATAATAAAATTTCATTTCAAACAAACAATTAATTTTATTTTTTCCCAAAACATTGGGTAAAAATATAAATAAAAATCTTTCTTTTTAGACCAGGGCCAAACCGTTATAAATATCGAAATAGACGAAAAATTCTTAGCAGTATACGAATGGTCGGAAAATGTAGCTAAGGGTCTAAGTAATTAAGGAAAAGTCGACCGAACTAAGTAAAAGTCCCGGAAAGGGGTGGGGGGTTGTAGTATATACGTTTTTAGGGGTTTGTATTACTTTTTTGCGATGTGCGACTAAACTATGCATCCCATCGAAAAAATTTAGATATAAAAGTTGTAGATAATAAAAATATCTAAAACTTTCTTACTGGACATTATTGACCATAACCACAAAATTATCGAGAAAAATGCAAAAAACCGTTTTTTTTGTTTTTAATTTATAACTATCGCAGAAGTTGTTATATTTTCATGAAAATCGGTGAAAATGTTTTTTTTTGTGTTTCAAACAGTCTCAAATTTTTCCAAAGCGAAACACTTAATTTTCGATGTTTTATGAAGAAAATTAAAAAAAAAGACCTAATTTTCAATCGAAAAATTTGGTTAGAAAATTTTCGATTTTTGTACTTAACCAGTGCTCATTTTTTTCGTTAAAACTCCAACTTTAATATAGAATAAAGATATAATATTGTTTAATTGTTTACGTACAAAAATTTCGTTAAAAAAGCGAAAAACCGAAAAAACTACTTTCAAATCATGAATTTCTTTTTCTTTGTTGTAAATAAACGTTTGCATTCATAAAAAGCGTTAATTCACATACGATACTGTGTTATACAAGTAATTTACATATACTTAACTAATCTTGCCTTTCAAAGTCCCGAAATCATCGTTTAAACTGCAATTAAATATGTAAAAACTCAAAAAACACAAAGGCTGTGTGTGACTGAGAAATTTTTTTTATTATTTCTTGGGATTCGTAAGTATCTACAAATTATCATGTCAAAGTGTTTTGATAACAAAATACAAAAATTAAAAGTAAAATAATTTCATTGAAATCTTTTTTTCTTCCTGGGCTTCATCGCCAGAATCGAATTCTTCATCGCCAGAAGATCAACCTTTCGATTTCTTCATGTTCATTTTCTACATCTTCAATTCCTTGGAGCTGTTCTGGATTTTCCAGTTCAGTATCATTATTTTCATTATTATTATTTATTAAACAGTGGATACCATCTTCGTCTTCGATGTCCTCGAGATTACAAAATTTTTCGTATAAGAACTTTTCGGCAATAGAACACAGATCAGGACCGTGACAATACCGCATCCTTTTTCGCAGCTGTCGCAGATAATTTTCAATAAATTTTCGGGAATTAATTCTTGTTCTGTAAATATAGGTACGATACCATTAAAGGGATGTTTCCATCCCCAATGTGTAGCTGTAAATTTATGACTGTAATTGATGAAAATACACCCTGTAACAATGTAGCTTAACTGCTCCTTCAGTTAAAGTTAATTTTTCCAAATGAAATGATGATTTTACAGAAGCCGCTTGGTAGAGTTCAAATCTTAAATCGTGTAGAGATGTATTTATAATTTTACTTTTGTAAATAGAAGCTCTTATTTGTAATCCATTTTCGGTAATCGTTTGTTTGTCTGCATTTGTATTGCATAAAAATTTCTGCAAGATCAGGTAAATGTTTATTGGCCAATAATGATTTTATTATTTTTAATCTTATAATTGTTTTTTTTTCCTTTCCCAGCAAAACTTGAATCTATTGCTAAAAGTTTGAAACGAATTTAAAGAAGAGATTTTCAAATAAAGCAAACGGTTAAATAAAATAATCACCATAGTTTAAACGATGATTTCGGGACTTCGAAAGCCAAGATTAGTTCAGCAGCTGCCAAATTCTGTAACTGTGAAGCGGTGAAGTGATAAAAATTTCTTCGTTTCTTTTCATTAAAAAAATTATCACTTCACCGCTTCACAATTACAGAATTTGACTGCTGTATATGTAAATTACTTGTATAACATAGTATCGTAGGTAAATTAACGCTTTTTATGAATGCAAACGTTTATTTACAACAAAGAAAAAGAAATTCATGATTTGAAAGTAGTTTTTTCGGTTTTTCGCTTTTTTAACGAAATTTTTGTACGTAAACAATTAAACAATATTATATCTTTATTCTATATTAAAGTTGGAGTTTTAACGAAAAAAATGAGCACTGGTTAAGTTCAAAAATCGAAAATTTTCTAACCAAATTTTTCGATTGAAAATTAGGTCTTTTTTTTTAATTTTCTTCATAAAACATCGAAAATTAAGTGTTTCGCTTTGGAAAAATTTGAGACTGTTTGAAACACAAAAAAAAACATTTTCACCGATTTTCATGAAAATATAACAACTTCTGCGATAGTTATAAATTAAAAACAAAAAAAACGGTTTTTTGCATTTTTCTCGATAATTTTGTGGTTATGGTCAATAATGTCCAGTAAGAAAGTTTTAGATATTTGTATTATCTACAACTTTTATATCTAAATTTTTTCGATGGGATGCATAGTTTAGTCGCACATCGCGAAAAACTAATACAAACCCCTAAAAACGTATATACTACGCCCCCCACCCCTTTCCGGGACTTTTGCACAGTTCGGTCGATTTTGCCTTAATTACTTAGACCCTTAGCTACATTTTCCGACCATTCGTATACTGCTAAGAATTTTTTTTTCCTCTAACAGGATTGGCCCTGGTCTATTTGACACACTTGACAACATTTTTTCCATACAGAGGTGAAAAGTGTTTTATTTCCACTGAGATAACAAGATGAAAAAGATGCCAAAGGCGCATAGCGGGTTTTGGGGTTGATGCACTTTTTATTAGATTAAAAGTTGAATTGAATTTTGAATTTTTAAAAGTTGAGTTGAGTTGATTGAAAGTTGAAGTTGGAACAATTATTTTATATTGAAGTTTTAACTCCAAATAATTTTGATCTGTAGTTGGCTCAATTTAATTTCTAACAAAAACAATTTTCATAGTCGTTTTTATGAAATTTTAACAAAAGCTGCACTAAAATAAGTTATCACAACGGCATTTTTATTTCCCATTTGATTGGATAGTTATGTGGTCGAGAAGTGAATGAAAGACAGTATGTAATAACTTATTTTCGAACGTTATGATTCCTCAATAGTTGTATTACATGAATGAAAGTGACATCGTTTGAATCAATTTACACTCAAAAAAATAAAGGAAACTTTTACAAAATTTTTATAAATATACAACACACAACATTTTTTGATAAAACTACAGTTTTTTTTCCTTCAAATCCAAAAATAATTTGTAAATCAAATAAATTTATGTTTTTTTCAAACAATTTTATTTGTAATTTACAATATTTTTGGTAAACTAATAAAATATTTCGTGAGTTGTATATTTATAAAAAATTTGTAAAATTTGCTTAGTTTTGTTTGAGTGTAGAAACAATACAAGTTTTCCATGACAATAACGTGTTTTGTGATGATGAAATTTAGTCGTTTCTTATTTATTACACACTACATAGTTGATTTTTGGAGGTTAGTAGAGCAAGACAAACACGGTAAAATTTTATCATAAAGGACCGTTGATTTTAATAATCAATTAATTATTCATTTATTTATTCATCAGCAGTACAGAGTACCATAGATTACATTAGTTAACATAAAAAGAAGAAAAATAAAAGAAACAAAACAATCAAACGTAATAACTATAGAACAAACAATAAAAACAGAATTTTATATAAACATAAAATAAAAAATTAAAAATACTGATAATAAAATTTAGTGAAAACAACGATCTATCTAATCTAATGAAAACAACGATATATCAAATATTCAATAATTTTGACCTTATCAAGTTTTTAAAAACTCTTCTGGATATATTAAAATCGAAAACGTCTGAAAAGAAATTAAAATTCCGGATTATATTGAACAATGGATCAGTTTGACCAAAATTAGTTCGTCTATAAGGGGGCTTAATAAAACTCGATATTGTGCGTAAAGACCGTCCAGGAGCATAGATGTTCAGTTGTTGTAATATATTTGGACAATCAATGGTGCTAGTCAAAATATCGCCAGCAAAGATTGCAGAGGCTATGCGCCGCCTATTGTCAAGAGTTTCAATGTTCAACAGCATGCATCGACCTTCATAGGGTGGCAGAATATAATGCGGTAATGCATTATTCTTCGGCAAACGACGAAGAGCGTAACGTAAAAACTTTTTCTGTACACTCTCAATTCTTTTAGAGTGCACTCAAAAAAAAAAAGAAGTAAATTTGATGAAAATTTTGCTTCAAAATGCCAACAAACTAAATTCATCAGTTTTAATCAGTTTCATCAAAGCAATCAAATAATATATTAAATTGAATAAAAATTTGTTAAATTTATTGCAAAAAGCAACAGTTTTTCTGTTCGGAAAAATTTTCTCTCGTTTATTCGATTACAAAACTTCGTTGAAGAAAATGTAGTAAAATTAACGAATTGTTAGTCAAAAGTATTAAAATTTTCATCAAAATGTGAAATTGTTTGTCAAAATAAATAAATATTCTGTCCAATTTTGTTATTACGTTGTGATCAAATTTTCGCAAATTTTTCTCAATTTTATAGAAACTTTTTACTCAAATTGAGAGCTGGTAATCAATTTAACTACCTTTAGTATTGAATTTAATTATTTTGATGATATTTTGTTGAACTTTTACGAAAATTTTATCGATTTGATAAATTTTATTCCTTGTATTGCAGATGCTATTTAAAATTATGCTCTGTAATTATTTAAAATCATACTGCCAAACTGAACAGCAGGAAATTTGGTTTATGTACCTACGTTTTTTTAAAGCTTTGTGAAGTGTGTACCTTTTAATTGTTTTAATATATAGTTATTATTGAAATGTAAGTATTTTATTACTATTATATATTGATAAATTTATAATAAATTATTTAAGTGTTTCATTTCTAATGATGAAAGTCTTTTAGGTTTTGGATAATAGTCATGGTCAGCCATTTTAAGTCAAATTATTTATTAAGAATTTTATCAATTATTAAATCATTATAGATTAGATTGATTTGTTTTCTTTTTCTTTACATAAAATAGTGATTAGTTATTTGCATTAGAACTATATTATATTATACTAGTAAGATAAGCAAAATGAAATGTTTTAAATGCAAAAAGGCAAACTTGTCATCACGAGCATTAATAATACATTTAAAAATATTTCATTCACTTAGTGAGTATAGTGATTATCAGTGTTGTGAAGATTCATGTTTCCAGTATTTTGGTTGCTTAAACAATTTTAGAAAACACATAAAAAAACACGAAATGAAGCTAAATTCAAAGTTCATAGAAAAAAAGAAAATTGAAATAGATACATCTAACCAAACTTGTACCACGTTGTACAAAAATGTTCAAAATTCTCCTACCATTACATATTTAAATGACACTACTCCTTGTACGTATGAACAAGCAAAAAATTTCAATTCTAGTTTGGGTAGGTTAGATACGTCTGTAATTAAAAAAAATTTAGTTGAGTCTTCTGTTAAATTTTGTCTTGAATTACATAATAACAACAACTTTAATCGAAAAAACATTGAACAAATTCAGCAATCAGTAGTAAAATTTATAACTGAGCCAATTTCTATTCATTTGGAAAATATTCTCAAGGTTCATTGTGTTAGTCCTGAACTCAACTCTGTTTTATCGGACTCAATAAATATGCTGAAGAACGTATTCCAACCTTGCAAAACTGAATATAAGTTAAATAAATGGTTACAAGACAACAATTTATTAATTCCTCTTATTCAAGTTTCTATTAACAGTGAGATTAGCGTAGTTCACAGAAATGGCGAATGTGTTTTTGATGAAATGTCAACTAAAGCCATATTTTTATCATTAGATTTCCAAATGAAATTAATTTTAGAAAAGATTGGTGACTTGACATCGATTATTATGGAAAATCAAACATCTGAAAGTAATTCTCTTATTTCATCTTTTATAGATGGAAATTTGTGGAAAACTAAAATAAAACATCTACCGAGCATCTTATGTGTTCCATATTTTCTGTACTTTGACGGATTTGAGATCAATAATCCATTAGGTTCCCATTCAGAGTCAATAACCGGTATATATTTTTCATTCCCGTTTTATAATAATATTTCAAAAACTGAAAACATATTTTTTTCTGGTTTTATAAAATCCCAATATTTAAAAACATTTGGAAATGACTCATGTGTAAAATATTTAATAAACCAAATAAAATCCTTAGAGGAAGAAGGTGTGTTAGTAAATATTTCCGGTACCGAATATCGTATTCATTTTATATTAGGCCTAGTAGTAGGGGATAATTTAGGTGTAAATGATATTTGTGATTTTAATAAATCCTTTTCAAGCAATTTTTTTTGTAGATTTTGCAAATGTCATAAATCCGAAACTCAACGATTGTGTGAGAATAATTTAAATAGAGAACGAAATATCCGCAATTATGAAATTGATGTTTCACAGCAAACACCAAAAGAAACTGGCATTCAAAAAAATTCCATATTTAACGACATTAAGACGTTTCACGTTGTAGAAAACTATTTTGTTGATCTTATGCATGACATTTTCGAGTGCATATGTCATTATGATTTATGCCACGTAATTAAATTTTATACGGAAAAGGTTAAAATCTTTTCTTTAGAAACACTTAACAGAAGAAAGCAAAATTTTAATTATGGACTTGATATAGGAAGCATATCCCCAGAAATCCAAGAAAATCATTTGAAAAAATCAAAATTAAAGATGTCGGCAAGTGAGATGAATAAAATTGGTTATCGAATTAAAATAAAAAACTTAATTTCGTTTTATTATTTAATACGAACTCTCACGCTTGTAAGGCGTTATAAGAATAAAAAGAGAGAGTGTCCTCTTCTATAAAAATTTACAGTATATATATATTTCATAATTGGAAGATACAAATCCCTTCCAATTTTACAATCATGAGAAAAAACTAAGATACTAAAATATTATTTTATTTTATCTTCTTTCAACAAAATAAAACACAAATATTATAAATTATCAAACTTACAATATTTTATGTTTATTGATAAAAAAAAAGAAAACATTTTCTTTATCTGTTAATTATCAATTATGTTCAAACAAAATTTAACTGTCTCAACAGAGATTAGAAAAATGAATATACATAAATTCTTCTTTGGTCTCTGTTGACACTTAAAATAAATCATTAAATAAACTTCGTTAATCACACAATTGATAATTAACATATTCGCACCTATTGATTTATTAATTTTAAATCAAAACTATTAGTACGTTTAATTTTGACCTAAACTATCTGTTATCGGTGGTGTCAGATTATTGATGACATCATTGTTGACATCGGTAATTCTGATGGCAAACTTAAAACGTTTGATGAGTTTTATGTATATGACATATAAAATTATGATTATTGCCAATGAAAGTAAAATATATAGAGCGATATTAGAATATTGTCTATTGTATTTTTCCCTTTCGATTAAATCATCATTCAGTTGTTTCATCTTCAAGTGAATATCTTCAATCTCTTCATTACTATCCATGTTGAATATTTTTAGTGATGAGTTGGTGATAATTCCTCTTTTAGAATATTTATCTAATTGAATACTCAAGTTTAATTTTGGTATGAATGATAATATTAGATTAGTAGTAAATAACTCCTGTGAAGTCATCATAATAGAGCCATGATTTAAAGCACATCCTGGTTTGAGTTCGAGAATACCTTCGCCTTTTAGTTCAATTGTAGTTGTTGAAGAGTTACAATTTAAGTTAATGACGTATTCTTGATCTAAGATGTATATCCATTTGTTGGAGTATCTTAATTGTATCCATATAATGGACGGCTTAGTAGAATATATTTTGCAGCTCGATGAAATTTGTTTACCATGATTTAGTAATTCTAACTCGCATCTACTGACATTTGATTGCATACCATACGTAGGATGTTGTTGTCTACAATAGTGGTAATTTGAAACAGCTTCACACTGATCCATATCTTCTATTGGATAAATCAGTGTTCTTTGGAGATCTGTTACTAAAAATCTTGATGATGGTTGAATGAAAACATATTTGTCATTGTACCTTGTTGGAACTGGAACCATATTAAAAATTTGAAATTCTTCTCTATTTGGAAGTGGTATTTTAATGTCGATGATTATTAACTGATGTTGAATAGCTGCCTTGCAATTCATTATTTTGTAAAGTTTTATTAGGCCATCAGGTGTATCATCTCCAGGTAGCATTAAGTTAGAAGGAACCTCTTGGCGAATAAGCTTAAGTTGACTCAATAATTGTTGAGGTGTAAACAGCAGTGGATGAATTTTACCATTTTGTGATTGAATGAGGATGTCGATTAATGCGTTCTGTACGTTTTGATAATCAATTAATGCCAATGTTAGCTGAGTTGATAACTTAAATACTTCCTAAATACTTCAATTAACCTATTTTTTTACTGAGGAAAGAAGGAAAAATATAATTGACACTATAATTTCTTATAACTTTGACAAAGCAAATTATGAGGCAATTAACCGTGAACTAAATTCTTATATATTAAATTCAACCTGTGTAAATAGTGCTGCATCTTTGTTTAATGAATTTTTATGTGAAACTATCGGTAAGCATACACCAAAGAAAATCGTATCAACACTTTCATGCCCTGCTCACTTTGATAAAGCACTTAGAATACTAAGAAATAAAAGAAATAAGGCGCATAAAAAATACAAACAAACAAAAAGATTATCTGATTTTGATACATTCGTTAGACTTAGCGAACAATTTAAAATTGAGGAACAACATGCTCTAGTTCTACATAAGGAAAAAACTGCTTTAAAACTGATCGATGATCCTAAACAGTTCTGGAACTTTATTAAGGATAGACGTAGTAATAAAGGATATCCCACTTCTATGACTCACATGGGTAATTCTTCTTCAGAACCGATTTTAATAGCTGATATGTTTGCACATCATTTTGAGAGTGTTTATCAACCACCTATTATCTTTAAAGAAACTGACCAGTCACATATTTTGCCCTCAGCTGACAGAATACTAGAAATCGAGCTTACGCTTGAAGAAGTTTTTAATTCAATTCAGTCTTTGGACATTAAAAAAGGACCGGGACCAGATTTAATTCCTCCAAAATTCATTAAAAGGACAGTAACTAGTATAGCAAAGCATCTTCAATATTTATTTAATCTTTCTCTAAGTCAGGGTATCTTTCCTGATATCTGGAAATCATCATTTATAACTCCTATCTTTAAAAATGGAGATAAGCGTAAGATTTCTAACTACCGAGGTATTGCCATTCTATCTACCATTCCTAAACTCTTTGAAAAAATTATAAGTCAAAAATTGTACACAGTTCTTAGAGACTTGATCCACCCTAATCAACATGGATTTGATTCGGGTAAATCAACAATTTCTAATTTGGTACAATATACTTCTTTCATTAGACGTCAATTTGCATCTGGTCTCCAAGTTGATGCTAATTACACAGACTTTTCTAAGGCCTTTGATAAGGTAGATCATGCTTTATTAATTTGTAAGCTTAAAAAATATGGAATTAGGGGCAAACTCTTGCAGTGGATAGAATCTTATTTGACAAATAGACATCAGGTCGTAAAATTTCAAGGTAAACATTCACGGGCAATCAAGGTTACATCCTCTGTACCTCAAGGCAGTCATTTGGGTCCTTTCTTATTTTTACTGTTCATTAACGATCTCACATTATTATTCCGAGATTGTGAATTTTCTTTATATGCTGACGACTTGAAAATATATAAAGTCATTAGGTCAATGTCCGATGCCTATACACTGCAACACAATCTCTCAACTTTATACAATTGGTGTCTACTAAATGGAATGCATTTGAACATTGAAAAATGTATGACAATTACATTCGCCAGAAGCAGCCATAAAATAAAATATACATATAATATAAATGGATCTAATCTATCAAGGGTTAATATTATTAGGGATTTGGGTGTTATGTTAGATAGTTCCTTGACATACAAACAGCATATCAACCAAATCTGCACAAGTGGACATGCTATTCTCGGCTTTATTAAACGTAGAGCAAAAGAATTCAACGACATCACCTTGACAAAAACTTTGTACTGTTCATTAGTTCAATCAAAAATGGAATATGCTAGTATAATTTGGTCGCCTTATACCGAGTTATTCGCAAGCTCTATTGAATCGGTACAAAAACAATTCTTACTCTTTGCATTAAAACCTCTCGGTTTTACTGGATACAGACTGCCTAAATATGAAGAAAGGCTCTTACTGCTGAATATGGTCTCACTAAAATCAAGACGTGAGCTTGCTTCTGCTTTATTTGGTTTCGACCTAGTCAGAGGTAATATAAGGTGTCCTGAATTGTGTGAAATGATGGTTCCTAATTGTCATACTTATAATACAAGACACAGGAGGCCTCTTATTGAAGAACTTCATAGACATGATTATTCTTTTTATAACCCACTTAACGAATGTATCAGAAATTTTAATAAGTATAGTGCTTTTTATGACTCTAATATGAGTAGGGATCAATTCAAGAATAAAATTCTAGCTAAATTTAAAACTTTGAATTCCTCATAATTTAAATATAAATAATATTATATGGTATCAATACAATCATGTAGTAGTATTATTTAGTATTATAATTTAGGTTAGAAATTAAGATAAATTTAAGTTTAATTTACATATGTACTGTCTTTATTTGACTGAATAAACTATTATTATTATTATTAATGTAAATGTTTGTGAAGAGTTGAGTTTATCAACAATATATGTTTGTTGATTTATAACTGTTATCAGATATTCTATTTGATTGTTAATGGAATCAAATTGTTTCCTGATCATCTCGTTTGATTTCTTCAATACATTGACTGTGGACTCAGAAATAGAAGTTTGTTTATGAATCAAATTGGTCATATGTTTTTCGTTTCTTCTGATTTCTTTGATGTCAGCTTCGTATTCATTAGCGAATTTTTGATCAAGCACTCCAAAAAATTGATTGGCCAGCGTGCCGACAGTGTTAATTAATCCTCTTCGTTTTCTGTTTGCTTCTCTATATGGTTGACTTAAAATTGTATTTTTATTCTCTTTCTCTTCTATCTGGTAGTTCAATTGATACAAAATTGTTGTACAAATTTGTTTGTTAATCTCGCCATCATGATAAATTGAACAAAAATGTTTTAGCTTATTCATATGTGTTTTGAAATTGTTGAATTCCTGCCAGTAGTTTTCTAAATTGTAGTACACTATTATGTTCCAATCATTATTGATTAATTGTAATCGACCCATATCTTCGAAATAAATTCCGGGGTGATTTTTAAATGGCGTAGCTGTATACGTTGGAAGACCCCTTCCGCCCCAAAAATTGGAAAATAGTAGTAAGAAACATAAAATTGATGATAATTTTAAAGATGAATTTCTTTTTGTAACTACTAATGAAGTCTGGTTTTGAACATTTGATGGAATGTAATTATTTTCTTCTATTGGAAGTGGACAAATCTTTACTATTGGTCTTTTATAAATATTTTTATTAGTTTTGACCGAAACAACACGGACTAGGTTGTCTTTGCCAGAATGTGTTTCAATTACTTTTCCAAGTAACCATTTACTTGGAGGTAAGTTGTCTTCTTTAATGAGGACAATACTTCCTATTTTTATATTCTGTTGTTCTGCCTTCCATTTGATGCGTTGTTGAAGTTGTGTTAAGTATTCTGAGCTCCATCTTTTCCAGAAATCTTGGTTCATGCGAGTAAGTAACCTCCATCTTGTTAATCTGTTAGATGGAATATCTAATAAATTTGATTCTGGACTTGAAAACAAACTTCGACCAATCAAAAAGTGTCCGGGTGTTAAAACATCTAAACTGTCGGGATCATCATTTATTTTGCAAAGTGGCCTTGAATTTAAGCAAGCTTCGATTTGTGCCAAAACGGTTGTCATCTCTTCGAATGTTAGTTTGGTATCTCCAACTATTCTTTTGAGGTGGTTTTTTACTGATTTAACACCCGCTTCCCATAAACCACCCATGTGAGGAGATAGTGGTGGAATAAAATGCCATTCAGTGCCATTAGCTGATAATTTATGGGTGATTTCTTTATATGTTTGCATGAATTCTTTAGAGTTTTGTTTTAACATTTTGTTTGCTAATACAAAGTTTGATCCATTATCACTAAATAGTTTTGAAACAATTCCTCTTCTTGATATGAACCGTTTGAAAGCAGCTAAGAATGCAGTTGAAGTCAAATCACTTACAACTTCTAGATGAACAGCTTTTGTAGATAAGCATACAAATACACTAATGTATCCTTTAAAGGTTTTGGAACCCCTTCCTTTTGACATTCGAATATCAAATGGACCAGCAAAATCTACAGCACTATTTGTAAATGGAGGGGCGATATTTACTCTTTCTTTTGGTAACGAACCCATTAATTGATGTGATGTTTTTGATTTGTACTTAAAACATATGACACATTTGTTTATATTATTTTTAACAGCTCGTGTACCGTTTATTATCCAAAATTTCCTTCTTGTGTATGACAAGGTTAGCTTGTTTCCACCATGTAATGTTGTTATATGTGCAGCATTAATCACTAATGTTGTAAGTGCACATTTATAAGGTAAAATTGCAGGATGTTTTTCTTCGAAATCTAAGTTGTTCTGCAATCTTCCCCCAACTCTAATGATTCCATCACTATCTAGGAATGGATAAAGTGAGAAAATGTTGCTTTTGTTATTGATTGGAATTCCACTTTTAAGATTTTGAGCTTCCGATGCAAATTCGTATTTCTGGCCTAATCTAGTGATTAAAGTTGTTGCTTTGTTAAGTTCATCCAATGTCAATGTACCATTGAATCTAAAGCCTTTTTGTGTCCTTAAATTTTGTATGAATCTTATACAAAACGCAGTGACTCTTATTAACTTATTGTAGGAAGAATATTTGTCTATTAAATTTAAGTCGTTACAATTTGTAATATTTGTAACGAATAAACTTGAAACTTTTCGTAATTCAAGATCTGTATTTAAATTTTGATTACTGAATTTCATATATTCTGATTGCTCGTTTTTTAACCATAATGGACCATTCCACCATATATTGTGATCCAATAATTCTTTTGGATTTAATCCTCTGGATGCACAATCTGCTGGGTTGTCTTCGGAAATGACGTGATTCCATTGATTTGGGTTCATATTAGTTTGAATTTCCGAGACTCTATTTGCTACGAACGTTTTCCATTTGTTGGGATTACCTCTAATCCAGGCCAATACTATAGTTGAATCACTCCACGCGTAAACTGACGTATTTGAAATCTGCATAGCTTTTTGGATTTGATATATTAGTTTTGATAGTAAAACTGCTCCACACAATTCAAGCCTTGGCAATGAAATTTTTGTTTTTATTGGAGCAACTCTTGTTTTTGATGCCAATAAACATACATTTATTTCTCCATCTTCTTTTACTGACTTGCAATATATTGAAGCTGCGTATGCTTTTTCGGAAACGTCACAAAATCCATGAAGTTCTAAATTTTTTAAGTTGTTCGAAAATTGTATCCATCTTGGGATTTTAATTGCCTCTAATGTTTTTAGTTCATTTCGTAGATTAAACCATTTTATAGCAACATCTGGTGGAACTTTTTCGTCCCAAGTAACACCTGCTAACCATAAATCTTGCATTATGATTTTTGCATTGATTATTGTTGGGGCCAAAAGTCCTAGTGGATCGTATAATTTGGCGGTTTCAGACAAAATTTTTCGTTTTGTAAATTTTTCATTTGGAGGAACATCTTTTAACGTGACTCTAAATTCAATATTATCACGTGTTGTGTTCCATATAGTGCCCAATGTTTTAATAGAATTATCTTTATCTAACTCATAGTTGCCGAATTCGCGATCTATTATTGGTATATCATTTAATAAATCTGGATCATTGCTTGACCATTTTCGCAATGTCATCCCACCAGTTTTTAATAATTTTATTAAACCATTTATTAGTTGTTGTGCTTCTTTTTTTGTGTCACAATCTGATAATAAGTCATCCACATAAAAGTCATTTAAAACTATTTGAGTTTCACGAGGATAGATTTCTATATTATCTTTTGCTATTTGTTGTAGAGTTTTAATAGACAAATATGATGCTGAAGCGGTACCAAAGGTAACTGTATTCAATTTGTATTCTCGAATTTCATCATTTGGATTGAAGCGCCATAAGATTCTTTGAAAGTTTTGATGTTCTTTCGAAATTTTAATCTGTCTAAGCATTTTTTCTATGTCTGAAGTAAAGACATATTTATGTTTTCTCCATCTTAACAATATTGATGATAAATCATCTTGTATAGTTGGACCAATATGCATTAAGTCGTTTAGACTTACGCCAGTTGTGGTTTTAGCTGATGCATCAAAAACAATTCTTAACTTCGTTGATGAACTACTTTCTTTGAAAACTGCGTGATGTGGCAAATAATAGCATTTTTCAATATTTTCATATAGATTATTTTGTGTTGGTTCCATATGATTCAAATCTAGATAATCTTGTATTATTTTAGAATAATCAGATTTTAATTCTGCATTCTTATTTAATCTTTTTTCGATTTGTAAAAATCTAGACATTGCAGAAAATCTTTATTTTCCTAATTTTAGATTAGTATTATCTTTAAACGGAATTTTCACAACATATCGGCCATCTGCTTGTTTCTTGTAAGTTTCTTCATAGAATTTTTCGCAGTATTTTTCATCCGATGTTTGTTGTCTCGCATCGTGTATTTCTTCAATTTCCCAAAATCTTTTCAGATCATAATCTTCGTTCACTGTACCAACCATACTTATTAGTTGATCGCTATTTTTTTGAGATGTGTTGCCTAGTAGGATATATCCAAGCTCAGTTTTTTGAGCTACAGGAGTATTTATCTTTCCTTTGATTAAACCAGTTTGTATTATACTGGAATAGTAATCTGCTAAATCATGTTCTTGTGCTAAGTTTTTTAGAGAAGATATAGAGATAGCTAAACTATCGTGAAGCCTTTTTATAGCTGATGATGATTCTTCAACAATTGTTTGATGATTACACATTTTTTCAAATGTTTTGTTTATTAACAGCCTTGTATTATGATATCTTGTACAAAGCGTATTCCATGCTTTGGTGTAATTTTGTTCATTTATTGGAAGAGGAAGTAGTAATTCTTTCGCTTCTCCAGTAAGATTTGATATTAAGTAATGCATTTTTTCGACATTGCTTAATTGTTTATTATTGTGAACTAATTGTTCAAAATAGTCACGGAATGGTATCCATGCTAAATAGTTACCATCAAATGATGGAATTTTAATTTGTGGCAATTTTATTTGACATTCTCGATTGTCATTGCCTATTGCAGTCTTATTTTGTGTGATATTAAAACTGCTTATTTTTTGTTGAAGTAAAGATAATATTTCTTTATATTCATCCTCTAGCAATCCGTGGTCAGAATTTGTGAAATATTCGTGTTGTAGATCTTCATCGCTGGCGGAAAGAAATAGTTGCATATGCTCTTCGTCAATCATTTTCCAGATGTTTTGCATTTCACTTTCTGTATTTTTGTAGAAATGGATTAGCTGACCGTCTTTTTCTGCATCTTTGAAGTTCTTTTGAAGTTTTTGATGTAGAAATTTGACTTTTTTGAGATTTTGTTGTATTGTTTTATCCAATTTGTTATCAGATGATTTGTTATCATTCGATTGACGTTTTTGTTCAGCTTGACGTATACCTGTTGTAACTTCATGTAATTTGTCTTTGCATGATTGGATGAATTTCTTGACTGTTGCGTTAAATATCTTGTTTTCATCTTTCTCGAAATAAATGTGATCTGCGCTGGATGATGAAAATTTTCTTACTATATTTTCATCCAACTTGTTCCATTCAAACAGAAGTTCATTTGATGCTTCAATAAGCTTTTCAATTTCTGACGAAAACTGTCGTGTGAGAATTGTTTTTTCCAATGTTTTAATGCCAGAATCATACAATTTTTTATATTTTCCCGTTAAATCAGCTAACTTTTTGTATTCAGTATCCATGTTGATTACTTTATACTTCGTTGATGCGCAGATGGAAAATGTTTACTCACAACTCACGTAACACTGGAGTCAAACGTTGACAACTTTTTGTTTTTGTTGGAAACAATAAACCAAATAACCTTGATGTAGGTTAATTTTATTGGTATAATGAAATACCTTTAATTTTACTATATTTATAAATAGTAAAATTGGAGCACTAGATTTTGTTAATCTTAACTGATTATATATAAATCTTTAGCACTGGCAACTTTGATAGCTTTAAATTGATTATATAACTTATAATCCGTAGCACTGTTGCTTTAATGGCTCGAAGGACCATGAATAAAATTGGTTATCGAATTAAAATAAAAAACTTAATATCGTTTTATTATTTAATACGAACTCTCACGCTTGTAAGGCGTTATAAGAATAAAAAGAGAGAGTGTCCTCTTCTATAAAAATTTACAGTATATATATATTTCATAATTGGAAGATACAAATCCCTTCCAATTTTACAATCATGAGAAAAAACTAAGATACTAAAATATTATTTTATTTTATCTTCTTTCAACAAAATAAAACACAAATATTATAAATTATCAAACTTACAATATTTTATGTTTATTGATAAAAAAAAAGAAAACATTTTCTTTATCTGTTAATTATCAATTATGTTCAAACAAAATTTAACTGTCTCAACAGAGATTAGAAAAATGAATATACATAAATTCTTCTTTGGTCTCTGTTGACACTTAAAATAAATCATTAAATAAACTTCGTTAATCACACAATTGATAATTAACATGAGATGAAATGTTTTGTACATTATTTCCCTCTTATTATAGGAGATTTAGTTCCAGAAAATGATGAAATTTGGAGTTTTGTGATTAATCTAATTCAAATTATAGACATTTTACTTTCAAAGCGATTCAATAGAGAAAAATTAGAATTTCTTAATCAAATTATAAAAGAGCATCATACAAAATACTTACTGTTTTTTAATGATACTCTCAAGCCAAAACATCACCTTCTATTAGATTATTCTAAAATTATAGAATCTTCTGGACCTCCCAGAGAATATTGGTGTTTTGGATTTGAAGGCAAACACAGAGATTCAAAGTATTGTGCAAAAACAACAAATTCAAGAAAAAATATTTGTCTCACATTAGCTAAAAGGGCGCAACTCAAATTTTCAAACTTTTTCATGACACCTTCTACACCTATCTTAAATGTAGAAGAAAAGTATAAAGTGAATGCCACCTACATAAGTAACTTTTGTGATAAAGCACAGCAGCCACAAGATAATTTTAATTGTTATTCTCAAATTTCCTATAAAGGCACTTTATACAAAAATAATTTATTCTTAACTAAATACGATAAAGAGTTGAAAATCTTTAAAATAACTGAAATTTATGTTAGCAAATTCGACGATATTATTTTAATTCTGGTGGATCAAATTGCTTCTAGCAAACTAAACTCCCATTATCAATCTTTTGAAATACACGACATAAATCAAATCATTCAAAATAATCTATTACTTAACATAAAAGCATTTGGCGGGCCTCCAATAAACATCACAACAACTGTTCATGGCAAACATATGATACGGCTAAAAGAATATTTTTAAACCTGTTTATTTCCATTTCAAAACTTTTTGTTTCCATAACCTACATGCTTATGATCTTTTTTATTTAATAACTGATCAACAAAAAGAAATCACCTAAGTAAGTATTGTCCTCTCTTTTAATTCAGTGTTACGTGTACTAGTTCATAACACTATCCCTTTCATATTCAATGTGATTACTAAATTATTAACTGAAATATTGACTAACGGGCGAAAATAAGTAAAATGTATAGATGTGTTTATTGTGAAAGAAGAGGAAATGGAAGATTAATTATATACAAAGGCATACTCATATTGTCCCTTTTTAATAGTTTCATAGTTTTAATAGTATGTTTCTCTTATTTTGTCTAATGCAGTAAAGATAACGATATCAATCGTTTTATTATATAAATGTAACCCGTAAAGGATTAACATCACTTTGTTATTACGTTTTAAAAAATTAGTGTTATAATTTTTGTTCTACTCGTTTTTTTATATAAATATGTAATATATACTATTTTTTTATTGTTTTTTTTTAATTCATATATTAAGATTGATTAAATGTAAGATTGATTAAATAAAACAAAGGTAAAAGTTAGATAACGATAAACGCATTTGGGTTGAAATTGATTATTGAGTCATAAAAAATGGACGAAAGTATTGTTGGAATCAACGTCGAAACTGGTAACATTTTACAATTTGAAAAAGGACAATCCTGTGATCCTGATGAATATGATATCAGTAATGGTCTAGAAACATCCAATGACGAATTTATTATTTTAAACGCAGATGCTAATCATCAAGTGACCAATACTAATTTGTCGGTATTGAATATAGATAGTTTTCAGTTTTCTTTTGAATCTAAAGAAGAACTATTTCAATTGCTGAAATCGTGGAATTTAGAATTATTGCTTCAAACCTGCATAGGTAAGACATCAAAAATAAAATATTTGTAATTGTTATCATTAATTTCATTCTTTTAGAAAATTTCATAGACGTGGAAGCATTGAGGTTAATGACGAATCATTTCAAAATGGAATTTTATAAAAAAATCCCAGTTGGAATTCAAATTAAATTGGACTATCATTTGACCAGATGGCAACACACAAACGATATAAATAAATCGATCATAGAAGAAGACAATGGTTTGAATCTTCGACGGGATCCTTTAAGCCTATCTCCTCAAGCAACAAGCAGTATTTTTGTACCAATCAGCATCGCTTCTAGTGACAACGACACTAACAAAATCGCAAATTTGAATGTCAGTGCTTTATTGAACGAAAGTCACACTGGACTCCAAATTAAGTCGTTTTACAAAACAAACAACATATTAAGCGACACCCTACGTAATTTGTTAGTAACTAAAATTTCCCAATATATGATTAGCAATCATATCAAAATGTCAGTGGAAATCGCAAAAAATATTGCCTCGAAAGTGATCACGCTCTTTCCTAATGAAAATATGGTAATTATTTTTCTTTTAATAAATTTCTTTGAATTGTAATATCATAATATGTAAAAATGTACATATTTATTTATTTTCAGGGGGTCTATTATTTTAAACTACCGGGTGAAAAACCCATGGGTAAAATTTACTCAAATTATTTTAACCAAATAAGATCACTTCAGAACGCAGGCTTAAGGAAAAAACGCTGTTTGCTAGATACGAGGACAGAAGAAAAAAGCAACAAAAAAAGTCAAACGATGCAGTTAAACATTGAAACAAATATAGAAGAAAATTTAAATGAAATTGCTAAAAATAATTGTAGTTGGGCCGAAATGGAACAGCATTACTCAGCAACATCAAATTACAGAATTAAACACATATCTAACTGCAATTCGACGGAAGAAATATTGAAGAAATGGGTGCACTATAAAAAACCATTCGGTTATAAATTGGTAAGATATATATTTATATATATATGTATGTATATTTAAATATGTATGTATGTACATATGTATGTATGTATATTGTATACATTTAAGTTTTGAAATTTTTAACATTTTATTTTACTTCATTTATTAGATTGAAATAGATTTTAAAACCATGTATCCAGCCACAGATAACTTAGAAGCAGCTTTTAATTCTTTCGCATTGGATATTATAGAGGTTTTCGAAAAAAATATTAAAGACAAAAATGCAAGGTGCTTATTAGATAATCTAAAGCAACAAAGAAACATTTCTGAGAGTATGTCCTTTTCTTAAACTCAATTTATTTTTTGTTACCAAAAATGTTTCTTTTTTCAGATGGCCTACATGCCACAATTTTGCATTTAATTCATTTTGTTCTTCTGCCAACCGCTAGAACGGTTAAAAATTTGAATGGACAAAAAAAAGTTAATAAAATTACGATTAAAGATTCTCAACAATCATTTATGTTGGTTGGTGCGACAGCAGAACGGGTCGAAGAACTAATTCAGCAGAAACTTGACGAAGGTGTGGCGATACAACCTTTTATAGTAATAAAAGGCACATTGGGAAATCCGGAAGAAATATTTGTATATTTTGATGGAATTAAATATCAAATTTTTTCGATTATTCGTGCAGTCGAAATATGTTTCAATATATTTTATGTATTAAATTTAAATTTTCCAATGCAATCCATACTAGTATGGAGTTTTATTAAACAGTTCTTTTTTGAGTTTATTGCGAATAATGATCGAGATAAAAAACATCCTTCGGTTGGAAGTTTAATCGCAGAATTAAAAAAAAACCAATTTAATAAATAAATAAATAATTCTCTAACTACAAGTACAATGAAAAATGAATCTAAAACCATTTACAAGGTTTTCAATACATGCGTAGCTCTTTGAATTTATTTTAGAAATTATATTGGCTATAGACTGAATTAGTAATTAAGAGAACTATCTTATATTTTATAAATGAATTTACAGTATAATTTTGTTTCGTATTTGTAAGATGTTTTAATGGATTGTGATAATAATTATTGTTATTTGTTATTTTATTTTTATTTTTTTTTGTTATTTTTTTATTGTTATTTTTTGATTGATTTATTTGTGATAATGTAGTTATGATCATTAATTTTTTATTTAAAGATTATTTTAAGATCAAAATAATTATTTAAATTTAAGTAATTTTATAATAGTGTTTAATTAAAGAAACAAAAAACGTATTTTATTATTACGTTTAGTATGATGAATTCCTTTTGACAATCAGTTAATATAAACATTGGTTTATAAAACTTTGGTTTTTTTATATTTTTTAATAGGATAAATAATATTTTATGTATTAAATTATTGAATTAATAAAACTAAGATTGAATAAAAAACTATTTTATTTTACTGAGCAAGTAATATTTCACTTAAAGAAATTTCTGTTTAGATCTGTTATTTTACAAATTTTAATATCGAAAAATAAAATAACCGTTTGTTTAACTTTCATATTGTGATAATTTGTATTATATTTATTTGGAAATTTTCTCCTTCACTTAGACTTAGAAACATGCAAGCCAAATTAAATGTTAATAAGGAACTAGATAAGGGGTAAACTCCAGATTCTGCATAGTAAAATACCACAGTAAGAAAGTTAAACAAATCGCTTGATTTATTTTTCAAAAATAAATCGTAAATTTGACAGATATTTTCTATTTATTTGAAGAAATGCCTCATCAATTTGAATAAAAAATTTCATTAATCAATTCGCTATCTTTTTAAAGAATTATTTTATTAGTGAAATAACATTTTTTATCAATTTAAAAATATGTTTTATTAAATAAATACAATTTTACATCAATTTGCGAAATAATATTATTACATTAATTAAAATTTTCGTCAATGTGAGTAAATATTTTATCATATAAATAAAATGTTTCTCAAATTGAAGCAACTTTTTTTTAAATAAATTTTCATTTCTATCAAATTGAAGGAATCTTTTATTAAAGAAATAAAAATGTTTATCAAAATGAACACAAAACTGTCAAAATTATAACTATGTTTGTGAAAAAAATTTGATAAACTTTTATCAAATTTTATTTAAAATGATAAAAAAGTTTGTTAGCGTTATATTGATACTATGTCTTGACGTAGCAATTAATTTAGCACAATTATCCTACAATGCAATTAATTGATGCGTGAAGACGTAAAATATGGCAATAATTGAAGACAACAATAATTATGTTTTCAACTCAAATTATTGTAGTCAATTATCTTAGTTCTCGTGATAGACGTTTGGAATATATTAGTGGCTCCAAATGACGTTAGTTTATTTGTATATATTTTATGTTGTTTTAAATTCAAAATATATCATTAAAAAGTTTAAATAATATTTAGAATTATTTTAATTATAAACAACACCTTTCCATCAATGTTTTAGCAATGGTTGTCTCATATTAGTTGGTAAATTTCTTAATGGGGCCGAGATTTTGAAAACATTTTTGAAATATTTTCATCTGATAAGTATTTTGGTTTGTCATTATGAAAATGTTTTTTGTTTAATTTTTGTTAATTTATTAAAGACATTTTAGTGAAATAATGGTAATAATAGTGACATGTGCGAAAATTACTTTCCACAATTGTTTACCATCTAAATTCTTGTACTGCAAAATAATTAAAACTGAAAACTTAAATTTTGTAGTCAGTTAGTTTAAGTATTGACCACTAGTGTCAGGTCAAAATAATAGCCCAATAATTTTTATAGTCAAGACTGAAACTAGAATCAATTAAACTAAATAATATATCGTAGTAACCAATTAATTGTTACGTCAAGACATAGTATGATAGTTGTTTCATAAAAAAGATTGCCATTTTATTTAGAATGACTGCTATTTTTCTTTGAGTGTGGTTGTCGTAATATGGAGACCAAATTACCGACGCATATTCCAAAATAGATCTAACGAAGCAACAGTACATGTTTCACACAGTATAGGGATCTTGAAATTCTTTTGAATTTCTGATCATAAAACCCAACATACAATTCGTCCTTGTAATAATTTTATTAATATGATCGCTGAAAGACAGATTGTATTTGAAATAAACACCTAGGTCTTGTATAGCAAATACTCGATGTACTAGACTACTGTTAAGGTAACAGTCATTGTATGTAATTGATCTTGTACGGTGAAAGGTTAACGTATAACATTTAAGCACATTCAGATGGAGTAGGTTATCAGCGCACCATGCACAAAAACGATTTAATTCTTCCTGAAGTAACTTTGTATCAAGCTCGTTTAAGATTACTTTATAAATTTTCATGTCGTCGGCATAAATTAGTACCTTGCAGAAATTAAAACAAGAGACAACATCGTTTATAAATAACAAAAACAGTAGAGGTCCAAGATGACTACCCTGTGGCACACCAGAATTAACGAGAAACTCAAATGATTTAAAAGAGCCAATTTTAACGTATTGTCTTCTGTTTTTTAGGTATGACGAGATCCAACGAATGAGTATTTCAGCACATTCCAATCTATCCAGTTTCTCAACCATGATATCGTGATCGATTGTGTCGAAGGCCTTTTTAAAATCAGAAAAAATGACGTCAACTTGCAATCCAGAGTCCAACGCTTGAGATACGTCAGTAGTTAGTATCGCTAGATTAGTTGTGGGAGATCTTCTAGGGTAGAAGCCATGCTGACAAGGTGATATATATTTTTTGGTATGAAAAAGTATATAATTTCTTATTATACTTTCAAATAGCTTAGGAATAGTCGACAGTATTGCAATCCCCCGATAGCTTTCGATATCATCCTTACGTCCAGTTTTTTTTGAAAATTGGCGTAATGTGAGAAAGCTTCCAGACACATGGAAAAATGCCAGATGACAGACTTCTGTTAAATATTTTGAGTAGCGGATTTACTAAAGAAGTAGCACATTTCTTTAAAAAGATAGGCGGTATATTGTCTGGGCCAGCACCCTTGCTTGTGTTTAGAGCATTCAACGCTAACAATATGTCTGATTCGGTTATTTGAAATCCCAAGAAATTTCCGTCAGTTAACAATATCTCTGTTTCGTTATGCGAGTTACTTCGTGATGTATTGGATGTATAAACATTTTTAAAGAAGTCAGCAAAAAAATTGCATATAATATTTTGATCGCTAGATGATTCCAATTTATACGACATGAATGACGGATAACCATTAGACTCCCTTTTTAAGTTAATAAATTGCCAAAATCTTCGAGGATTATCATGAATATCCGACTCCACGTCAAGTAAATAGTTGTTATATAAGAATTTATTGAGTGTTTTAAATTCCGTGCGAAGATAATTGTAAATCTGGTAACTTAATTCGTCTTGCAGTAGCTTATACTTCTTATGTGCCTTATGCATACGATTTTTTAAATTCATTAATTCTTTGTTAAACCACGGTTGACGAGAATTTGAAGTAGTAGTTCGAAATTTAGGAACAAGATCAGTAATTCCATTGTTCAATATATCGTAAAAACGCGCAACAATCAGATTTAAATCCTCCTCCTGCTCAATAAAGTTCCAGTCTATGGTATCCAGGAGAGTATTGATTGAACTGTAATCGGCCTTCCTAAAATTAAATGAGAAATTGTTATAATAGCTATCCCTATCATTGTTATCAAATTTATAAAAAAATATTTGAATATGTAGTGGCGTATGAAAAGGACTAACTGAGTCAGCTAGGTCCTCACATGTAGAAATACTTATATCAAGTTCCAAGGACGAAAACACAAGATCCAGTAAGTGTCCGTAGTTATTGTTAAATTTGTTGATTTGTTTAGTTCCAAACCCAAAAATAATATCTAGAATTGCACTTTGACTATCATTACTATTGGTTGGAGTAATTTCATCGTCTAATGTCACCCACTTTAATGTTGGGAAGTTGAAATCACCTGCGAATATAATTTCGTCGTTTTCCAGAATTATTGAACTTATGTCGTTCTCCAAAATTTCAGCCAGGCTTGCATAAGATACTGAAGATGAATCAAAAGGTAGATATAACGCGATAATCAAAAAAGACTTGTTGACAAAGTTTAATCTGACTGCTATAAGCTCGATGTTACAACTGCTTGTGTATACAATTTCAGATTTATGCTGGTTAGAGACAGCCATTATTATTCCACCACCACGAAGTACAGAATCTATATGCTCGTGTCGATCTCTTCGAAATATTGTATATGAAGACGAAAAAAATTCCTCTGAGCTGATTGATTTGACAAGCCATGTTTCAACGATTATAATAACATCATAGTGACCATCTTGTGTGTTCAAAAATATTTTGTTTATTTAGATCTAATGCCACTTGAATTATGATAGTAGATAGATAAAATGTCTGGAGAAAATTGAGTGCTCCTGTCTACGGCTAAAGACAAAGAAGAAACTGTAGAAGTTATAGCTGGATGGTTATTAGTGTATGTTATTTTCGATTGCATTGAGACCTTGTTGCTAATAAAAAAGGTTTCCCCTTTACTTCAAATTCCTTTACTAGTACTTCTGAAGGTCAAGCAAACGATTCAATTATCGATTGTATACTGGAAGCAGGCACGTTGAATTTAAATGAAGAATAATCTAAACCCATTTGTCTATTTTTCGCACCAATGACTTTGTAGCACTGATCAACACGAACAAGTAATCTTTCATTTAAAAATTTAGTTTTTTCTTCAACTGTAACTTCCGCATTCAATCGAGATATGAAAATCCATTTAGTAGATTCGTTTAAAATCGGCACTTCATTGTTGTTATCTATTTGTTTTTTATGATCGGAAGCTTCACTATTATTTCTTATTACTGAAGAATGATTATCACCATTCTTTAGGAAAACGTCATCATCAGACGCTAAGTTTTTTGTTAACGATCTCGTAAACATTCTTGACACAGAGGGTTGAGTTGTGCATGGAAGGGGTTGAGCATTGAGATCTAAATTAGTCAACCGAACATTTGATTCAGATGATGTAGCAGATAACATTGATTTCTCTGTTAGCATGCTAGCTATTTTGTCCAATTTCAAACTAATCTCTGAGACTTGCAGCTGCAATTTGGATAACACAGTTGTGTGACATGAGATCTCTTCATCACATTTATCGCAGAACCAGTAAACTGATTTTAAATTTAAGAAACTAGCCTTAAATGTTGAGTTGGATTTCGCCTTAACACCAGCGCAAGTGTAGTGAACAACCTTATCACAGCTGCCTTTGCAACTAAAAAAATCATCAAATATGACAGCATTACAAATACAGCAATCCTTATGCAACATTATTTAAATAGAGGTCAATGCGATATTTTGATTAAATGTTACTGTTTTTACTTATTAAAAATGAGCAGGTTAATAACCTTATACAATCCAAATTTATTATTAACTAACTTTACGGCTTATTAAAAACAAAAAATGATTTATGTACGTACACTTTGATTAAATGTTATTGTTATTACTTATTGAAAATGAGCAGGTTAATAACCTTTAATACCGTTATTTAAAACAAACTGAACACGAAATTAATTAAATTTTGAGTAACACATACAAGTTTTGTACTTGATAACAAAACTAAAACTAACTTAAAAAGCTTTTCAAATCACCAAAAACACTTATGTTTCAATATTAACACAATAATAAAACTTATAAAATTGGATTTAACTATAAAGCTAATAAAGCCGCTAGTCATACAATTAATTATGTAAAAATAAAAACAAAAATCGAGAGAAAAATTAAAAAACGTCTGATCCTTTCGGAATTAAGTTTCATTTTGATGATTAGTATGAATAAACTTTTTTTTGAAATGGGGAGGTGTGTTGTAATGTAAATTTTAATTAAAAAGACTTCTTATACACTTCAATAATATTTTTTATTTTATTAATATAATGTCCGTCTCTAAGAGTCCTTCTTTAGAGAATAAGTTCTGATTTTTATGAGATAGAAAAAGAAATCAAAATTCATTCTTTGAAGAAGGTCTCTTAGAGACAGAAAATATATTAAGAAATAAAATATATTATTAAAGTGTATAAGAACTCTTTTTAATTAAAATTTACATTAGATTAACATTTTAAGTAGTTCATAAACAATTAAAAAAGGTGGGTTGGAAATACATTCCTTTGGAAACATGAAAGCACTAGTTCAAGGGATGTTTTCAAATAATTCAATTAAAAATTTTTGCTCAGTAAAAAAATTACTATTACTTTTCATTCTGTATCTGATAATAGTAAATTATTTAGATATTATTGATAATCCTGTTTATAAAAAAAATCAGTGACTAAATTTTATTGACCTTCCTTTAATTCAATATAAATAATAATAAGTATTATATATAAAACGAAACTTAACGATTTGGCTCATACCTAAATAAAGAAACTCTAATTTTTAATTTCTGTTTGTTTAACTTAATTTCTAGTTAAACATTCCAATTAGGGTATCCAATGTCGATTATCGAGTACCCGAGTACCCGGGCATTTTTGGATTTTTCAACATACTCGGCCAATCGAGTATCTCGATCAACTACCCACCCGGGTAATTTGATAGACTATAAAATTTTGATTTTCAACAAGCAATCAAAAGATCCCTAAGTTTGAATTATATTGATTGGGACGTAGAACCTAGGAATTTTTAAAACTTAATGCGACCTATGGTTTTGAAAGGATTCTATATGTTGTTGTGACTCATATTGTAAGTCCTATTGCATAACACATTTTATTAAAAAAGTTACCAGTCAAAAGTAAATCTACGCAATTCAGGTCGAGTAAACAGCATTTGGGAAATATGCTAAATTTTATTCTTGCCCAGCAAAATCTTGTACTGTAAGGAATGCACATATTGTTGTTGTTTATGATATTGAACGGAATGATAAAAATGATCCTGCAGAAGATGGCTGTATAATGGGTTAAATTCTGTTATTTATAAAACAAATTTTCCAAAATAAATTTTTGGATTGAACAAGTTTCAATTTATTTGAATTGGATTCGAAAAAAACACTTAAATATATTAACCATACACGGCTGTACCCCCACCATACATTAACTTTTCTAGTTATATTTTATATCTTTTTTAAATACCCGGGTAACCTAGTTATTTCAAAAATTAATACTCGACTACCCGGGTACTTGCAAAGTTGAGCAATTTGGATACCCTAATTCCAATGTTATTTCTCAGTAAAAAATATGACGCTAAGGAGCACTTTAAGAATATGAAAATAATTGGCAAAATGAGAACTTCAATTTTTTATTTCATATTAGTAATGTTGTACGGCGCAATTATGTTTTAAGTGCCTAACTCCCAATCTGTAATGATTTACTTTAATGTCGTTACTTGACAGCAGTTCTGATGAATGATCCAGTACTCCTCAATAGATATGGATTTGCCAGTTTGTTAAGAGAGTTCTTCAAATCCAATATGCAGGCATCAATCAATCTTACTGTACAGGCATCTATAATTCATTAGACTAACATCACGTAATTCACGAGATATATTTTTCAAGACGATTTTTGTAATCAGACAATGTGATATTTCTACCTCTTAGTATTTTCAATAAAAGCAGTGAATATATTTTTACATCTATCGTTTTATATGTATGGTCATATGTGTATAACCATTCCAATTATTAATCTAGATTAAGCTATGTTTAAATCGTTTACCAGTAAAATAAAATGTTTAATCATTTAGGTATATGATAATAATTAAATTCTTGTGGTTACTCTTTTTAATTAATCGACAAACCATAAAGTCAACACACTTACATCGTTCTACAAAGATATTGTTATTACAAAAGAAACAACAAAATCTCATTTTATCAAATTAAAGTTATTTGTCCCTTTTAATTAAGAATTACATGATATCAGTGGCGTCGCATTTGTGTATATTTTTATTTCCCTTTTTACAAAATGTTTTTCTTGTTATACCATAATTAAAATAGAACAAACGCTAAATATAATTTGTTTAAATAGATTTTTCTGGTTGTCGTTTACTTAAAATAGAAAAAAACTTAACTGCTGCATTTTGCTTCTACAAATATAGTTTTCAGTTTAAATTAGTGTAAGAAAATGTTGAAAATAAAAATATGCAAAGAGCAAATAATTGTCATCATCGTAATAAAATGAAAGTAATAAAAATAACATTTTCCAATTTTTCATTTTCTTATTTTTCTCGTTCTTGATGATATTTTATTAACAGTACCACTCTTGGATGAGGTAATTTTGTCTTATTACTGTATCAAGTCTAAATTAAATGTCAAACACGGATTGTTTTCAAAATCGGATTGCAGACTCAACCCCTCAACCGCCCGTCCCAGCCAACGTTTCATGGAAACCGATTTGTAACTGAAGGTTGCAGGAGAAATGAACACTGCAAAAAAAACTTTTACACCGGAAATGAAAAACCGGAAGCTGGTACCCAATACTAAAACCTTATATAACAAGTTTCAATAACATTGCAATCCAGGATTAGAAGTTATTGAAGACTCAAACTTAAAGATGTTCAGAAGACCACACTCGTCATTTTTTCCAATTTTGAAATAAATACAGATCTTACATTTTCAAGTGAATTTGGATCATATGCCAAAGTTTCATCAATATGCCATGCGTTTTTATCACAAAAGCAACCTACTTAAATAACAAATTTCAATATCATAATATATCAAGAAATAATTTAATTTTAAATAATAAAATCTTATAAAATTGATTAATCAATTGATAATTCAATTGATACTGCTTTGATAATTAAATTGTTGCTGTTTTATTGGCGAGAACTTTCTATCTCTGTTTCCTTTTAAATATAGCTTGAGTGATCAACGTCTTGGGTGAGTAACGTTCAATAATTATTCAACATTTCTATCATATTATCTCAAAATGCAGTTTTAGTTACATGAAATGAAGAAAGAAAACAGGAAAAATAACATAACTATCCTAAAATCTACCAAAACAAAATCTTTTTCGCGTGATTTGTATCATATCAACAAAAATCAACACACATACTAATGCGAAAATCAAAAAGTTATAATTTACATTTAATAAATCTTGTGCAATCGTAAATTCATTTAGATTGGATAATTTGACGACAGTCTTATGATATTTGTATGACCTAGTTTTTATTATTGAGGTAGGCCAAATAATATAATAAATTGATTTATGTAGTCACTTTAAATATTTTTGTTTTTTTCCTTTTCATGTTGCTATGTAAGACTGAAATAGGATAGCGAATTATTCAGATGATTCTGATTCTTAATACAGAGCAAGAATCAACCTTTACCTTTAAGTGTTTGAAAGATTATTATTACCAGCCCTTATAGGCCAGATCTGCTAGTCAACTTCTGATAGTATTAGATAATGAAAGAAGTTTGCATAAAATTCAGATTAATTAAGATTATATTTGATATAAGCTGTTCAATGTCCAAGACTTGAAAGGATAAAACATTTTATAAAGCTGGAGGGCTCGAAGGAAGATTAAAGATTAACTTGTTCATTTTTTACTTTAATTATTCATTCCCTTTCGTTATACTTATTTACTAGAAATTCGCATTTATTTTATTTACACTAATTACGTATGTTTCTCATATCCAGAAATTACAGATTACTCTGAAAGCCATACCTAACTTCGAATATCATGCTCTGTTGTTCCGATATCTGTTATTACAATACTTTACTTCGAATCTCATGCTCTGTTGTTTCGATAGTTGTAATTACAAATGTTCTCACTTTCAAAATCTTGTTTCGGCTTTATTATTACCAAAACTTTGGAGCTTATAAATCATTATTGCTCTGGATTTATTTTGTTGTTGAACCAAATACAGGACATGTTTAAGTATCTTTACTTTTGACATACGAGCTAATGTGAGATATCACATACCACTGGCAATAGCAGAGAGATATCACTAGCCAAGGTAGAAAAATCGAGCCTCAATATAACTCTATGTATGGGCGTGAATCATTGAGGAAGAAAGTGCGTCGCATGTTCAAGGAATGTGCCATTAGCTAGATTATTGGCAGTACATTTTAGTTTTGTTCCTGCAAAATGTTAATATAAATTTGCTGTTTACCTTTTATTTAATATTTATTTTTTCCTATCCTATTAAAAAAAAAAGCCAAATCCAGGCAAGCAGGACGTCTTGTTTATCTTGGTATTATGAATGGCCGCTGTAATCACAAACGCATTTCATCTTAAATGTTCGTTTACCGCAACCTTGTTTTTTGCTAACCGGCGATTTCTGTCACATAGACTTCTAGTCCCTGGGCCGGCACCGATTTCATGAGATGATTACCACATATATTATACTTCGTGAGGCGCCTGCCCTTGACGAGCCCGAAAACATTTGTTCTGCGATTTTTCTCAAAACGGCCGCTTTTGCGTTCGGCAAGCTCTGAAAAATGCCGATTGCCCGCGATCTTGTAAATTTGCTCCCACATTTTTTTTTTTAACTGTGAGGGCTGGAAATTTGTTTAAGAACACGAGGGTAAGCTTGTCCGACTAAAATGTGTCTGATATCGTAGAGTCCGACAACTGACATTTTGGATGTTTGGGACAGGAACTATTCGAAATTTGGTTGTTTTACCCTACTCTGTTGATTGATAAATAAGAATATAAACTAACAAAATGCGTTGCTCCAACCGAACTAAGAATGCCATACAGTTGCTAGAACAGAATATTACGTTAACGTTTAATAGATTTAAATGTTCTGGAAAATAGTTTGATATGTCAAAAAAAAATTTAAAACTTTAAACCAACAACCAATTTTTGTCGTAGCCATTGTTGGCTACGACTCTCTAGAACAATATTTAAATTTAAGAAATTTTTGTTTTAAAATAAAAATAAAATGAAGAATTTAAAATAATATTTTGTTTTAGACACTATAGTTCGCCAAATAAAGGATTTAAGATTCAAACAAACATGGATGTTTATAATCAAACTAAATTTTTATGTTTTATTTTGTTTGGAATTTCATAACAATAAATGAATAATTTAATATAAATGATTTCTTTGCAATATATTAAAATTTAAATACTAATTCCTCGGTGTTACAAAATATAGTGAATAAAAATAATAACATTTTTATAATTTATTTCTATTTTAAAATACAACATTTAATTTTAAAACACAAACAATAATAGCATTACACCAAAATCATTTTTATTATTATTGAATATTCAAACAAAAAATTCAAAATAAACAAAATTTTTTGATTTTTATAGATTTTATATCTGTCAAATTACAATTTTTATTAGTGGTGAATAATATGGTGATGGTGAAAAATTTGTCGTTTCGTACGACTCACAGAATACCATTTTAGAGTCGGTACGATACGAAATAATTTTTTGACGTTACAGGTTTTGCAGTCCAAATTCAACATTTTGCAAATCATATTCAACATTTTGCAAATCAAATTCAACTTTTGCAAATAAAATTCAACTTTTTTCAAATCAAATTCAACTTTTTGCAAATCAAATTCACTATTTTGCAAATCAAATTCAATTTTTTGTACATCAAATTGAAGAGCAAAAAATTGAATTTGATTTGGAAAAAGTTGAATTTGATTTGCAAAATATTAAATTTGATTTGTAAAAAGTTGAATTTGATTTGAAAAAAGTTGAATTTGATTTGCAAAAGTTGAATTTGATTTGCAAAATGTTGAATTTGGACAGCAAATCCTGTAGATACGACACGACTATCAGAATAGCTCTATAAATAATTTTAATGTTGAAATGTTTACTCTTACAACGATAACGTCTTAAAATACAAAACAAATCTAACAAAACTTAAAAGATAACAACAACCAACGATTCATATTGTAAGTTTGTTTCGCCGGGGGTATATTTATTAATTTTTTCTTTTGTATTTCCTCAATTAAAAAAATTTTTTAATTGAGGAAATACAAAAGAAAAAATTAATGAAATTAGTTTTGACAACACCGGCACACAAAAAAAATTAAGTAGAATGTGTATTTGACCGGACCTACCTACGGGTACGTATTTTGGTCCGCTGATTCCGAATTCAAGGTCAGTTTGACCCCTACACCCTCGAAATGTTGAGATAACTTCGAAAAACCGCATTTGCCAAATTTAACGAAAAATGCCGATTGTGGCCGAAAAAATTAAAATTTTTTCATAAAAATTAAATCCCATATTAAAACTATTAAAATACATGTTTCCTGAAATTTTCATGAAAATTCGACGATTTTTCCGCCCCTTATCATAAATTTAGTACAAAAAATTTTTTACTTTTACAGCGGATACGTACCCGTAGGTAGGTCCGGTCAAATGCACATTCTACTTAACTTTTTTTGTGTGCCGGTGCAATTAAATAAATGGGTTGAAACTACCAATTTCAAGACTATCGCCTTAGTAGTCACTACTCAGAAATAAGAAATTTTTGGCAATCTACAAACGAATGATTTATTTAGTAAGACCGAATTTTATTTATCAAAACTAAGCTCAGTAGCAAGGACTGAGCCACAGTTACTTCAAAAAAAATTTTATTGCAGTAACTGATAATCTGTTATTATGACTTTTTGTGAGCATCAGAACCACATTGGTACTAAATTTTTCTTTCAGTGCAGTTTGAGGTGAAACTCCTGCTTCATTTAGTTCTATTTGTTCTTACACAAATTTGATTTTCTAGTCATAAACAAATTACGTTAGTGGCGTTATTTTTTAATAGGATATCACCTTGGTTGCATTATTATTTATTTTTTTACTTACAAATACATTTTTAAAAAATTCGATTTCTTGGACAAATTGGACCTAACACAATTGAGATCGAACTTAAAAAGAGGTTGTAGTGCTCTTTTTAAGTTCGATTTCAATTAGGTTAAGTCCAATTTGTTAGGCACTATGTGGAGGTGAGGTGGTTTTAAACCCTTCTAGGCAGCAACAATGCTCACGCCTTACTTTATTTTACGTCATTCCTCAGATTTGCATAAATCAGAATAGTTGTTGATTGATCTTCATCAATTGTTGTTACGAAAAAAACACGGAGTCAAACCTTAAAATATGTCATATCCATTACTGTACAACCGCCAAATATGAACTTTATCCAAATTATGTTTTTTAGAATGGCGAACACCCTGTAGTATACATATTTAAAATAGTTTTACTTTCGTTTATTCATATACATACATCAAACCAACCGTGCAGAAACGTGTCATTTAATTTAACTAAATTTTATTTTTGTTGTGTTGACATTAGCAGAAGCGTGTAAATGATTGTTTTTTTTAAAGTAATCTAAGATGATAAATCTTTTGATGTTTTCATTTGAGAAATAGTAGTTATGTTTAGAGAAAAACAAATATTATGGTTGCAGAATAAACATAAAAATTTCTAAACTAAATAAAACGATTATTAAAGTTTAAGATAGGTAGGAGTAGATTTACGACGAATAACTTGGATCATATAACAAAAGCATGAAGACATGTGCAAATAGAATTTCAAATGATAAATATTAATAAACAGATAAGTTAAGATAATCAAATTGTTTAACGATAAAAGAACTTTAACTTTGTGTCATTAACCGTATACGGTGAGAATTATTTTTGTTAATCTTAATTATTTTCCGGTTATAATTAGTTATGAACATTAATTAAGTTTTAATTTTCAATAGAAGCAAACGATCAATTTCTAAAGAAATAGAAAAACTATTTTAGCTAGATTTGTTATGCAAGAATTCGCAACCTACCTGGAAGATTTGCCGGGCGGGACAGATTGCCACAATGTTTAATGTACTTAATAACCTATATTCGGTATCAGTTGACATACAAGCAGGAACTCTTTTGTCCAAACTGAGATAAGCAAAATGGCGTAAATTCATTAAAACTTAAAAAACGTCCATAACCACCTAAGGACAGATGTTTTGTGCGAAACAAGTCTTAATCTAAATTTCTCTATGTGTTTTGGTGACACATAATTGTTAAACCTATTACACAATATTTGGGAGACAAAAAAAAATAATTTAATCTTTCTGCCACTACATTACACCACTCTACAAAATTAACTTCAATACTATATTTTCATACGATCGTATTTCATTTCCATTCGTTTTATAATGTTGTTTTATTACAAAATTAAATAAGAAATAAAAAATAACTTAAAGAAGGAAAATAGAAAGGAATTATAGTTTTTTTTAATAATATTATTTTTACATATTTTAAATTTTGTTGTGAATTGAATTGGATGATGATGTTAAATTGTATTAAATAATGATTTTGTTTTTGTATCTTGTCCATTGATTTTCAAATCATCCTAAATATCGTTGAGTAAGCCATTCACTCGCCGACGTTAACATCACATGCAGGAATTTTTGGAAATGCAATCTGCTTCCATCCATCCCGTTCCATCCCTAATTCCTTCTAGTATTGACATCCTTTAGCACGAAGATCCTGGTTGGTGTTAGTCACTAGTGTTGAATGAGTCTATAAGGCAAATTAAAATTTGTGCTGCGAATAATAATAACTAACTAATAGTAATCGTCTAACACGTCTTTTACGGTACAAACTGCAAGAAATATTAAATTCCCCGAAGTTAACTGAGTAGGGGTGCCATTCAATTTAAATGTTTTTGATCGGGAAAAAAGAGTTTTATAAAAAAAGTTTGACCGAATATTTGTTAGCTAAACAACCGAAGATTTTATCCAAGGAAAACATACAAGAGTCATCAGGACCAAAAATTTTATAAGTAATTCAAGTTGAAGTAAATCAGTCACTATTTAGTATAGGCAATTAAGTTGGCTAAAAAAGACAGTCTAGCTAACTAAGATCCACGAATACATTCTTAACAAATTTACAAAAACTGCATGTTATTGGGGTAAACTAATAGTTGCTGAATAAAAGGAAACAAACAGATTTCCTGTGATGGAAACTGTATCCAGCACGTGGTACAAAACATGATCAGTTGTTTTGTTATGATTTTTCATGTTCTTCATTACTAAATAATTTGTTCCATTCTCATTGAAATATGTACCATCAAAATGAAGAAACAACCATAAATTCAAATCCCAAACTCTGAATTTCGGTTGAGTCTGCGCCGTTCAGGCTGTAGACGCAATGTGGTACTGCAGACAGTATTCAACTATATGCTTAATTTTATGCTGAGGCTTAGAGGAGGATGATCCCCAACATGCCAAATTTGTTATAGTGAGAACGATTAGGAATGACTGGGATATTTGCAGATAAAATATTTCTACAAAGTTGTCTTCATACATTCAAGACTATATATCGTCGCTTTAATAATGAAACAACGTATGCTATTTATACGTTGTTTTTATATAATAGGTGCGCTGCATTCCCCATAAGGGCATCTTTGAATTGGCGTTTTTACATTTTCGAATTATTTTATGACTGGGGGTAAGAATTAATAAATTATAAATTAACGTCCATGCAAATGCATGCGCACATCAAACTTTAAACTCAAATATCTCGAAACTATACTTTTGCGTATACGTCATTTCATTATTAAAGCGACGATATAGACTTTTTGTTGTTTTCAGCTTTGACCAAATATGCACATAATTGATTAGGAACTTAAGTTTTTCATTGATTTCTTCCATTAGATTCAAAATAACGATAGTATATTGTATAGCGACCACCGTATGATACTCATTTATGAAAGTTTAAAACATTGTACCTTAAGAGTCATACGAGTATATATTAATATTCTATGCGAGTTTTACATTGCAATTTTTTACGACAAAACTTTTTTTGGATTATTTTTCAATAATTTTTTACCATGGTATTAGTTTTGGTAGTCGAAAAAATAGTATATTAATGATTAATTTGTTTGACCAAACAATTTTTTCCTGAACTGATTAAAATTCCTGAACTTACTAAAATTCATTAAACACGAATCAATTAATATACCCGACAATCGTGTAAATTTTAAATTTAGTTTAGTATGATTTTATTTGTTTTTATTTATGATTTTATCACCATTTTTTACAAAAGTAATATTATCTTAAAAAAAAAAGAAAAAAATCTCATAAAAAGTTAAATGAAACCAGGCATTTAATTAAAGGTAAAAATACTTTTTTATTTTTCGTTCTCGTTTTCATTCTTAATTCTTTCGTTATTCTTTTGTTTGTTATTATTATCATTAAATAAATTTTGTTTCGCTTCGTTTTTTACTATTCGTAAAATATTCGTCTGAAATGTGTGTGAATTTATGTGTAATGCGTTATGTCATTTTACGACATGTGCACGGTATGGTGCCCATCATATCCATGTATGTGTTATGCACAATTTTGTGCACGGGGTTTGTATCATGGACAATTAATACAAATTTCATGAATTTTTTTCAAAATTGTTTTATGGTCATCTATCAATTTGATTTTTTTGGTTTAGAGTTCATAAATACTAAAAAAATTACAAAAGAAATTTTTTAGATTTTTTATTATTTTTTTTTATTTTTTATTATATTTATAAATTATTCTAACGTTTTGATTTTCTTTAACATTATTTTCAAAGTTAACTTATAAAATGGTCTTAACGAAAATCGAAACGTTGGAATAATTTATAAATAAATTTAAAATTAAAAATTGGATTCAAATCCAGAAAAATTTGTGTTTTAATATTCTTTCTTATTCTCGTTTCATCTTTTCAACTGATTATCTGTTAATTTAAAAAAACAAAAGTTTTTTGTACTAGGCATTACAATATGTATAACAACAACGCACAGACACCTTTTAAGACCTAAGTCCCACAACAACGTGCGTTCTGAGGTGTTGATGGGTGCTTTTTTAAACCTTTGTGGGTTGAAGGCACTCGAGACTATTGATCACGGCAAATCATTTCGTTTATACGACGTACGGACATAGAAATCCTTCTGCATTATTTCATTAGAAGAGTAAGTGATCTCGACAGTTTTGCTGTTTGCACAAACCGATTGACAAGTAAAATGGGGTAAAGAATTTGACTGAGGAACGATGGATCCGATTTCATCCGAGTTGATAATTGGTTAATTTTTTATATCTATGATTTACAAAATAATTACTTTGCCGAAGGGGTAAAGCATGTTTCGTGTTAAATGAGTTTCTTTGTAAACCAAATGTTTGGGAATAAAGTACTTGTTTGTGTAAACAACTCATCATTAATTATTAACATACTATTGAAGAAAAACGTGTTCTAGACCGAGTTGTGAAAACTTGACCATTTTTGATATTCCTGAAACTTGGCATCTAAGTAGTACGACAAAATAAAAAAAAAATACATCTTATTTTACAATTTTTTTAAAGCGAAAATTCTGCCATTCCGATGTAACTTTGAAATTATATTGCTCAAAAACGGCTATACCGATTTCAGCAAACTTTTTTGTTTAGTCGTTTGAACAAAAATTAAATAATTGTTTTTGTAATTAATTTTCAAATAAAAATATTTAAAAAACTTTTTTAAAAATGGCGCTAGGGTCGAAGATCAATCGGAATTAAATTAATTTTTTCCTGAAAATATTTCTATTCTCACTCTAAAATATTCCAAATTTACAAAGAGGCGTTAAGTTCGAAAAATGATGAAAAATTCGAATTTGAGTTAGACCAAAAATCTTTAAAATTAAATATCTCAAGAACACGAATTAACACCTCTTTGTAAATTTGAAATATTTTAGAATAATGATAGAACTATTTGCAGAAAAAAAATTAATTTAATTCCAATTGATCTTCGACCCTAGCGCCATCTTTAAAAAAGTTTTTTTAATATTTTTGTTTAAAAATTATTTACAAAAACAATTAATTAATTTTTTTCAAACGACTAACTAATCTATCAACCAAAAAAATGTTTGCTGAAATCTGTATAGCCTTTCTTGACCAATTTAATTTCAAAACTACAACGGATTGGCAGAATTTTCATTTTTCATGCATGTTGGGGTGCCGCCTCTTATGCTCAAACTATGCACTTTAAAAAAATTGTAAAACAAGTTGTAGTTTTTATTTTGTCCATACTACTTATATGGCAAGTTTCAGGAAAATCAAAAATGGTCAAGTTCAAATCTCGACTTTTTCACCTGCGTAGATCACGTTTTTCATCTATTATTGATGAAATTTGATTCGAAAGTGCGATGAAATCAATTATCTAATAATTACATATAATGATATAAGTTATTCTATTCTTCATTCAACATACACGTATCTATGCAATAACACCTACCTTTATTAGGATAAACTATAAAAAAAAACAAAATTAAAATTAAGATTATTGTAGTCAAAGGAATCAACAATTTGTCATGTTGTTACCGTCATCTCCTTATCTATGATTTAAGTTCAATGTAATTATTCTATCAAGTCTTTTGTTTAACAACCCAAAATTATTAAATGTCAATCCAATTTAAGTTTAAAATGTATCTAAAAGCTAAATCACCTTTTTGTTAAGCCAAAACACTCCACTAATAGCACTAATAGCACAAAACAAAAATTTAATTAATTTCTTAAATCAATTTGCATACAAACAATTTCATAATTTTATAATCTGGGAGGAGCAGCGGGTCCGGCTACGTAATTATTTGTTTCATTTTTAGTGTTTTTAAATTTATTCATAATTTTATAGATTCCAAGAATTTTATCTAAATAATTAAATATTGTTTGAAGAAAACGGTTAAACAGTTTTTTTCATAAATCATAAATTTCTTACTACTTTTATTATTTATTTATCGTTTGTAGTTTTGCACAATCAGAAAACATGCATTTTATTGATTTATAGATTATATGGATATGTGAATATTTGTTTAAACTAAATTGACCCGAATATAAAAGTTTTATTGTTTGTGTAATTTTTAGAATGTCTTCTGATTTATTGATTTGTAACTCAGTAGAAGCGTTTTAAGGTGTATATGGGTATATATTCAGCGAGAAGGCTAAAAATTTTGTATGGCCGCCATCTTGATATGCACAAATATTGAAACTTTGCATTTAACCGTTACAAAATATGGTTATTTCATCATAGGGTCATAACAGGCCCGGGAGGGTGAAGTGCAATAAAGATATATTTTTAAATTTAGATTTGAGAGCACGGTTTTGTTTTAAATTAGATTTTAAATAATCTTATATGGTATTTTTTTTCACAAAAAAATTCTTTAACATATATTTTGAAAAAATAATTATTTTCTATTTTTATAATTTTATTAAAATTTTAATATAGAAAAAAACTAATTTTAATTTTATTTTTAATAATTAATATTATTTTCTGTTTTTTTGGTTTTAGGTAAGAAAAAAGAATAAAAGAAAAAATATTTTAGTAATTTTTTGTGTGATATTATTAAAAAACGGAATCTAATCAATATTTTAAACAGAAAATTGAACGGAAGATTTACATTTTAGAAATTCTAGGAAATTATTAAGTAAGATAAATAATCAATTTGAAAAATTTGACAAGAAAATCATCAACAAAAATTTAGATCCATAGATTCAAGAAATTCAGGAAAATAAAAATAAGATAAGCGTTTTAATATAATATTTAGTTTTTATTCATATATTAACAATCTACTGTACAATTATTGTACATAATCTGTTAAATTGGAATTGTTTATTGTAAACATAATATAATAAACAATTCGAAATATTCGTGGACGGTAAGGTACAATAATTGTTTATTGTTGACTTATGTAGAATTGTAGTTATTTTATTGGTTTCGTAGTTAGTTTTCTTGTGGTCTTGTTGACTCAATAACAGGTTTTAAGTACACTTTATGTATAGTTTCCTGTCTTTGAGTTACATATTGTTTTGATGTTTCTAAAATAATATTTTGTTTACAATTTCATAATTTTAATTGTCGATTTTAACAGTGAACCTAGACTTAGATTCAGGTTGTCCAGCTGTTGAAGTAGTCAATTTCAATTTCAATTTGAGTTTGTTTGTTTTCGCATTACTGTGGTTTTCGTATGTGTGTTTTTCATTGATATTTCTCTATGAGTTAAAATGGCAAAATTATCTATCAGCTATGCGAACATAAGAGGATTGAATATAAACCTTAATTCAGTCCATCTTTTTCTTGAAACTATGAAACCTGATATTTTGTTTTTAACAGAAACGATTATCAGTGCGCGTGCTGTGACCTTAGATAAAAACAGATACCTTTGTCCCAATTATGAACTTGAATCCCCTTTCTACATTAAGCATGGAGTTTGTGCTTATATTAGGGATACTATACCATATATGAGATTAAATAAATTTGAATTAAATGCAAAATTTCACAATATGGTGTCACTAAAAATTAGTTGCCCAAGTCAAACGCTGTTTGTCTTTGGACTTTACCGTTCACCTAATTCACCTGAGAACTCTAATTTATTTCATGACTTATCTGAGAAGATAGATAGGTTGGTTGAGTATCCTAATGCAAAGTTTATAGTTCTTGGAGATTTTAATGACCATAATAAAGAATGGCTTACACACAGCTCTAAAGCTGACGAGGTTGGTAGACAGGCTGAGTTGTTTGCTCTTTATCACAATTTTACTCAAATAATAGACCTGCCAACCAGAGTTCCTGATATTCCTGGTCAAAGTAGTAATTTACTTGATTTATTTTTGACAAACGATCCATATCTGGTTCAATTTAAAATATCAGAACCATTGGGTGGTTCAGATCATAATTTGATCTCCACACAACTAAATATACAAATTCCAAAACAATTTAAAGCGAATCCTCGTAATGTTTGGGATTACAAAGCTGCGGATTGGCAAGGACTTAAAAGTTTTTTTAGATGTTTTCCTTGGAAACGCTATTGCCTTACCGGCCAAGACCCAGACATAGCTGCATCAAATTTTTCTGAAACTGTAATTGATGGTATGCACAGATTTATTCCTAATAAATTGATCATTCCGAAAACTGATCTATGGTTTTCTAGTAAATGCAAAAAAGCTATAAAAGTTAAAAAAAAGGCTTTTCGAAAGTTTAATCAAAACAAAACCGATGAAAACCTTAGACAGTACCGTAAAGAGAGAAATTTATGTCGTAAGTTAATAGATGAAGAGAAACATCTATTTAATAGGAAAAAAGCATCTAAATTCGCAGAACATCCGACTGGTTCACGTAATTTCTATAAAGCCGCAAAGGCTGTCCAAAGCAACTTTTGTAAATCTTCCCTACCGCCTCTTGTTAATAGAGATGTCCCTATCAATGATCCAAAAGAGAAAGCTAATTTGCTTGGGCATTATTTCTCTTTAAATTCTACTTTAAAAGAACCTAATTTCCAACCTAAACCTATTTCTAAAGTTTCTTATAAAATGAGGCGGATAATTTTTCGGAAAAACATTGTTCGAAAAATGCTTTTAAAAATCAATACTAACAAGGCAACAGGCCCTGATTTTATTCCTCTGATTATACTTAAAACATTTGCTAGGGAGCTAGCACCAATCCTCACTAAAATCTTCTATTTGTCATATAAGAAAGGAATTTTTCCTGAAATTTGGAAAATGGCTAGTGTACAGCCAGTTTAAAAAAAGGGCAGTAAGACTGATCCTACGAATTACAGACCCATTTCAATTTTATCGGTAGTTGCTAAAATTTTTGAGAAATATGTCAATTTTAATTTAATGAGCTTCTTAGAGTCTTCCAAATTAATTAATGAGAGACAATATGGATTTCGAAAAGGAAGAGCGACGGGAGATTTGCTGTCTTTTGTCACTCATATCTGGAACAAGTCGCTTGAAAACTTTGGAGAAACATTCGGTGTTGCTCTTGATATTTCCAAGGCGTTTGACAAAGTTTGGCATAACAACCTTATATGCAAATTGAGATCCTATGGTTTAGACGAGCAGCTTATATCTTGGACACAGAGCTTTATATCTGATCGAAAATTTCGGGTCAATGTTGACGGTGTATCATCGAATACTTTTTCAACTAATGCAGGAGTTCCTCAGGGTTCCGCTTTGTCACCAACTCTTTTTCTTATCTATATTAATGATTTGTTGGACTCAACGGTTCATCCTATACATAGTTTTGCTGATGATAGCACGCTTCATGCGTCTCATGAAGCACCTAAATTATATACACCCTTAGCGCTTAGTGAGTGTAGGTCAAAATTGATAGATTCCCTTAACACTGATCTTAAAACAATTATGGATTGGGGTATTGCTAACAGTGTTGAATTCAATACAAGCAAAACACAGGTTTGTCATTTTTCTAGGATAACGACACCCAATCCTTTTCCATTAACGTTTGGCCCCAAAAATCTTTTAGAGAATGAGTCTGTCAGACTTCTAGGAGTTGAGATTGAAAATAATATGAAGTGGAATTCTCATATTTTTAATCTGGCTAAGAATGCTGTTCAAAAGTTAGGATTTTTGGGGCGATGTCGTAAGTTTTTCGATAGCGAACAACTTCTTTTAGTTTATAAATCTTTTATACGTCCCTGCATGGAATACTGTTCTCACATATGGGGTGGAGCTTACTTGAGTAGTCTCAACTGCCTTGATTCTGTACAGCGTAGAGCTATTAAACTCATTGGTAACCCTAGTCTTACTAACGGTCTTGATTCCTTGCAGCACAGAAGAAATGTTGCTGATTTGACTATATTTTATAAATATATTATGGATGAACGAGCTTCTGAAGAGATCAAATCGATTTTACCTAAATCAGCAAACCTTTCGCGTCACACCAGAGCAAACGTAGCAGCGCATCCCTTTACAGTTCAAATAATTAGGTGTAGAACTGTAGCCTTCCAACGTGACTTTTTCAACAGAGTATCTCATCTTTGGAATGCCTTACCTTCCTGGGTTTTCCCTGATGAATTTAATCCTCAAGGCTTTAAAGTTAACGTTCATAAATTTCTCAGAGAATCTTAATTTGCATTCCATTCTTATCCCTAGTTGGCATGGTATCTTCGGATATTCAGAGACGTTAATTTATAATTTATTATAATTAACACTAAACATATCTAACTTTGAATATAAAAAAAAAAAAATAAGATGAAATAAATATTAATAAAAATTGGACGAAAACTTTTAGTTTTTAATTAATTGCATGAATTTTACATTTTTGTATATCTGATGTTTTTAAAGTGCAATAAAGACACACAATAAGATTGCCACAATTTTAATTTCGGGTATTGCACCTACAGCCCTGATTTAACTTTTTTTAGACTTGCTTTAAATACAAGTTCCTAATTCCACAAACTATCAAAATGTATGTTGGAAAAAAATTAAAACCATTTCTGAATGAAGTTAGTCACAAACTATAGTTCCAACTAATATAAACAGCAGGCACATGCAGAACGAACGCCGTGCATGTATGTTCTATTAATATTTTTGACGAGTTCGTGAATCAGCAAAATCCGACACGTGGTTAGAAACTAGAGCCTTTTTTCTAAAAAAAATTGAATTTTTAAAAACGTTATAACGACCGTTTAGATACTAATATTTAAAAAAAAATAACAAATTTAGAATTTTTGGAACCTTTTTTATCAATTTATTCTAATAGAATTCTGCGGTTACAGGTTATTGAGTGAGCGGCTTATACAAAAAAGTTTGCAAAAAAAAGCTTTTTTTTAACAACCGGCACTCTCACGGTCGCATTTGTAAAGCCAAATCAAAAATCTTTTTTTTAAAATGTGTGTTTTATAAATATCTTGGACAAATTTGTAAATCAGCCACATCCGACAACATGGCTAAGAAACTAGAGGCTTTATACTAGAAAAAAGTCTATTTTTAGATCCGTTATAACGGCCGTTTGAACACTAATATTTTTAGAATCTTCACAAAATTAGAATCTTTAAAATCATTTTTATCAATTTCTTCCAAAAACTAGACCTCTGCAGTTGGAAGTTTCTGAGTGAGTAGCTCCAACAAAAAAGCTTGTAAAACACAAAATGCGTTTGAAACAACCGGGACTCTCACAGTCGCATTTGTGGAGCCAGATCAAAAAACTTTTTTTAAAAATGAGTGTCTTATGAATATCTTGGACAAGTTTGTAAATCAGCTAAATCCAACACATGGTTAAGAAACTAGAGGCTTTAGATTAGAAAAAAAATGATTTTTGAAATCTGTTATAACGGCGGTTTGGAAACTAATATTTTTAAAAACTTTATAAATTTAGAACCTGTGGAAACATATATTAATTCGTTTCTTATAAACATAAACCTCTGCAGTTAGAGATTTTTGACTCGTCGGCTTCAACAAAAAACTTTACAACAAGCCCTAAGAAAAACAATTTGCAAAAATCTTATAACAGTCAATGAAAAAAAAAATAAAAAGATTTGAATAGAAGAAAAAAACTTTTTTTTCTTAGAAATAAACTATTGTGATATTTTGCAGTGGTCGCACGACATATGATATAGAGTAGGTTGGCGTATGTTTTTCATATAGTGTCATAAATTGTCACACATATGTTCTGTGGTAGATCTGATATTTGTTTGTTGCAAAATTGGATAGATATAGTTTTGCTTATATGTAGCTAATTTTCTTTTTAAAATTTGTTCGATATCTGTTTGTAATTAGTTTGTTTTGTTTAAACTAATCTGATACATCAGATTCTACTTTTACACAAAACTGTCTGATCTCGAAATCTACCTATTTCTAGCGGACATCCTGCCGCTCGGACTTTTTTAAATATGGCGTGGTTAAACCAACAATTATTAAGGAGAATCTTAACATTAATTTTACAATATCGCGTATCAACATATTTCATCAATCTGAAGTTATTGACATTTAAAATATGGGCAGCTTTTTTCTTTCTTCCGCCAGAAACTATTTTCGTTAAGTTTAGGTAGTGGCACCATGAAATATATACAACGGATAGTGGCACCAATGGAATATATACAACGGGCGATGGAGTTGTGTCATTATTTACTATAGTGGTTGGTGAATTCATCAATTTAATCTTAAAAATAAATAAACGTTCAAAATATCCAAATCAATATCCTTTCCTTTTTTTGTATTTGTTCAGTAAAAACTAAAACTAAAACAAAATATATTTTAACACATTTTTTTTCTTAAATTGTTTATAAATATTTCGCATTTTAGTGTTAACAATAACTATTTTTTGTTTTCATTATTTTATTATCGATTTCCTTTGTTTTGTTTATTTTGTGATCCTTTAGTTTTAGCTTAAATTCTTATATATATAATTATATACAATATACATTTACTTCGGTCTGAAAGACCTAAGTATTACATTCATGAGCTCAAAGTGAAATTCCTACCCCCACTTTTTTTGACATTTCTCGACGTTTTAGGACCTCCTGATTCTAAAAAAGCAAAAAAAAAAAAATGTATGTCTGTCTGTCGGCCGGCCGTCATTACCTACGCTGCAGGGAAAACCACTGGAGGGATTTCAAAAATTTTTTTTTCTAAAAATAGGTGTACTCAAGGGACAGGTCCCAAAGGACGCTGTGTTCGATAACTGTACCGGAAGTGTGTCAAAAAAATCATTAAGTGTGTCAAAACAAGGAAATTTGCATATTTTTGACTTAAAAAACGTTCATTTTAAGTGATTACGAGTAGAAACATTGAATTTGGAGAAATCTTGATGGTCGGGATTGGTATGTGAGATCAAAAACTAGATTATTGCATTATAAGTTTGTCAAAAAAAAGTTGTCAAGTGTGTCAAAAGAAAGATTTTTATTTATTTTTTTACCTAATTTTTTGGAAAAAATATAAAATTAATTGTTTGTTTGAAATGAAGTTTTATTATTATTATTGAGAATTATGGCATTATAAGTTTGTCAAAAAAATGTTGTCAAGTGTGTCAAAAGAAAGATTTTAATTTTTTTTTTACCCAATTTTTTGGAAATAAAATTGTTTGTTTGAAATGAAATTTTATTATTATTATTGAGAATTATGGCATTATAAGTTTGTCAAAAAAATGTTGTCAAGTGTGTCAAAAGATTTTTATTTAGTTTTTTACCCAATTTTTTGGAAAAAAAATAAATTGTTTGTTTGAAATGAAATTTTATTATTATTATTGAGAATTATGGCATTATAAGTTTGTCAAAAAATGTTGTCAAGTCAAAAGAAAGGTTTTTATTTATTTTTTACCCAATTTTTTTAGAAAAAAATAAAATTAATAGTTCGTATGACATGATATTTTATTATTATTATAGAGAATTATGGCATTATAAGTTTGTCAAAAAGTTTGATTTTATTTAATTTAACAATATTTTTGGAATTTTGATTATAATTTTCCGGCAACGTATTGATGTTTCGTGTTAGTTTTGTAATAAATTTTTAAACAGAGATAAAAAACTTGTACTTCATCAAAGAGTTATGTTTGATGTACATCGCTGCCCAAAACTAAAAACCATGTCCTCATAAAAGTTTTTTGCCGAAAACAATATCAAAATCCTTAACCCAGACCGAAGTCTTGATATCTCAGAGCTGTGAGATTTTTTGAATATTAAAATTTTGTAACAATATTTAAAGAAAATAAATTTATTCCAATACTTATTATCCGAAGAAGAAAGGTTGTTTCATTTTAAATTAAAAGGAGAACAAATTCCATCCAACAATTTTGTTTAAAGTTACCAAACCATATTGAGATATCATAATCGCCGATCATAGATCCTCAAATTTGAATTATATTAATACAGTCCACTATATTACCAACCAGTGGCGCTAGAGTCATACCACCACAGATTTAGCCCTGTTCAATTAATTCTGCAGATTTCTATTACAAACGACTGAAAAAGTAAAATATATATTTTTTGGACACAAAGTTTTTCCGTGCAAACCTTATGTCTGTAGTATTTTTGCGCTCTGTAACATTAGTCATTTTGCCATAAAATACGTGGATCCCGCCATTTTCACCAAAAGCTAGAAATTACTTCGGTCTGAAAGACCTAAGTATTACATTCATGAGCTCAAAGTGAAATTCTTACCCCCACTTTTTTTGACATTTCTCGACGTTTTAGGACCTCCTGATTCTAAAAAAGCAACAAAAAAAATGTATGTCTGTCTGTAGGCCGCCGTCATTACCTACGCTGCAGGGAAAACCGCTGGAGGGATTTCAAAAATTTTTTTCTAAAAATAGGTATACTCAAGGGACAGGTCTGAAAGGACGCTGTGTTCGATAACTGCACCAGAAGTGTGTCTAAAAAATCATTATGTGTGTCAAAAATAGCAAATTTTCATATTTTTGGCTTAAAAAACGTTCATTTCATTCAAGTGATTACGAGTAGGAACATTAAATTTGGAGAAATCTTGATGGTAGGGATTGGTATGTGAGATCAAAAACTAGATTATTGCATTATAAGTTTGTCAAAAAAATGTTGTCAAGTGTGTCAAAAGAAAGGTTTTTATTTATTTTTTACCCAATTTTTTTAGAAATAAATAAAATTAATAGTTTGTATGACATGAAATTTTAATATTATTATAGAGAATTATGGCATTATAAGTTTGTCAAAAAAATAATGTCAAGTGTATCAAAAAATGATTTCATTTATTTTTTTAGTCAATTTTTTGGAAAAATAATTTAGCTGTTTTTATGACGTAAATGTAATTCAAATTGAAATTGGACATGGAAATTTTTGATTACAACAGACTTAACAGCGCTTGGTCACACTTCCAGCTCTAATTATGTCATATTTAATTACATAATAAGAGCCTATCAACCATATAAATATCCATGTATAAATACACAACGTGTAAAAATACATACATATATACATGATTGGAATAATTTCATATCGCTACTATGAATTCACCTTGTCACAGACAAGGCTCGGTTGTAGTGTAGTAGGACGGAAGCGAACAACATGCAAAGAAGCCACAATACTTAATACAAGTAGAAAGGATAAAATAAAATACGCACACGTGTAAAGAAAAAAAACTCGTTTATAAACACAAAGGCACAAAGGCACTTAAAAAAAAAAAATACAAAAATCATGCAAAAAAAAAAAAAAAGCAATAGTCAAAACAAAAAAGGGAAGTATTTTATTTAGCGTATGGCTCTTGCTGTTAACTTTAAGAATAAAAATAAAACTTAAAAATAGGTAGATTTTCCTATGAAGTCCACATAAGACAAAACATGAATACACATTAAAATGAGCTTACAATCGATTTGATTGCGCGTCATTAGTTAAAAATTAAAAAGTAAAATATTAAAATTATAAAAAGATATCATGCAGAGCGCACTTGTCGAGTTATCAGTTCTCATTGATTCGAATAAAGTAGCTGTTTTAACTTATATTTACTGTGATGGAAATCGAAGCTTTGAGCATTTTTATTCGCGTTCTGTAGCATTCTTGTGATAGGCTCATTTCTACCATAATCTGTGCGATGGAAATCAATTCTGAATAAAGAAACATACCTAGTTGCGCGATAATTAATATTAATGTTTATGGATTCTAAAATTGAGGAATTAACTGCACCAGCCAAAATTTGATGGACAAAAATAACGTCAGCTATTTCACGACGTTTCTGCAGACTGTGCATACCAAGAAGACTAAGTCGATCCAGATATGGAGGCAAGTTGTATGGATCAGCCCAAGGAAGACCTCTAAGTGCAAAACGCACAAATCTGCATTGGACAGCTTCTATTCTATTGATATGTACGTGGTGATAAGGTGACCAGACTTGAGAAGCATATTCAAGCAGTGGTCTAACGATGGTTAAATAGAGAGCCCTGGTGACATAAGGGTCAGATAATTCTTTGGACCATCGTTTAATGAAACCAAGTGCTGAGTTGGCCCGACTAACAATGTTGTCGATATGGGATCTAAAATTAAGCTCACTATCACATAAAACGCCTAAGTCTCTAATTAAATGCACTCTTGATATTATTATATCGCCATTGATAGTATAACTGCGAGTAGGTAGTTTATATTTTTTTCTGGAAAATGTAATCGTCTGGCATTTAGAAACGTTTAATTCCAAGAAATTTTTGGTGCACCATGTAAAGAAATTATTTAAATCGCTCTGTAAAATATTTGAGTCCAAGGTTGACGAAATATTACGGAAAATTTTCATATCATCAGCATATACTAAAATTTTAGAGTTTTTAATAACAAATGAAACATCATTAATAGCTAAAATGAAAATCAGTGGTCCTAAGTGACTACCTTGAGGTACCCCTGATTTAGCCATAAAAGGCTCAGAGAAGGCAGATCTGAAGCGGACAAGATAATGTCGGTCTTTTAGATATGAACTAAACCAATTTACAATATGAGTTGGAAAACCTAAAGCGCGAAGCTTAAATAATATTAATTCATGTGACAATTTGTCAAAAGCTTGACTGAAGTCAGTAGCAATAGTATCTACTTCAAGACCTAATTCCATGGACTTTATGGTGCTAGAGAAAAACTCCGTGAGGTTAGTGGTTGTAGATTTCCCTCGAAGAAATCCATGCTGATGCAATCAAAAAATCGGTTTACAACAAGTATAAAGATAATCAAAAATTACACTTTCAAATAATTTTGGAATAGACGATAGTTTGGCAATGGGCCTATAGTTTACAATGTCAGCTTTGCTACCCTTTTTATGAACGGGTACTATAAAAGAACTCTTCCACAAAGAAGGAAAAATGCCAGAAGAAATGGATCTTTGAAAAAGCAAGGTTAAAGGCTGTGCCAAACCATCAATGCACTTTTTTAAAACTATTGCAGGTAGCCCATCGGGACCTGAAGAAAAGTCGTCCCTTAAATTATTGATTTTATCTCGAACTGATTCGCAGTCGATATTAATTGCCATTAAAGAAGTTTGAGGAGAGTTGCTTAAATAACTGAAGTAGTCTTCATCAGGTTCAGAGGTATTTTCTGAAAATGCTAAACTGAAAAAATTTGCAAACAAATTGGAAATGATTTTGGGATCATTAGAGGAATTATTTAGATATGTTAACGTAGGAGGATACCCATCTGTTTTTTTTTTACTATTAACGAATTGCCAAAACCGTTTAGGGTCACATATTAAGTCGAATTGCATTTGATGAATATAATCAGAATATAGACTCTCACAAAGTATAGAAAATTCATTGTAGGCATCTAGATATTGATAATAATCAGACTGGGAACCAGAAACCAAGTACCTGTTCCACAGCTTATTTCTCCGATTGCACAGAACCCGAAGAGTCCTGTTATACCAAGGAGGAGATGAAGAAAAGTTTTTATGTGCCGTAAACGGGACACATTGCAGAAGGCATTCGAAAATTTTGTTGTAAAAATTAGAGCAAATTTCGTTAACGCTACTATCAGTTTCTGATATAAAATTAAAGTTAATGTTGCTAATCAAATGATTAAGTTTAATGAAATCTGCTTTTCGAAAATTCGCAAACCAGGGAGATTAAAATCACCACAGATAAGCAAATCATCTGTGGTATTCAGTAAATTATTTACGAATTCCACCGCGTTTAAAAACTCTTGGTATTTCTCGATAGGACTACACGGACGGATATAGCAATTAACAATATATATGTTCCCCCGTCCCGCATTTATTTTGACACATAATAATTCCAAGTGTTCAGTGCCAGGAATACGAAACAAAGAACTGTCATACACACTACGAACCGCCAAAAGAACACCACGACCTAACGATTCTGAGCCATCAGAGTCACCATCGCGTCTAAAAACATTAAATTCAGATGAGAAAAGTTCGTTGTTATTAAAAGTATTATTTAAATTAGTCTCGGTTAATGCAAAAACATCAAACGGTAGCATCTGAGACTTCAAATAAATACCTGAAACCTTAGACCTAAGTCCCCTTACGTTCTGATAGTAAAGGGACAGGCACTTTAGTTTTTTGGCACCTCGTTAGATGGTAATGCTACTGTATTTGCTCTGTGCCTACAAACGAATTCCTGGACGAAAGTATTACTAGGCCAGGTTATTGGAGACAATAGACAATCGAACATGACTTCAGGAACACCGATTTTAAAAGACGCAACACTACTACCAGAGCTTGTTATTTTTTTACATTTAATCAATTTAAAATCCGTATCGTTGAAGTTATTATCTCGTAGTTTAGATTTGATATAATCAACGACTTGATCGTTTGTAGACGAAAGGTGAAGCCGGGAAACAAATATTTGCTTAATAGGGGGTACAACGTTAAGAGTAGGAGAGGAAGAAATGTTAATGGGGTCGGAATTGGTGGGACCAGGGTTGAGAACAATATTATTAATTAAAGGGTCATTAATAGGGACAGAAACACATTTGGATTTTTTACGAAGAGTTATATTTTTGAGAGGGTCAACAATGGGCTCAACATTAGTAGGCAAGATGTCAGATGGGGTACAAGCTTTTGTCGTTGGCTGGATGGAAATTTCTATAGGTGCAACCGAAGTCGTATCAAAGTCAACTATTGTGACATTAGATTGAGGAAAAACGGAAAATTTGTTAAAGAGATCATTCGGATTTAACTGAGTTACATACCTTGAAATCACAGGATGGCATAATGAATGGTAAAAGACAAACTTTTTTTATTAAACACAAAAAAAAAATAAAAATAAAAAACTGTAAGCACCCTGTAATTATAATTAATTTTTAAAAGGTAAAACAATGGACCTTTCTTCAGTTTATTGCGATTTGTTTGCAATAAAAAAACACAAATCACAATGAAAGAACAACAACAAAAACTAATTGAACTTGTTGGTTAGGTTAGGCATGTAGCACAAAGAATTACTGCTATTTGCTTATATGTATATAAGGACTATATGTAATTTTTTTTTTATTTGTTTTGAAAATATGAATTAATTATTTAATTATTTATACCCAACTCAGCCAAAAAAAATAAACAAACATTCTAAGATTTAGATTTAGATTATAAATAAATTAAAAATTGCACAAGACTTCGATCACCATTAGTTGTAAACTTATTTAAGAAAAACAAGAAAAAATTAAATTCAAATACTTTAATAAAATTAAAATTTAAAAAATTAAACAAAAACAATCACGACAGAAAAAACACACGTCTACACAACTTCGTTGATAACTGATAATTGAATTTGTTATAGTTTTTGAAATGTTTTTGGAATTTTGAAAAAGTTTGTATTTTTTGATTTTGTAATAATTTTTGCAATATTTTTAGAATTTCGGAAAAAGTTTTAATTTTTGATTTTGTAAAAATTTTTGGAATTTGAAAAATTTATAATTTTTGATTTTATTATAATTTTTGGAAATGTGAAAAAATTTTCAATTTTTGATTTTGTTATAATTTTTGCAATATTTTTAGAATTTTGGAAATAGTTTGAATTTTTAAGAATTTTTGGATTATTATTGGAATTTAGAAATAGTTTAAATATTTGATTTCATTCTAATTTTTGGAATATTTTTGGAATTTTGAAAAAGTTTGATTTTATTTAATTTAACAATATTTTTGGAATTTTGATTATAATTTTCCGGCAACGTATTGATGTTTCATGTTAGTTTTGTAATAAATTTCTAAACAAAATTAAAAAAATACTTGTGCTTTAACAAAGAGTTATGTTTGATATACATCGCTGCCCAAAACTAAAAACCAAGTCCTAGTGAAAGTTTTTTGCCGAAAACTATATCAAAATCCTTTACCCAGACCGAAGTCTTGATATCTCAGAGCTGTGAGATTTCAGCCCCTCCATATTTTACCATTTAAAATGCAAACTCTAATTTGTCTAATTCGACTGGGATGGCAAAACCTATTTTAACCCCAGTATTTACTGCCAGATGCAATACGGCAGGACCATACATAGTATTTAGATTTTATGTTCATCAGAAATTATAAATTATTTCCTTATTAGGCTATGCCATATTTGCCCAGATTGATCCCTATACCATTTGCTCAAATTTCGTTTAGTTAAAATACACTTTTAAAATTTCATGTTTTGTTATCGCTTGTCGGCTCAAATACCGTGTAATAACTAATAGCGCCTAAGATTTGATTATATATAAGAATATGTAGATAATTAGAAGGGAAATCGATATCAGTATACTGTAAACTAATACCTAATTTTCATCCAAACCAAAATCTGGAAAATGCGAAACAGCAAACGGTGGAGTTTGTTAAACTTTTGATGTAGAACATGATGCGAATTTCTTCTTTATTTGAACATTTTTTCCATTTAAAAATAATCCTCGACCCATATGGAATTATTCGTTGGATATGACAACGAGACAAATTGCATGGAGTTTTGTGAAGAGAAATTGTTATATATTAGTTTTAGTTTTGGTTGTTTTCTCCACCAAACCAAACCAAACTAAGTCTCTTATTTGTCGGACCGTAACCATTTGGAATTAAAACCACTAAATCAAATCGAATTGCGTTGAACCAAGACCGTATAATGAAAAATTTATCACTATCCGTTATATATGTGCTCTGATCAGTTGCTTTGATTTGAATATTTTGAAGTTGAGATGATAAAGATATTCTTGCTTGGGTTTTTTACTCCATCCATTGCAAACATCAAACTTAGATGGTCCCAAACCGTCTGAAATTATGTAAAATTTGTAAAATGGGTTAATTAAATTAAATTAAATAAGTTATTATTCGCCTCGTTTTGACCAGTTGCTTTTTTTACATCTTAAAATTATGTTAAGGAGTCAGTTTAAGCAGTAAGCCGAAGTAACTAATGATTAACTATATACATTTTTTGTGTAGTTTTTCGACATTTTAAATTGCTTTGAAAAGCTCCCGATTCAACCTTTATATTGTGACGATTATGGAAGATGATAGAACACAAAAACAATAGAACTTTCAAGAAAATTCTCGTTAGTTCTACAAATATAAAAATCAAAAGATACAAAAGGTAACAATGCAACCAAAGTAAACATTTAATAGGAAGTATTTGTTTTATCGAATAAGGATTGGTTAACGAAATAAGAATTGGTAAATAAAACAATTGAAAAGAATAGATTTCACACCTAGGTGTCAATATTTGAAGATCGTCTTATTGTTGAAATAAAGGAAGGAACAACAAAAAAAAAAGGGTTTGTTCATCTAGAATATTGCAGTAATATCGAGGCTATTTCATGTAGTATAAATAAGAGGTGTTCTTCGAGGATATTATTAGTATAAAATTGTTAGTGATACAAAAAGTATAAAAATTTAGCAGTGATAAAGGCGAAGAAAAATTAAAAGTGTTATAAGTAGAAAGTTAAAAGTGATATTGTGAACAAGTATAAAAGAATTATAAGTGGTGAAACATTGTTAGTACAAGAAGAACTAAAAGGGGAATAGTAATAGGAGAAATATTTTTATTGTAAAATCTTGAACGAATAAAATTATAACGTTTAGAAAATCCATTGTGTTTTGAATTTCCTGATTTAGTGATCGAACTAAATAATTGTAACTCGGCTAAGAAACGTTACAACTGGTGTCAGAAGTGAAATTGGGAAATAAGATGGATTTGAATGGATTAAAAGTTCAAGATCTGAAGAGCGAATTGGAGAAAAGGAACCTTTCAACAACGGGAACCAAGAATGAGTTGAAAGAACGATTAATAAAAGCTATGGAAGCAGCTGGATTGGATCCAGAAAAATATCGTTTTGGGCAAGAAGAAGCAGATGAAAATCCAGATGCAGGAAATAGTGAAGCTAAAGATGGTGCTGTTGAAGCAACGAGGCAAGTCGTACCAGCAAACAACGACTTTGCACAGTTAATGGCTATGATAGAGCAAATGAGTTTCAACTTGAGAGCAGATGTAAAGGCAAACATGGAGGTTATGAGTAAAGAAATGAAAAAGTTAGATGTAAACATCGATCAACAATTAGCTGCAAGTCGAGAAGAAATAAAGCAGCAGTCCATAACCATCAATCAACAGTCTGCAAACATCGATAAACAATTGGCAACAAATCGAGAAGAAATGAAGCAATTAATGGAAGAAAAAATTCTTCAAATTTCAAACACATTCCATGGAGAGGTCGAGAAAGTACAACAAGAAGTAAAGCAATTGGAGCAGAAAGTTCTCGACGAAAACCAGAAAGTACAATCAATGGTTGTGAATTTTGAAAAAAGGCTTCAAGATGTTGAAATTAATGGTAAAACAATTCACACAGTTCAACAAACACAAAGCATGAAGTTAAAACCGCCCCCATACGATGGTACATCATCGTTTGGAATTTTCAAATTCCAATTTGAAACGGCAGCTGATCAGAACAGTTGGAACGAAACACATCGTGTGGCAGCTTTAATAGTGGCACTGAAGGGTGAAGCAGCAGAAACAATACAATCAGTTCCAGAACAAGATCGAAGGAGCTACAATGAGATCATGAAGGCTTTAGATCGCAAATATGGTAGTGACCACAAACGGGAGATATACAGACTTGAGTTGAAGGGTCGCTACCAGCGAATAGGAGAAAGTCTGCAAGAGTTTTCGTCTGCGATCGAACGTCTGGTACATATGGCACATGGAAATACATCACCAGACTATATGGAAAGAATGAAGATAGATGCGTTCATCGACGGCATAAGAGATCCAGAGACGCGAAAGTCAGCTGTGATGACACCTAAAGCTACATTTGCTGAAACAATAGCTTGTGCATTGACTAGTGAGACGGCACAAGCAATTGTCAAACCAACAATCAAAGTACGCCGTGTAGAAATGGAAGAAGAGGATAGTTTTAGGCCCCAAAGAAGATCTGGAGAATTTAACAGTAGAATAAGATGTTGGGTATGTGACAAACTTGGTCACATATCTCGAGAATGCAGAGAGGCTAGACGAAAACGGGGCAGATCAACATCACCAATCAGACGGAGATCATCTGAAGAAAAGGCTCAAGCGGGAGAGGATGGTCAAATAGCAGCGGAAGGGTTAAACTAAAACGAGTCAGCTTTAAGGGGCGTAAGCTGGCTCCCACAACCGAATGCCCCATAATCTCCATCCCTATTTCAAGAATCGCAAGGAATGGTGACAGTTTAACGATTGGAGCTAAAATTGATGACAACAACTGTATCATTACGCTAGATACTGGAGCAACTCGCACAATAGTCCGTACAGATTTACTAAAAGGGGAATTACAACCAGCAGAAAAATATCGAATACAAACAGCAACAGGGGAAAGTGCAACTATCAGGGGAAGCAAAATTGCCGATATAAAAATTGGAAATACGCACTTTCAGCATGAAGTTCTAGTGGCAGACATCGTTGATGAAGTAATTTTGGGAATGGACTTCATGAGGCCGAATGGATTTGTAATAGACGCTGGAAATGGAGTACTCAAGTATGGTAACGTAGAGTTGGTTCTTCAGATGAATGGTGCAGAATCAAGTATGAGGCGAATAATATTGGAACATCGCGAAAAGCTGCCACCTAATACCGAAACAATCGTCTGGGGAAGATTGGAGGGAGATTCTGGGTCACCAAGGTTGTGGGTTGTGGAAGCCAATGAAAATGGTCTTCAACATCAAGAGATCATTATAGGGAAAACATTAGTTGTACCAGATGAAAACTCAAGAATACCGATAAGAACACTAAATTTATCAGACAAAACAAAAACCCTCAAGAAAGGAACAATCGTTGGTAAATGTGAAGAAGTAACTACCATTGTGAAATGTGAACAACAGCACACAGAAAGGAAAGTCGAGAATCAAACGCAGAAGAAAGAAATACAAAATCTACTACAGAAGTGGACAACAGAGCTTACAAAAGAACAAAAGAAAGAAGCAGAGCAGTTGCTCGAACGTTATTCGTCCATCTTCTGCAGCACATCAGCAGACAACGGAAGAACTAATCTGGTTAAACATAAAATTGACACGGGAGCAGAGATGCCGATTCGCCAAGCACCAAGAAGATTACCATTAGCAAAACGGGAAGAAGCTGATAGAATGGTAAAGGATATGAAAATGGCTGGTGTTATCGGGCAATCAGATAGTCCATGGAGTTCACGTGTGGTTTTAGTTGGAAAGAAGGATGGAACTATGAGATTCTGCGTCGACTACAGAAAACTGAATGCAGTAACAAAGAAAGATAGCTACCCATTACCTCGAATTGATGATACCTTGGACACATTATCAGGTGCCAAATTATTCTCAACATTAGATCTGCAAAGTGGTTATTGGCAGGTAGAAGTCCAAGAAGAGGATCGAGAAAAGACAGCGTTTAGTGTGGGTAGTGGGCTATGGCAGTTTAACGTTATGCCATTCGGACTATGTAATGCTCCCGCAACATTTGAACGTTTAATGGAACGTGTGCTGAAAGGATTACATTGGAGAACGTGCCTTGTGTACTTGGACGACATCATTGTAATGGGCAAGGATTTTGACGATCATTTGAAGAATTTAGAAGAAGTCTTCGAGAGAATCCAAGCAGCAGGACTAAAATTGATTCCAAAGAAATGTACACTATTCAGAGAAGAAGTAAAATACTTGGGGCACAAAGTAACAACGAATGGAATACACACAGATGCTGATAAGATCACAGCAGTAAAAGAATGGCCAAGACCTAAGAATTTACATGAACTTCGCAGTTTTCTGGGATTGTGCACTTACTACCGACGTTTTGTACCAGGATTTGCCAATGTTGCTAAGAGTCTACATGAGCTCACGAGGAAGGATAAAGCTTTTGAATGGACCGAAAAGCAAGAAGATGCTTTTGTGGAGCTTCGGAAAAGATTGTGCACAGCACCAGTTCTGGCTTACCCTATACCAAATTTTAAATTCATATTAGACACTGATGCCAGCAATGATGGTATAGGAGGAGTGTTATCTCAAGAAATTGATGGACAAGAAAAAGTAATAGCTTATTACTCAAAAATACTGTCCAAGTCAGAAAGGAATTATTGTGTAACCCGTAAAGAATTGCTGGCTATAGTGGAATGTGTAAAACATTTTCACAAGTATTTGTACGGCCAAAAATTCCATTTGAGAACTGATCATGGAGCATTGAGGTGGCTACTGCAATTTAAGAAACCGGAAGGACAAGTAGCACGATGGATTGAACGCTTACAAGCTTATGATTTCGACATTGAACATCGAAGGGGAAGTGCACATGGAAATGCTGATGCATTATCAAGAAGGCCATGCCAGGTGGAATGCAAGCACTGTAATCGGGCGGAAAGTAAGGAAAACATTATTGATGTCAGGCTTCTGCAAGTGCTTCCTAGTGAAGACTGGACGCATGAAGTGGTAAGGAAGGAGCAACTGGAAGATCCGAGCTTGGCACCAATAATAAAGTGCAAGGAAAAGGGAGAAAAACCTACATGGAGTGAGATTGCCGATAAAAGTCAAACATTAAAGGCATATTGGGCACAATGGGACAGCCTCTGTATTGAAGATGGATGCTTGAAAAGAATTTGGGAAAGTCCTGACGGATCAGTTAAAGAATCAATGATAGTAGTTCCCAAAATAAGAATACCTCAAGTATTAAAGGAATATCATGAAGGAACCAGTGGCGGTCACCTGGGTATTAACAAAACCCTTTCTAAAGTACGGCGTAGATTTTATTGGTCAGGAGCACGTCAATGGGTAGTGGAATGGTGTCAAGCATGCGATCAATGTGCGGCTGCAAAGGGACCTGCAAGAAGAAGCCGTGGTAACATGAGGCAGTATAATGTAGGAGCACCATTCGAGAGAATTGCGATGGATGTAGCTGGACCATTTCCGACTTCTGATAACAACAACAAATATGTGCTAGTCATAATGGATTATTTTAGCAAGTGGCCAGAAGTGTGTGCAATACCAAACCAAGAAGCAACAACGATCGCTGAAGCAGTAGTTAGCAATTGGATAAGTCGCTACGGAGTACCGATGGAAATTCACACAGATCAAGGAAGAAATTTTGAATCTACCATATTTCAAGAAATCTGTCAGATGCTTGGAATTAATAAAACTAGAACAACTGCTTCACATCCCCAATCAGATGGCATGGTTGAAAGATTTAATGCTACTCTTGAGAAATATCTAGCAAAAGTAGTGAACAAGAATCAACGTGATTGGGATCGTCATATTCCGTTATTCTTGATGGCTTATAGATCAGCAGTGCATGATACAACCAAAACGACGCCTGCTACAACCATTTTTGGAAATGATTTACGGCTACCTGGTGATCTGAAGTTTGGGATTATTCCATCGTCAACATTATGTGTACAAGATTATGTTAATAAACTTCAAAAAGAACTTGAGGAGGTACACACGTTTGTCAGACAGAAAGCACAGATATCCAGTGATCGAATGAAGGCTCGGTATGACATTCGCGTAAACAACAAAGGATTTGAGGAAGGACAACTAGTGTGGCTACACAATCCACAGCGGAGAAAAGGACTATCTCCAAAACTACAAACATCTTGGGAAGGACCTTATACCATCATAACAAAATTAAACGATGTCGTTTATCGAATAAAGAAAGGTCAACGAGCGAAACCAAAAGTCGTTCATCTAGAAAGATTAGCACCCTACAGAGGGGGAGATTTAGATTCTATTCGGGACGAACAGAAATAAGTGGGGGAGAATGTGACGATTATGGAAGATGATAGAACACAAAAACAATAGAACTTTCAAGAAAATTCTCGTTAGTTCTACAAATATAAAAATCAAAAGATACAAAAGGTAACAATGCAACCAAAGTAAACATTTAATAGGAAGTATTTGTTTTATCGAATAAGGATTGGTTAACGAAATAAGAATTGGTAAATAAAACAATTGAAAAGAATAGATTTCACACCTAGGTGTCAATATTTGAAGATCGTCTTATTGTTGAAATAAAGGAAGGAACAACAAAAAAAAAAGGGTTTGTTCATCTAGAATATTGCAGTAATATCGAGGCTATTTCATGTAGTATAAATAAGAGGTGTTCTTCGAGGATATTATTAGTATAAAATTGTTAGTGATACAAAAAGTATAAAAATTTAGCAGTGATAAAGGCGAAGAAAAATTAAAAGTGTTATAAGTAGAAAGTTAAAAGTGATATTGTGAACAAGTATAAAAGAATTATAAGTGGTGAAACATTGTTAGTACAAGAAGAACTAAAAGGGGAATAGTAATAGGAGAAATATTTTTATTGTAAAATCTTGAACGAATAAAATTATAACGTTTAGAAAATCCATTGTGTTTTGAATTTCCTGATTTAGTGATCGAACTAAATAATTGTAACTCGGCTAAGAAACGTTACAATATGTTAGCATTATCCCAAACAACTTTTTAAATATAGATAAAACGTTTGTTACTCTAAAAATTAAAGAATGCATTAGCTGATAAAAAGATTTGTATATTCATATTTGAAGATGTTTTTGACATCTTAGACTCATCATGCGTTAAGAATAATAAGGAATAAATTAGCTTTCGGTGAAATTAGGTTGGATGTTTAAGCCGAACCTAAAACCATTGTGTGAACTCATTTTCCAATTAAAAAAAAATTTCAATACCTGAATGCCGGGCTTTTTTTGTTTTCAAAACTGCTAAGCCGGTATTGACATCTAGGGCCGGTAATGTATGCCCTTCTGTAGGGCATACATTATTCCTTTCTTATTTGTTGGATATATTACTGTGGAATTATTGTGGAACTATTTATTATTGTGTAACTATATTTATCATTGTGTAGCCGAAAGTTATCGCCACAGCCCTAATAGTTAGTATATTTAAAAAAAATTAATTTATTTATATTTACTATCGATTTTTTTTTATGAACTCTATATTAAATGCCCTCTTTGAGCTTATCCAGTTCTGATGAGGCTATCTAATCCGGAACGAGAAATTTTAAGGCGCTTTATTTCTGATCAAGCCTCTATTAGGGATAGGGGAAGCTGGAACTGAGCTCTAGCATAATGCTAGTTGAGTATTGAACAGCCGCTAAAAATTTGATTTCAATTGCTTGGTTAAATCGCTCAAAACGGAGAATAAAAGATATTTGTTGAATATATGTTAAACCCATGTGTCATATAAAATAGACTGCATGTCAACGAAATGAAGCTTACTGAAGTTTTATTCCTTCCCTACTTAAGTATACGTAAAACTAAAAATTACTCCTATTTGATCATTCAGTCACCGTCAGAACATTTGAAGAATTTAACGCAATCTCTTGAGGAAAACATTAATCGAATCAATTACAGCTCTCGTAATGTACATCCAAAATTGTTTTTCGTTAAAGATATTTTTTCTTACTTTGAAAATCAATTCTGGATAAAGTCATTTAAACATTTATATCATGTGGCATAGCCCGTTTAAAATGACAAAGAAAAAGTTGCATGATAAAAAGCAAATAGCCGTTGTTCTGGAATCATTTGCAAGTTTTAAATAATTCGAATAGCACGTAAACCATTTGTGTGGACCATAGTATAAATTTATTTACTGTTTATAAAATTTCCATACCGATTTTAATATTGTTCAACAGGGTTTTTAGTTTTTTACCGATTTCAATGCTACAATACCGGTATTATAATTCGCATCACCCGTATTGGATGATAGGATAATTTAGTCCTTTAACCCTCTCTATCCCATCACTCTTGTCCACTGTATATTTAATTTTGCTATAAGCGTTATTTTTTTGTAATTTTATTTTTTGTATTCTTGATCGTGTAAAAAAAAATTATTTTATATGCTAACATTTTTTTTGCTTATTTCTTTTATTTTGTTTTCTTCTCATTTCTTAAAGGCTTTCGAAGAGATCGATAATTTAGTCATTTTTCAGTTGATCAACTGAAACGTTGGGACTGCGAGATTTAAATTGTTTTCATATAAGAAAATTGAATTTTCCGGGTTTTTGTTTTTTCTATATTAAGTATATATTTAAAAAAAAAATAAATCACAAAGGATCTCGAAAGGCTCAAAATAATCAGTTGTGAAAAACATTTAAAGTTGTAAATTAGTTTTATAAAATGTTATTAATAAATCAAAATATTTTGTGAAAACTTTAGTAAAAGTATTTTACTGTGATTTTTTTTGTGTTTAAATTAAATCAAGAGGAAAATAAATATATAATAAAGTTTTAAATATAAATAAAAAAAGTTATTACAAAATGAAGTTAATATCTTTGATTGTTTTTATAATTGTTGTGATAGTATCAAATATTAATGCCAAACAAATAGAAGTAAATAATAGTAATAATAATAATAATATAACAAAGAATGATTTAAGAGCAAACAGAACTAATAATCATCACAATAAAAACCATAACCACCGACATCTTCACCTTCGTCATAATCACAGACATCATCGCAATTCAACAGCACAAGTTTCCTCAATGACGATAACAACAACAACAAACATGCCAAATTTATCCGCAAAATTAAATCATAAGATCGATCAAAAAATTAATATGAATAAAACACAATCGTTACGATTGACCATGATTCATTCGAATAATGAATGGCATCGTAACAATCGAGGTTATAATAGTATTGATAGAACTCTAACGCCGTTAATACCAACAATTAAAGTAACAACAATAAAACGAGATCGTGAAAACGATCTTGATAATGATGATGATGTTGAGACAATTGATATAGATCGTACTGGTTATGATGGTATAGAAACTTTTGATGAATGGAGTACTAGAAAAAACATTGATACAACAACAAATCGTTATTTTAAATCAACTACACAAAAAAATTATCCAGAGTAAGTTATTTTTAGTTTTCTTCTTTTATTTTAATTTTCCATGATTAACGATTGATCGACAGGAAAATGAATAAATTTTTTTTATATAAATCAGAAAAAAATAAGTTTGTGGTAGACTAAATGGAATGAAATTTAATTAATTTTTTTAATTGTTTGTTATTATAAATTGTTTTTTTTTTCGTTTTTTGATTGATGATCGTTGGTGGATTATGTGTGATCTTCAAGTTGCTTACAAAATTAATAAACGATTAATCATTGCTGATTAAAATGTTATTTTACTACGTGATTGTTTTACAAAGTAGACGAGGATATTTCCTCTTATTTTAATTCTAGTCACAAAATATTTATGAGTAATACACAATAGTTAAAGAGATATTACTTATTTGTGTGTTGCATAACACTTAGTCACTAAAACGATTAAATTAAGATGTAATGAATATTCTTTCACTCGATTGACTTAAATTGTATGTTAACGTGATGATTATCAGTAGGTAACCTTTAGTTTATTTATATTTTTATAAAACACTTGCTGTTTTGTTGAAGCAACAGAAACTGGTTATTTCAACAAAGGAAGATTTATCTTAATCGTTTGATGAAATTGAAAAAGTCTCGTTCCAAGAAAAATAATTAATTGCGACTGTGTCGGTATATTTGGTTTTTAATTAGAATTTCGGCCTTTTGTACGGTTAGAGATTAGTTTAATTTATTTTAATTTTATAGTTGTGATGTACAGAATTTTGTAAAAAGATGTTTGAAATTTGTGCTATCATTTTGTTTGTGTGAGCCAATAGCTTCGTTGAAATATCAGTTTGCGTTTTTTTTTATTCAAACGTTCCAAATAAAAGTAATTGTACGCATTCTGCAGCAAACAAATTTGTTTCTTTGTTACTGAGAGTCTCAACCACTAATTAAATCAGTTAAAATACATTTAAAAGATCTTCCCTTAGTGATTATAATAATAAAAGGGCCTGAATTGAATAAATGTATGCAATCTGCTCCATATCGTCGGAAAGTTCAACTTTAAATTTAAATTGTAACATAACTCATGGTACCCGGAGGTCATACTTCTCTCACCTTACCATTACTGCTGTACCATCAGTTGTGGATCCTCAAAGATCTGAAAATTTATATAATTTTTAATGCCAATTTATTACCCTTTAAGCTTAACAAAACAATAATATTTGGTATTTTCCAGATATTATCGTTAAAAAAAAGTCAAGTAACATTTTTAAAACATTTGCAACAGTTTTTGTATCGTTAGGTTGCTCGCAAATCTCGAGTATTTAAAAATTTCACATATCATTAAAAACGACATTTGATCCTGACTCCTGAGTGAATAGAACAAGGTGAGAAACTTATTTTTTTTAATTAAAATGTGCGGTGTAATAGTATTACAATATGTGTCACAACAACACAAACAAACCTTTTAAGACCCAGGTCCACAACAACATGTGTTCTGAGGTGTTGGTGATCGAAACATTTCTTTTTTGTATTTGCTATTTTTTTAAATAATTGATAACTAAACAGTCTGTCGCATAATAAAATATGATAAATAATATATAAAAAGCAATTTTTTTCAATACTTCCAGCCAAAACACTAATATTTAGGTGCCAATGAGCCAGCTAGTGGCATGCTCCTTGATCTTGTGACGTACTGTCTTTCTCAATGATTAAAGCCCACAAATAGAATTATAAAAAGTTTTGTTTCTTCGTGAAAATGATAGCGTATCACGGGAGGAATATCCCATAACTAAGACTGAGAGTATACTATACAGTTAACTGATAGTTGACAGTGGTATGTGATAGCCCACGTTAACTCATATGTCAATAGCAGGCACATCAGTATCCGCGCTTGTCACAACCGTTTATCAAAAATTAAAAAAAAATCTATTACTCAATTCAATAATGTACAAAGGTTTGATTTGATGTGCACTGCAACTAGCTTTAATAGGTCAGTAAATTTCTCAAAAGTGTCATTATGATGCTTCTTGCCCAGATTTTGATATATTTTAAAAGATATCTCTGTAGCTTATCTCCGTGTTTCCATCAGTCATTAGGAGGTCATTAGCAAAAGTAGAGCTGCCAACCGGTTTAATAGCTCTCCATTACACAGAATCCGAAAACTTTAAACTACTACGCATCACTCTAAGAAAAATTCACTACTATAATAGTAGGAAATGGGTTGCCTACTATGATAATAGTAAAATACTTTGATGTGTAAATTACAAACTTCACATTAAAAAATGTGTATAATATGTGCAGAAATTTTGTGTAAAGCTTCATATTTTGATATGTGAAAAAACATATTATTTGTGAGAATTTACACAATTTTTGTAACATTGTGAATTTATAGTATGTAAGCTTTTACACAAAGTATGTAATATTACCAATTGTAATATGTGGAAAAGGCATTATATGGCAATTAAACTTGAAAAAATGTGTAAAAAACAAACTTTATATAATTATTTTATTTATAAAATATAATAAACATCTACAAGTTTAATTTAGTTTAATTTAATTTAATTTAATTAATTTTAAACAGCTTTTTACAGTGATTCCAGATTGTTTTTCAAGAATTTTCTGTGAAATAAAGTTTGAGAGATGAGTTTATGCATAAATTATAAATATATTAAAAGCAAAATGTCGTTACTTACAATGGTGATCCATGGAATATTATTTGTTGGGTATCCGAGGTATTTTATTAAATGGCGATTCATTTAAATACCTAATCATTTTAAATCAAGTACAAATCAACCTTTTAACTATTTAAACTTATAACTTTTAATTTAATTTCACTTTTAATATTTTTTATTTCGGTAACACAAACACTCGTCTTACAGTCGATTTCGAAACGAAATGCGAAATGTATAAATAAACATAATGGAAAAGGTTGTAAGTACTTTTCCAAATTTTATGCGTAAATTCACACACAAAATGTGCTTTAAAATTGAAATTACACAAAAGAAATGTAAAATTACATAGAAATAGTTGATCTTGCGAATTCCGTGTAAAAACTCACTTTGTGTGTAAAATAACTGAAATTTTTACCCAAAACATTTGCCATTCGTTTTTTTACATTTGAAATGGATAAATTCATTAAAAAATTAATAAATTATCTACTATTATAGCAGTGATATCACAGTTTTAAAATTAAAATTTTTAGAGTGATGTTTCATCGCATATACGTCGCATTTTAACTTGAATTTAAAATGTTGATGTTTTTTTATGGCTGATATCATGTTTTTTTGTTTAAAATGCGTATATATACTTGAATAAAAATCTTGAAAAAAAACATGTTGGTCTAAATACCATTGTCCTAGAATGAACTAACAGTAACTTAATATTTTCGTTTTTGATATCATGTTGTCAAAAATAAATGAACAGCATCACCAATACTGTAAAAAAATAATGTAAGGAAGTGGTGGACATATTCGTTGCTATGGTATGTTCAGCCCTGCTATTGTATGTTCAGCTGCTAGATATTGATGCCCTTTCTTAATCTTATCAACTTAAACATCTATTTTATATATGTTAGGATCAGTTCTTTGTTTTTAGCATATTATCAATATTGCATTATTTGTGACAGGTTTTGAGTTTGAAATACCCTCGAGTCGAATATACCAAGTACATCAATTACACAATTTTAAGTTTATATTACTTATTGTGAGAAAAAAATTAAAGCATGTTTGTTTAAAATATGAATACATGAAACTAATTTTATCTTGTAATTCAATCTTGCCCATCATAAATTCAATAATAAATTATTTCTAGATGAGGTTGAACGTGTCAAATATTACAAAAAAAAATTTACAAAACAACACAATACAATAATAATAATAATGTTATAGACAAAAACGATAGTTTTAAAATAAAGTTTTCATTGTTCATCCTTCAAATGGTTGACTCCAATGAATTTTCTTCTATTCATCTCATAAACATCTATATAATAATAGATATTTGTTTGAACTTGACATTTCAAAAAACAAATATAATAAAGAGTAAAACAATGCAATAAAATTACTTCATGGAATTCCAAAAAAGTACAGACAAAATCATTTTGAATATGTCTATTAAATTAATTTGAATTAATGTTTGTTAAATTGGAATTTATAGAAACATAATGATCTTACGTGTATCTCATTAGTGACTTCCTTTTAGTGAAATAGAAATCAAAAATTCAACAAAAAGGTTCTTCGGAAAACTTTCAGAAACTAAACAAAAGCTGAGATCCGGTTTCATAACGAACCATTAAAATTATGAAACAATTTGTATAGCAGTTCACGGACATTATCTTGTCTGATATGAAAGGCTAGCTAAATCTCAACAAAAAAAAATCAAACTAAACATTTTCAATATGACAAATGTTTGCAAATATAAATTTAAATTAATGATTTCTCTCCTTTGTATGTACTTCTGTGTTATGTACATATTATACGAGTATACTGTTGCCATTAATAAAAATTTAAATTAAATTTAGAAGTGATATTTACTTATTTGCTAGACAAGATTTAACGATGTGATGATGATAATGATTCATTTCTGCAATTTAGAATGATTATTTTTTTATTTTTTAGTTTATATTTTAATTTGATTTGTAAAATATAAATAAATAAAATGTAGGATCATATCGAACAATAACCTCGAATTACCGTATTTGTTTTGAACTTTAAAATCTGTGTTAGAACAGTAAAAAGTAAATTGAAATTGAAATATAAATATTAATGAGAAAGGTCGCCAAATACTTACTGTTTTCAAAAATAAATTGAAATATATTTTTGTCTCCCACTAATATTAGTTATTGTTGAATAAAAGTGTGGAATAAAATTAGAGATAATTTCACTTGTTTGGAATGAAATTCATTTATTGTACCACCAGTTTTTGCAGACAACTAACATTTTCAAACTAAACAAATAGAGATGTTTTTAAAAATCAAGCGAAACCGATAGAAATCGGTTGTTTTGTTTACTACCAAGAATATTCTAATTTTTGACATTGCCATACTAAATATTTTCAAGTTGCTGTTTGTGCAACTTATATCTGAACAATGGCTGAATTTATTAATAATGCAGAAAAATCGCAAAATAAAATTTTTTATAGAGATCGAAGATCAAAAATAAATGCTTATTATAAAAGCATAGGTATATCGTTTCCAAGAAGAAAATGTTAAAATTTTGTGTGAAACGTTCTTGAGCGAAAGTTGTAATGAAACTCGAGGGAAAATGATTTCACCAAACCATCAAATAAAGATTTTTTTGAGATGCCTTGTTGACACGGGGTTTCAAATTGGAGTAGCAGAGGAAAAGAGAAGCCACCGTATATGCAAAATGTTCAACTATAGTAAAGAGAATTATAATAATATTTTATTTGGCTAACAAACCGTTTTAAAATATAACAAAAACCATGTTATTTTTAAGTTTTGGAAAAAATTGTATCAGTTGCTCACGAATTTATTTAGTTTCCCAAATCCAGATCTGAAATTTGGAAATGCTAAGAAATATGGCACAGAAAACATAAAATTCCATTTGTGGTTGGAGAACTGGATTGTACCCACATTAAAATTCTGAAGCCTCGTGATTTCGCGAATGAATATATCAACAGAAAGGGTTATGCAAGTATTAACGTACAGCCCGAGTAGGAACTGCCAATATTAAACAACGAACCAAGCTTGGGCCAATATTGGCGAGCCAAGCCGTGGCTAGTTAACTTTGGTTTCAGTCTGGGCCAGTTGTAAATGCCTAGACTGTAAACTAAGATGCAATTTATTATATTAATTATTAATGCATTGTAATCATGTGCAAGCCATCTTATGTTTATTTTCATTTTTATATATTGTGACGATTATGGAAGATGATAGAAAACAAAAACAATAGAACTTTCAAGAAAATTCTCATTAGTTCTACAAATATAAAAATCAAAAGATACAAAAGGTAACAATGCAACCAAAGTAAACATTTAATAGGAAGTATTTGTTTTATCGAATAAGGATTGGTTAACGAAATAAAAATTGGTAAATAAAACAATTGAAAAGAATAGATTTCACACCTAGGTGTCAATATTTGAAGATCGTCTTATTGTTGATAAAGGAAAGAAAAAAGGGTGTGTTCTATCTAGAACATTACAGCAGTTTCGAGGCTATTTCATGTAGTATATATAAAAGGTGTTGTTCGAGGATACAATTAGTATAAAATTGTTGGCGATATAAAGAGTATAAAATTGTTAGTGATACAAAAAGTATAAAAATTTAGCAGTGATAAAGGCGAAGTAAAATTAAAAGTGTTATAAGTAGAAAGTTAAAACTGATATTGTGAACAAGTATAAAAGAATTATAAGTTGTGAAACATTGTTAGTACAAGAAGAACTAAAAGGGGAATAGTAATAGGAGAAATATTTTTATTGTAAAATCTTGAACGAATAAAATTATAACGTTTAGAAAATCCATTGTGTTTTAAATTTCCTGATTTAGTGATCGAACTAAATAATTGTAACTCGGCTAAGAAACGTTACAACTGGTGTCAGAAGTGGGATTGGGAAATAAGATGGATTTGAATGGATTAAAAGTTCAAGATCTGAAGAGCGAATTGGAGAAAAGGAATCTTTCAACAACGGGAACCAAGAATGAGTTGAAAGAACGATTAATAAAAGCTGTGGAAGCAGCTGGATTGGATCCAGAAAAATATCGTTTTGGGCAAGAAGAAGCAGATGAAAATCCAGATGCAGGAAATAGTGAAGATAAAGATGGTGCTGTTGAAGCAACGAGGCAAGTCGTACCAGCAAACAACGACTTTGCACAGTTAATGGCTATGATGGAGCAAATGAGTTTCAACTTGAGAGCGGATGTTAAGGCCAATATGGAACTCATGAGTAATGAAATGAAAAAGTTAGATGTCAACATCAATCAACAGTCTGCAAACATCGCTTCAAGTCGAGAAGAAATTAGCTTGGTTAAAACACACATCGACGAGAAACTTCTACAGATGGCAGCGAATTTACGCATCGAAGTAGAGAAAATTGTGGATGAGAAAGTCGAGAAAGTGCAAAAAGAAGTTGAAGTTCTGGAACAGAAAGTGCAATCGAAAGTAGATGACTTTAAAGTAGAAGTAGAAAAAAGGCTTCTAGATGTTGAAATAATAGCTAAAACATCACATCCGGTTCAACAAATACAGGGCATGAAGTTAAAACCGCCCACATACGATGGTACATCATCGTTTGGAATTTTCAAATTCCAATTTGAAACAGCAGCTGATCAGAACAGTTGGAACGAAACACATCGTGTGGCAGCTTTAATAGTGGCACTGAAGGGTGAAGCAGCAGAAACAATACAATCAGTTCCAGAACAAGATCGAAGGAGCTACAATGAGATCATGAAGGCTTTAGATCGCAAATATGGTAGTGACCACAAACGGGAGATATACAGACTTGAGTTGAAGGGTCGCTACCAGCGAATAGGAGAAAGTCTGCAAGAGTTTTCGTCTGCGATCGAACGTCTGGTACATATGACACATGGAAATACATCACCAGACTATATGGAAAGAATGAAGATAGATGCGTTCATCGACGGCATAAGAGATCCAGAGACGCGGAAGTCAGCTGTGATGACGCCTAAAGCTACATTTGCTGAAACAATAGCTTGTGCATTGACTAGTGAGACGGCACAAGCAATTGTCAAACCAACAATCAAGGTACGCCGTGTAGAAATGGAAGAAGAGGACAGTTTTAGGCCTCAAAGAAGACCCAAAGAATTCAACAGTAGAATAAGATGTTGGGTATGTGACAAACTTGGTCACATATCTCGAGAATGCAGAGAGGCTAGACGAAAACGGGGCAGATCAACATCACCAATCAGACGGAGATCATCTGAAGAAAAGGCTCAAGCGGGAGAGGATGGTCAAATAGCAGCGGAAGGGTTAAACTAAAACGAGTCAGCTTTGAGGGGCGTAAGCTGGCTCCCACAACCGAATGCCCCATAATCTCCATCCCTATTTCAAGAATCGCAAGGAATGGTGACAGTCTAACGATTGGAGCTGAAATTGATGACAACAACTGTACCATTACGCTAGATACTGGAGCAACTCGCACAATAGTCCGTACAGATTTACTAAAAGGGGAGTTACAACCAGCGGAAAAATATCGAATACAAACAGCAACAGGGGAAAGTGCAACTATCAGGGGAAGCAAAGTTGCTGATATAAAAATAGGAAATACGCACTTTCAGCATGAAGTTCTAGTGGCAGACATCGTTGATGAAGTAATTTTGGGTATGGACTTCATGAGGCCGAATAGATTTGTAATAGACGCTGGAAATGGAGTACTCAAGTATGGTAACGTAGAGTTGGCTCTTCAGATGAATGGTGCAGAATCAAGCATGAGTTTGGAACATCGCGAAAAGCTGTCACCTAATACCGAAACAATCGTCTGGGGAAGTGCACATGGAGATGCAGATGCATTATCAAGAAGGCCATGCCAGGTGGAATGCAAGCACTGTAATCGGGTGGAGAGTAAGGAAAACATTAATGATGTCAGGCTTCTGCAAGTGCTTTCTAGTGAATACTGGACACCTGAAGTAGTAAGAAAGGAGCAACTGCAAGATCCTAGCTTAGCACCAATAATAAAGTTCAAGGAAAAAGGAGAAAAACCTACATGGAGTGAGATTGCCGATAAAAGTCAAACGTTGAAGGCATATTGGGCACAATGGGACAGTCTCTGTATTGAAGATGGATGCTTGAAAAGAATTTGGGAAAGTCCTGACGGATCAGTTAAAGAATCAATGATAGTAGTTCCCAAAATAAGAGTACCTCAAGTATTAAAGGAATATCATGAAGGAACCAGTGGCGGTCACCTGGGTATTAACAAAACCCTTGCTAAAGTACGGCGTAGATTTTATTGGTCAGGAGCACGTCAATCGGTAGTGGAATGGTGTCAAGCATGCGATCAATGTGCGGCTGCAAAGGGACCTGCAAGAAGAAGTCGTGGTAACATGAGGCAGTATAATGTTGGAGCACCATTCGAGAGAATTGCAATGGATGTAGCTGGACCATTTCCGACTTCTGATAACAACAACAAATATGTGCTAGTCATAATGGATTATTTTAGCAAGTGGCCAGAAGTGTGTGCAATACCAAACCAAGAAGCAACAACGATCGCTGAAGCAGTAGTTAGCAATTGGATAAGTCGCTACGGAGTACCGATGGAAATTCACACAGATCAAGGAAGAAATTTTGAATCTACCATATTTCAAGAAATCTGTCAGATGCTTGGAATTAATAAAACTAGAACAACTGCTTCACATCCCCAATCAGATGGCATGGTTGAAAGATTTAATGCTACTCTTGAGAGATATCTAGCAAAAGTAGTGAACAAGAATCAACGTGATTGGGATCGTCATATTCCGTTATTCTTGATGGCTTATAGATCAGCAGTGCATGATACAACCAAAATGACGCCCGCTACAACCATTTTTGGAAATGATTTACGGCTACCTGGTGATCTGAAGTTTGGGATTATTCCATCGTCAACATTATGTGTACAAGATTATGTTAATAAACTTCAAAAAGAACTTGAGGAGGTACACACGTTTGTCAGACAGAAAGCACAGATATCCAGTGATCGAATGAAGGCTCGGTATGACATTCGCGCAAACAACAAAGGATTTGAGGAAAGACAACTAGTGTGGCTACACAATCCACAGCGGAGAAAAGGACTATCTCCAAAACTACAAACATCTTGGGAAGGACCTTATACCATCATAACAAAATTAAACGATGTCGTTTATCGAATAAAGAAAGGTCAACGAGCGAAACCAAAAGTCGTTCATCTAGAAAGATTAGCACCCTACAGAGGGGGAGATTTAGATTCTATTCGGGACGAACAGAAATAAGTGGGGGAGAATGTGACGATTATGGAAGATGATAGAAAACAAAAACAATAGAACTTTCAAGAAAATTCTCATTAGTTCTACAAATATAAAAATCAAAAGATACAAAAGGTAACAATGCAACCAAAGTAAACATTTAATAGGAAGTATTTGTTTTATCGAATAAGGATTGGTTAACGAAATAAAAATTGGTAAATAAAACAATTGAAAAGAATAGATTTCACACCTAGGTGTCAATATTTGAAGATCGTCTTATTGTTGATAAAGGAAAGAAAAAAGGGTGTGTTCTATCTAGAACATTACAGCAGTTTCGAGGCTATTTCATGTAGTATATATAAAAGGTGTTGTTCGAGGATACAATTAGTATAAAATTGTTGGCGATATAAAGAGTATAAAATTGTTAGTGATACAAAAAGTATAAAAATTTAGCAGTGATAAAGGCGAAGTAAAATTAAAAGTGTTATAAGTAGAAAGTTAAAACTGATATTGTGAACAAGTATAAAAGAATTATAAGTTGTGAAACATTGTTAGTACAAGAAGAACTAAAAGGGGAATAGTAATAGGAGAAATATTTTTATTGTAAAATCTTGAACGAATAAAATTATAACGTTTAGAAAATCCATTGTGTTTTAAATTTCCTGATTTAGTGATCGAACTAAATAATTGTAACTCGGCGAAGAAACGTTACAATATGTTAGCCTTTCCACAACCTCTTTCCACATATTTAAAGGAGGTCATGGGAAAAAATTGGTTTTGAAAACCTGACCCAAGTCTTATTTGCCAGACTTGGTCCAAGCCTGGTTTGCCAGACTTGGCCCCGTCACATCAGTCCAAGATTGGTGTATGCTTGGGCCGTTGGAATATGTTAAGCCTGGCCCAAACCCCACAAGATGCGGCACGGACTTGACCCAGGCTTGGTTCATTAGCTTTTTCTTACCCGGGAGGCAACATGTGATGCTAATGAGCTATTAACTAGCATTGACGTGCAATGGCCAGGTGAATGACAGCAGGATATGGAAGCAGTCGGATGTTTATAAATTATTAAAAAACATGAATAATATTTTGATTTTGGGAGATATGGGTTATGGAATGTCCCCTTGGTGTCTAACTCCATATAAAAATCCGGTTAGTAGAGATGAAGAAAATTTCAACAAAATACACACTAGAGCCAGGGTGGTTATAGAACGGTGTTTTGGCCAGTTGAAAAGAAGATTTTCCGTTATTGGTTACACTTTGCGAGTTGCCCACGACAAAAAGCCTTCTGTATTCATCGCCTGTGTTGTTCTGCACAATCTATCAAAAGTTTTTAACGATGAAAACATATGGTATTTCGATGATTTGCCTACCGATTTTCTTCCAACTCCTTGCAAACGTCAAGGGTGGCTGAGACTTTTTGTCCTTAACTTCAGGTAATTTCGACTTACTTAAAAGTATAGGGAGTTTTTTTATATTTACAAAATTTTTTGAATTATTTTTATTGTGAAATTGTCATCTCTATATCGTCCGACATTTTGGGGTTATGTTTTAATTTGACATTTATAATTTGGGGTATATTCTACAATTTTATAGCAAAAGCTAAAAAAAATTAGTACATTCTTATTCACTCGAAATAAGGAATATACTAATTCTAAATAGTTTATACTTTAAGATTATTCTAGTTTTACTTCACTTCACTCATTGACTGGTCTCCTGGTTTATCTGAAAAATACACAGTAAATGTTTTGCTTTATAACAATTTACTAATAAAAATACTGTGAAATTAAATTTTTAGAAATGGCTTTGATGATGTGGCAAGCATTTTTTGATTTTTTTTCACAATATGAAAGTTCCAACCATGCTTTAAAACATGTCAAAATATAAAGTAAGGGACAAGGGTGTGTTTTTATTCTAAAGATATAAGTTTTTAAGGATGTGCATCTGAAGTCAAAAACTTTATTGTAAAACTCAAATTTTGAGCTGATATGCATATTTGCATACTGCATATTTTCGAGTCAATTATCTTTCCAACGCATGTAAACCCGTTGAAATCGGGTAAGCCGTTCTCTTGCAATTTGATGTCAAAGTAACCCTAGGCTTTAAGTTCTAGAAAACTTTCGGACTAGAAACTGTTCCCGAACTAAACTTTGAAATATTTCTAAAATCACGTCTATTTGTTATTCACCTAGACTAGTTATCTTCCACGTTTGAATTAAGCTCATCAAAAATGGTTCGGATCAAAAATTGACTTTTTTGATCGTCCAGAACACAGATTCAATCTATTATACATAATTTTTTTATACAGTTTATTTACAAACTCTACTTATGTTGAAATTCAAACAAATATACTATTTATTACATATTATATATGGTGTTTACGCTCTCTTTTTATTACTTTACGAACTCTTAATGTTACTTTACGCCCTTTTTTGTTACTTTACGCCTTCTTGTAGGAAGTTAGTTTAAAAAATGTATGTACCACAGGTGTAAAGTTAATTTCAGCACGGGTGGGTTGTTGTCCTCAACTAACGTCTCACTCGGGCTGCAATGCATAACTTTACACCCTTGGTATAGTTTCCTCAAATTACTCTCAGCTATAATGACTATATCAGACCCGTAACCTAAGTATTTGATCCCTTGGTAGCTCATTATTATCCGTATTGCATTCACAATTAGACACATGGTTAAGAGGCATAGAATCTCGCAAAGATCTTCGTATAGTACCAAAGCTAATTTTTATCATTCCAGAATTGAATTTTAGTTTTTGTAGTTTTCAGTATTTCACACACTCACTTTAATGTTAGGTGATACCAAATGCTTTTTAATACAGGAATAATCGTCCTTTGATGCTTTTACAGAAGTTGTATTAGATCTTGTATCTATATGTTGTCTGTGAGTAGTTTGTTTTTGTATCAAAATGCAACCTCTAAGTGGCGTGCAGGAAGTTCATCATGGCAATGTGTAAGTTTTTTATTTATTCATCTATCATGTTTTGTAGTGAGATCTGAAATAATTATAAACGTAACAATATTAGCAAATTTTCTTCTGCAAAGCAAGGCGAAAAGAGCCGAATACCATATAAAAAATCTGCATTCCCATGGTAAAGCAAAAGGTTTGTCGAGAGAAAATTTTCGAACACTGGAAGAATACAATGACGTTGCAGTTTTAAAATTACAAATTTGTGTTAGTTTTGAACCAAAAGCTGAAGGAACTTATAAAATCGAATAGTAGCGAGTGCATTTGACGTCCAAAAATGAAAAAAAAAACCTTCGTTATTTCGTAAAAATATCATCACTAACTGTGGACAGCTGAAATCGAATACATTTTATCTCAAACTGATTTTCATTTCAATTTTACTCGTCAATCAGTTATAGTGCCAGCAAACAAACAGCCAAGATCCAATGCTGCAATACTTATACAGAATAGACTTCTGTATGTACTTTTTTTTCATTTTAAGCGGATCTGTTTCTTTAAAATCCAACATTGAGTTCACATTCTACATATAATAAAAATCTCTATGCATATATAACAAATAACCGTCAGTGGAGCGTTTATGCGGAGATGTGTTAAGTACAATAAGCAGACTTGAAATTCTACTCAATTTCGATCACCCAAAATTCTTTTAGCAACTACTAGCTTGTTCAGATTAGGTTGTTAAAACGTTTTTAGTATAGATTATAGAACACCCTCCATGTGTATAATATCGCAATTTCCCAAATAATGCTAATCAAATCAAAAAAATTTAGCCTATTATCAAAAAATGATACCCCCTAAATCACATAGCAAAAACTCTATTATATTATATTCATAAACTATCCTTAAAAAATGTAAATGAACATAGCGTGCAAATTATATCTTTCCGAAAATATTTATAAACTTACCTTGTCAAAACATAACAGAGAGTGTAACAACAACGATTAAATCTATCACATATTACCATAAAGTAAATCATTTGGCTAGAAACGAAAATTAATTCTGAATCAAACTAATAATAAAAAATCTGAATAACGATTTTTTGAATTGATTCCCGAAATCGTTGATGTTTAAGTCAACAAATTTACATACTATGAATTTATTCATACATGTGCATATTTATTCAAATCAAGCTCAATGTGAATTACGATGACGGACAAATTATTTCAAAAATTATTACGGTAATTTCGTTTAATTGATGGAAAAAAATATTTATATGACATAATTCTACGAAAAGAGATTCAGAAATTCGACATACATTTTGAGACACAAATTTCTGCATATTTTGTGACGAGGATAAAGATAACTTTTAAGATTATAATTCAATGTTTAATAATCATATTGAATTTAATTGAAATAAAGCATGCTTTCGACAAAAATCTTAAAAAAAATTTTAATCTCAATTTCGAACTTGAATCTTCCTAGTCGTGTTCGTAGTATTATTTGTTTACCATTTCATCCACAAAAGAGCGCCATAATAAAAAGTTGTCTAACAGATTTTATGTTTAATTTAATTGAAATAGACTGAAAAATAATATCTGTCTGGTACATTTGTATCTTTTTCATCGTGATTGCCGGTCGAAACAGAAGTTTTCGTAATACAGACTTTGAGCTTTTGTTAGGAAAAAAACAATTCCTTCCCGTTTCGCATTGTATCTTTGCTTTTGAAATAAAGATGAAGTTACTTCGGTCTGAAAGACCTAAGTATTACATACATGTGTTCAAAGTGAAATTCTTACCCCCACTTTTTTTTTTGGCATTTCTCGACGTTTTAGGACCTACTGATTCTAAAAAAGCAAAAAAAAATGTATGTCTGTCTGTCGGCCGGCCGGCCGGCCGTCATTACCTACGCTGCTGGGAAAACCGCTGGAGGGATTTCAAAAATTTTTATAAAAAAAGGTATTCTCTAGGTTTAAAAATAGGCATACTCAAGGAACAGGTCCGAAAGGACGCTGTGTTCGATAACTGTACCGGAAGTGTGTGAAAAAAATTATCAAATCATTATGTGTGTCAAAAAAAGCAAATTTTCATATTTTTGGCTTAAAAAACGTTCATTTTAAGTGATTACGAGTAGGAACATTAAATTTGGAGAAATCTTGATGGTAGGGATTGGTATGTGAGAACAAAAACTAGATTATTGCATTATAAGTTTGTCAAAAAAATGTTGTCAAGTTTGTCAAAAGAAAGATTTTTATTTACATGTTTACCCAATTTTTTGGAAAAAAATAAAATTGTTTGTTTGAAATGAAATTTTATTATTATTATTGAGAATTATGCCATTATAAGTTTGTCAAAAAAATAATGTCAAAAAATGATTTCATTTATTTTTTCAGCCATTTTTTTGGAAAAAAAATGTAGCTGTTTTTATGACGTAAATGTAATTGAAAATTCGTGGAAATTTTTGAATTTGTTATAGTTTTTGAAATATTTTTGGAATTTTGAAAAAGTTTGTATTTTTTGATTTTGTAATAATTTTTGCAATATTTTTAGAATTTCGGCAAAAGTTTTAATTTTTGATTTTGTAAGAATTTTTGGAATATTTTTAGCATTTTGAAAAATTTTTAATTTTTGATTTTATTATAATTTTTGGAATTTTGAAAAAATTTTCAATTTTTGATTTTGTAATAATTTTTGCAATATTTTTAGAATTTTGGAAAAAGTTTGAATTTTTAAGAATTTTTGGATTATTATTGGAATTTAGAAAAAGTTTAAATATTAGATTTTCTTCTAATTTTTGGGATATTTTTGGAATTTTGAAAAAGTTTGATTTTATTTAATTTAACAATATTTTTGAAATTTCGATTATAATTTTCCGGCAACCTAGTGATGTTTCGTGTTAATTTTGTAATAAATTTTTAAACGTAGATATAAAATACTTGTACTTTAACAAAGAGTTATGTTTGATATACATCGCTGCCCAAAACTGAAAACCATGTCCTCATAAAAGTTTTTTGCCGAAAACTATATCAAAATCCTTAACCCAGACCGAAGTCTTGATATCTCAGTGCTGTGAGATTTCAGCCCCTCCATATTTTTCTTTTTAAAATCAAAGCTAATAAATTATACAATTTAAATTTGTTATATAATAGCTATATTTATGAATTAAGGGCGTAAAGTATGTCTTTTCCGCTTAAGAGTGAAATTGTTGCTCGAGGCGTTAGCCGAGAGAAACAATCACTCGAAAGCAAAAAAGATGCTTTATGCCCGAATTACATACAAGATTTTTTCTACGAGTAAGATTCTGTATTTTTTGCATAAATAAAAATACATATGGTACACACAAAATAGTAAAATATTTTTTTTGAAAATTATTTTATCCAAGTAGTTTTTCGAAATATTAGTAATAATAATAACTTTAGGCATTGTTATTTCAATTTTGGCATTGTTATTTCAATAGGAAAAAAAGTCTGATTTTATTGCTTCACGAACAATTGTTATATTGTAAAAGTGCATTTTACGGTTTCCTCGTACAAAAATTATTATTAGTTTTTCCTCCAATTAAAATTCTCCACAATAGTATATTCTATTACGAGCACGAAATGAAACAAAAATAATTAAACTAGAAATAATCGTAGTACAATAATACTTGTTAATCATAACATGCGAGTCTCGTTGAAGTATGGGAATGAATTTTTGATGATTATTTTTTGTTTGCGTTTATTTTTGTTTTATTTGGTGTTTCATAATAAAGCATGCCGTTTATATATTTTAAGCAATACCATAAAAATGGTTTGAATATTGGAAAAAATTGTATGTAAATGTTAAATATTGTAAAAGATATATGTTAGACGAAAGAAAATTAGGTTTTGATTTTATTAGACTTAAATAAAACTTGTAAGAATATTAACAAAAAGTTAATTCTGTTAATCAAATTTTTCAACTAAGGCCGATTTCTTAAAAATTGTAGCAAAAAAGGGAAGTATTATGCGAAATCGAAAATCATTTTGTCTGTTAAAGTTTCAAAATAAGTAATACACGAATGCAATACAAAAAAATACAAAAGTGCCTAATTTAAAGAAAAATAATACTCATATAGTTTCCCCTCCTCAGATCGGCAAAGTGAGATAGATTTTCTATACAACAATTTTTCTTAAATATGTACATACATAGTTAAAACTACTACAATTGTGTCATTGTTTCTTTCATAAGATCAATATCGAAGCATGAATTAAATGTACATACTGATAATTTCTTAATAATGCAGAGTGGTTTTCTGAAAACGTAATATGTATACAACAACAAATATCTTTGCATTCTGGTTTTGTGTAATCTTAATTTACTGTGAATTCTTACAGATCTAAAGTGAATTTGACATTTATAATTATTTTAATAAATATAGTTATTTATTTATCTGAAAATCAACCGATCACCACATCTAATATTTAATGTGCTCGTCAAATGACGATGGCAAATCGTTTTTATGTTTTTCTCCAGAGAGAAACAGTTATGTCATGCCGCGTGCGTATATTTTTCATTCAAAATTATACAATTGTTGCGAGTTTTTTTATAAATCTATAAGGAAAAACCCTACCGCAAAAGTAATAGTTTCTCCCTCCCTGCGACTGCATAAAAAAATGAGCAAAATATGACGTTTTGATATTTCATGAATTAAAAATTAATTTGTTCATAATGAAAAAAGTTTGACAGCAACTTTTCATAATATACTTTGAAAATATCTACATAGCTTAAATAATTGTTCGTGTCGTTAGAAAATATTGCTTAATTTAATTGAAATAAAACACTTGTTGTTGTTTTGCAAATAGTATTTGTTAAGTTTAATATCAAATATAAATAACTAAATATAATTATAATATTTAAATTAACCTTAACCGCTCAATCGGTTTCGTTTGTTACACCATCTACGGGAGCTTACGAACACCATCCAGTGTAAAAACCAAAATCGATCGGTTAAGGGTAATTTAAATGTTATAATTATTTTTGGTTATATATATTTGATATTAACTATTTGCAAAACAACAACAAGAGTTTTATTTCAATTAAATTGTTAATCATGTTTTGCCAAGTGCCGTCAGTGACTACAGTAAAGTATATAAAATATTGCTTGTCTATTATAAAATATTCACTAGTTAAATAATCACTGGAAATAACACAATAAATTTAAATTACTCTCGTAATTATTTTCATTCGTTTTATAAATATTAGCACAACTATTAAGAAAACAATTATCCTTTTTTTCGTTTTAAATTATTTAATTGTTTTTAATTTATAATTTAATAAAAAAGTACAATTTTAAAGTTATGTTCTCTTTATATTGTAACCACTCTTCGTTGGTTCTTTTCGATTATTGAGCAAAAACGACAGTAAAAAAGACAGATCCTTAGTTAACAAAATCTCAAACTTTATTTATCAACCAGTTACAGCAACTTCCGATTTTAATTACAATGAATTCCAGGGTCTCCAATTTATGCACGATAAACTTCACTGCTTTTCCACAATTTGAATCAATGAGAGTCGGAATCGTAAAATTTGTATTTACTATTCCACTAGGTTCAAATTCTTTCACTATTAGTACCCAGGCTCAAGTACCACCGATTATTCCTTATACTTTCGAATATTTGTAAAACACCTTTAATTGCAAAAGTAAAACTGACTATCTGATATTTTGTTCGCTTATTAATATTCAAAAACAAATAAGCAGAATCTTCTGGTACTCACTGTAGTTGTTTCTAGAAACAATAGGCCACACCCCCTTTTAATTCATTAATGTAAAAATTTAATTTACATTAATTTATGCAACTTGTATTAGTTAAAGGGAGTTAACTTTTAATTCATCTTTGCCATAGTCTGAATGTAGAAAACATTTAGGCGGAACGTATTGGTTATTTATGATTAAATTAAATTAACCCATTCTGGACGAAGTTTATTACAATATTATATAAATACATTTAAATACGCTAAGGTTAATAGTTCTAAGACCGGCGCCAATTTCATGTGATGATTAGCACACATTTTATACTTCGTGAGGCGCCTGTCCTTGACGAGCCGGAAAACATTTTTTCAGCGATTTTTCTCAAATCGGCCGCTTTTGCATTCGGCAAGCTCCGAAAAATGCCGATTGCTCGGGATCTTGGAAATTTTTGTTTTTTTAACTATGGGGGTTGGAAATTTGATTTCGAACACGAGGGTAACCTTGTCCGACAAAAATTTGTCTGCTATTGTCTAGTTCGACAACCCAAAATACCAAAATGTCAGTTGTCGAACTCGCCAATAGCAGACACATTTTGGTCGGACAAGCTTACCCTCTTGTTCTAAAACGAATTTCCAACCCCCACAAAAAAATATGTGGTAGCAAAATTTACAAGATCGCGGGCAATCGGCATTTTTCGGAACTTGTCGAGCGCAAAAGCAGCCGATTTGAGAAAAAATGCAGAACAAATGTTTTCGGGCTCGTCAAGAACAGGCGCATCACGAAGTATAAACTATTTGGTAATTATCGCATGAAATCAGCGCCGGCCCAGGGACTATAAGCCTAATTCGTATCAAACCAATTATTTCTTACTTGATTTCTATCCCAATAATTAAAGTAAAGAATAAGTAAAACACGAGTCATACGTTTTAGACACATCCAAAAGAACTAATGAGTAAGAACTGACTATGAACTACAATCTCCAAACTTGAAATGCAATATCTCTCAATTTAGTAAATGAGTTGGCTCAATCCTCTTTTGATTCAATCGTTAAATTGTATAAGTGAAAACTTAACATTTTAGTAAACTTGCAACGATTTATTGATTCTCAACAACTGCCAACGGCACCAATACACTGCATCTAGAATATTTCTTAAAACAGCGTAAAAAATACAAGACAATTATTGATTTAAAATTTTATTTTTATTATAATTTTACTCTTTATGGACAATATATTTCTTTTTGTGTTGCCACTGTTTTCAAGGTCGTTTTTGTATCTTGTATACGCCTACTTACTTTGCTTTTTCAGGAAATATAACAACAAAAATAATCTAAGAAAACTAGATAATTCAACTTTTCCTTCCTTATAATTTTATTGATCCCGTCTACTTGTTATTTATTGCTGGAAATACATGTGCAGAATTCTGCATGCAGCGATATTAGAACATGTGTTGTTATATGAAAGCAATAACATGTAAATTCTGCAAGATATTGAACTTTTATAAAAAATACTTGAATCCTGACCGATTCCCTTGGTCATATCACAAAATATTTATAGTCATTTTATAAGTCATTTTATCACAAAATATTTATATAAAAAACCATGTACTGAATATATGATGAAAATAATTTAACAGAACAAAAATAAATTAACAAAAATGATATAAATTAAAATACATAAGCTTACATTATATTGACTGTTCATCCGCTGTAAGTTAGTTGACATTTTGCTTGTTCCAAACTATAATCTACCGTTGCCGATTGATTACAATATTGAGCCATCTTGAGCTATCCGAGCAAATTTTGCTGATTTATAAGTCCTTTATTCGTCCGTGCATGAAATACTGATGTCATGTTTGGGGAGGTGCTTGTCAGTCAACAATAAAATGTCTAGACTCTGTACAGAGAAAGGCGATACGGTTGATTGATAATACAGAACTAACTGATCAGCTTGACTCACTCCAGCACCAAATAAATGTGGCTGAATTGTCAATCTACTATAAATATAACTTTAGCGAATTCTCTTTAAATGAAACACAAAATATCCATCAAGTGCGCAGTACAATCGACGAACAAGAACTTCAGAGTCATCCCACCAATTTGCTGTCAAAATATCTCGAGGTAGAACTATGTCCTTCCAGAACGGTTACTTCAATAGAGTGGCAAAATTATGGAACTCATTGCCCGCCTTCGTATTTCCCGATGAATTTGCCCCTCAGACATTTAAAGAAAATGTCAATCGCCATTTAAAAAAATTAGTATAGTGTAAAATAATTTATTTATTTATTTATTTGTTTATTATTACAATACAATATAGGTAAGTATTGTTAAGGTAAGTAAGTATTGTTAAGGTAGGTAAGTATTGTTACAGGTAAGTATTGTACAGTTGTTTTCCTTTTCTCGCTCTTTTTCAGCCATTAGCTGAAAAAGTGCAAGAGAATGGAAAATATTGTTTTAATTAAATAAATTTTCCTTTCATTTTGCCCGTCTCCTTCCTTTCTAGTTGACATGGTATCTTCGGATATTCAAAGAGTCTGAATAATGAATATTTCATATTTAGTGTGCTAAACATGTCTAACTAATTAATAAAAATAAAAAAAATCTTGAGCGAAAAATTACCGTAAAATTGCTTCGAAAATGTTTATGTAATCAAGAAGACTTTGTGATTTTACCTAAATTAAAATTAGTAACTTTGAAAAATATGTTGCTATGACAACAACCAAACTGTAATATAAAAAAAAAATCAGGTTGCTTTGATATATAAAAATATTTGTAATCGTAATGCTTTTTAATTTTATTTTTATTTATTTTTTGATAAACACAAATGTTTGTGCATGTAACAGAAAATTTATTGAAAGTGACAGCGAGAGACTAGTAGACACAATAGACACTAGTAACACATTATGCTAACTTAATTTAGTAGGCTTTGTGAATGTTCTCATATTTACTTTTGGGAGCATTTCACGTCAAGCAGAAAGGTTAAAATGTTGATGTCCTCGGTTCAGATACAAAATAACTTCTGATTAAAGGGCTAGAGGGTTTTAAAAATTTGACTAAACGGCAGGTATGCTTTATTTCGAATCCCACATTTAAAAGCTATAATAAAATAAATAAAGCAATCCAATTCTGCTGGCGTCTTTTGGTGGGCATAGGTTCTAAACGATTTCTACGACCATTATGAAACTTGGCAAGCATTATCTATATTCACTATACAAGCGAGTTTTACTGTCTCTCAAAAAATTTAAATGGTCTGATTTTGTGAAATTCAAATTTTAAAATTTAAATATATTTTTTTCAAAACAAAACTATTTTCAAAATCCAAAAATGTATTTAAAAGCTTATTAAATGTAGTACAAGTATGACTTCCTTATTTATTTTTTGTAACTTTTTAAATGGGATTCGAAGTAGCGCATACCTGCCGTATAGTCAAATTTTTACAGCCAGACCGATACTGTAAAACATTTTGTATCTGAATCGAAGACATATTCATATATACATATATATTACTAAAATCGTCAACATCAACATTTTTTACATGTCCGCCTTACGTGGAGTGCTCCATTCGAAATATTCGAAAAATGTGTTCCCGCATCTCAACTAAAAATTTTTATTTAAAACAAGGGGTATCTGGGTGTCTTGAGTTTTAAAAATTATTTTTTAATTTTTGAAAAGTTTAGCTTAAAAGTTTGAGCATAACTCAATTTTGGTACATTCGATACAAAAACGGGTTTGTTGATCGTTAATATTAACCAATACACACAAGTAATACACTTCCTGGTAACGGTCTAGGCCCCTATTCAAAAATTTTTGATTTTCACAAAAAATTGTCAGTCAATCACAATCAATGTTATTTTATTATGTGTTGAATTCAATCTGCTGCTACAAGTTTAATTGTCAAAACATCATTGCACAAAAAAAATTAAAGTAATGAAAACCTCATCTCGACAACATTACGTGCGGTATGTCACAAAAAAATAACGTGCGGTTGCTTCAACTACACCGTGCTGTAACTGTACAACTGTTAAATCCATTTTGGAGTTCGATTCACCATATCGCACCCTGGCGGCGAAGTTGAGACAACCGCATTTTGATAGGAAATAGAACATGTTTTTTCAGTGTGTTTTATATAACTCGTTATATTATTATTAATTTTTATGGCCGATTAACCAGTCACGGTGAAATGAAGTTCTGATTTTAAATTTTGGTTTGACATTGCGTACAATACAATACCAGGCAAACTCAGTTCAACACTTTGACTCAACCTCAATTTTATGAGTTTTTGTCTCTTTTTTTGAAAGATTATTATGGCCCCAACTTTGGATTAAGGCCGTTTAAATAAAAGACAATGTTTTCTTTTCCTCTTTTATAATTTTTATTTTAATCAACTTAAGTATCAATTTTTAATGTTAAAAAATTAAAAATAAATAAGAGTTGAATTTTTTTCTTCCATTTCATTTAATTTTTTATGTGATTTTATTTTTGTAATTGAATCTACGAGAATGTTATTGATTTTAAAGTGGTTTAAGTAATATAAATCTGATAAAAATTAACAGGACATTAAAATGATTGAACATTTTAATATAATCACTTGTTTTGAATATCAATATTAATTTTTATATTTTTAATTTTTACAAGTGAAATTGATGAGAGATTTTACTTTGATAGGTTTGAGTAACATTGTCTTGATTTGAAGTTTAATGTGAAATTAATAAAATAACTGTTTTTTGTTTTTATTAATTTGTTTGGCAGCGAAGATTTGTTTAAATTAAAATTAGCTTTTATATTCATGCAAATTGACATTTCTATGAATTGTTTGTCTATAATGAAATAATCGATAATTTCGAACATTGGAAATAAAAACAACAACTCGTTTATTCTAATCGATATGTTTGACTAGCGAAGGTTGAAGAATGTGCTCCCATGGTTAAACGTGTTGTAGTAACTGACTTTCATCTCAAAGGGAAACTAGTTTCAGGTATAGAATCTATATTTAAGGGCCGATTGGATGAACAAGGATAGATAGTTAAAAATCCGAGGATAAAATTCTTTCTTCATCTGAGGATTCTTTTTTTCGTCGATTGTATATGAACACGGATAGATTAATTTTTATTTTTGTTTTTATTGCAGTTTATAGCATTTTTTTTATAAGTGGCAATACTTTTTCTTTTACTTTTCTATTAAATAAATTTAATTATAAATTCAAAAACATTATTTCAAAATTGAAATTGAATATATTAAAATTATATTAAAAATATTATTTACATATTTTTCTATTAATTTATATCAAAAAATAAATTTTTGAAACGCAGAAATTTAAATTCAAAAATAACCACAAATTCAAAACAAAATTTTCCTGCTATGCGCATGTCAAGAAAAAAAAAACAAATTGTCTTATCCTTTGTTTTATATATGTGTTATTATGGTTTTCCATATTATTCACTGTTTGTGTGCTTTTGTCACTTTTGAATTGAAATGCAATATTTAAAAATATACTTTTTATTCGCCTACATATTAAAGTGTTACTTTATTACTGTGATTTGCGGCTTTAAAGTATCACTTTTCAACTATTTATTTGGTTGTCATAGCTACGTCCAAAAAAGTAAAAAGCATTTGTATTTGTTTAAATTCTATGAAAAATAAAATTTTTTATCAAAGCAACCCTCAAATTCAAAATTTCATTATCCAATTAAAATAGTTGTTATCATTTGTTGTCATAGCTACACAATAATTTGGAAAAAATAATAAATATTTTGTCAAAGGTTGCTTGTTCAACATATTTTTATTTTGAAATTTATGAAAATTTATAATTTTAATTTAGAATAAACAACTTTTCTTAAAATATTTTGCTTGCGGCGAATAAAAAATAGTATATGATGCACGGACGTAAGCTATTTTGGACTTAATGTGGGTGCAAATCTCGGCTAGCGCCTCGATTTGCAAACTCCACATCCGTCCAAAATCTTTAGCTTTACGTCCTAGCATCATAATCTCCTATTTTACTGTTTATTTTTAATTTTTTATATTTTATTAATAATAATATAAACTTCCTTATAGTAACAATTTGAATTTTATTTTTTATTTTATAGAATATCGATTTCGACTTACGTCATCCTCAGTTCTTAAATTATTATTACAATTTTTGCTTAAACTATTACTTATATACTATTTCAACTGCTATTTTTTATTATGTCATATATTTTGTTAGTTTTAGTGTAAATTTTATCATTTAAAATGTTGTTATTGTTTTTATGTTTATATATTTCTATTTCTTCCAGTCTATCTAGATGTTGTCCTTTTCTTTTTTTATGTAATATGGTTAAATTTGTGTTGATATTGGTGTATTTGTGTTTTTCTATTTTTAAATGTTGGGCATATCTGGATATCGGATCGCTTCTGTTAATTTCATTGGTGTGCCCAATAAATCTTATTGTGAAGGACCGCCCCGTCTGGCCTATGTAAAATTTACTGCAGTCGTCACAGGTAAGTTTATGAACACCTGTGTCTAAGGTTTGGGTTTTTTTGGTTTTTAGGTAATTTTCTATTTTATTTTTGTTTTTGTAAGCTGCAATATATCCATATTTTTTTAAAGTTTTTTGCATTGTTTTGAATGTTGTTTTATTGTATGTTACGCCTACGTATTTTTTGCCTGCTAAGTTATCTTCATTCTTCAATGTTGTTAGGGTTTGCAAATTTTTCTTGTTTTTATATTTTCAATTTAATGCGTCAATTTTTTCGTTTTTATATCCGTTTTTACTGGCCATATATTTTATGTTGTTTAATTCGTCATGATAATTTTCTGCAATCATTGGTATATTGTTCAATCTATTGATCATGTGGTTGTAGGCAGCTAGTTTATGTTGGTATGGATGATGTGATTTAATATTTATTCTTTGATCCGTTTGGGTTGGTTTTCGGAATATTTTGAATGTGTGTTTTGAACCTACATTTTTATTGATACATCCAAAAAATTCATTGTGTTATTTTCTTTATTTTCTAATGTGAATTTAATAGAAGGTTCTATTCTGTTTATGTATTGGTGTAATAGATTAAGCTGTCTATTTGTTTCTTTGAATAATAAAATTATATCATCAACGTAGCGATACCAATAAATGATTTTTTCTTTGTGTGGATTTAAGTTATTATGTAAATATTTTGTTTCAAAATCGTTGAGATATATTTCGGCTAAAGTTCCAGATAGTGGGCTGCCCATAGGTAATCTTTCTGTTTGTTGATAATACTCATTGTTATGTATGAAATAGTTTTGTTTTGTTATTTCGGTTATTATATATTCATTATTTCTTGTGTATCTGTTGGGTTTAAACCATTTTTTATTAACATATTTTTTGTTATATTTATTGTATCTTTTGTTGATATGTTGGTTATATCAAACGATGCTAATTTTGAGGTTTTATTATTGGTTCTATTCTATTGATTAATTCTGTGTTATTTTTGACTGAATAACTGTAATCAAATTTTATGTGGTATTTCAATAGTTTGTTTATGTACTTCGCTATTCTGTATGTTGGTGCTGTGGTGAAATTAATTAATGGTCTTATCGGTGTATCAGGTTTGTGTATTTTTGGTAATCCACTTATACTTGGTGCTGTTGGTTTTATCATTTTGTTATACCTTATGTTCTTATCACTTAATATGTTGGTAGATTTGTTGATGATTGTTTTTATTTGTGCATTGAATTCATTCGTTGGATCTTTACTTAATTCTTCGATGTTGTTATTAGTGATGTATTCATCTATCTTATTGTTGTAGTCTGTAGTTTTTAAGATGACTAATGTATTCCCTTTATCTGCTTTGGTTATTGTGGCATTGTTTTGTTTGATTTTGTTTTGTATACTGCGTATTGTTTTTATTTTTTTATTGTTGTTGGTTTTTGAATTGTTTAAGTTGTTATTTTTTACTAATATTTCATTAACTATTATTGTTCTGATTTCGTTCTGGTGGTGAATGTTAGTTTTCAATATTGAATTTTCTATTTCTAACAGATTTTCGTTTATTTCTTTTGTTGTGTTGTTTGGTTGTATGCCGTATTTCAATCCTTTTTCCAATAATTGAGTTTCTCGATTGTTAAATTGTATTTCAGTGTAATTTTCTATTCTATTGTTATATTGTGGCGGTTTATATTGATTTATTATGTTATTATGATGAGTTCCCATTTCTATTAGTTTTGATTCTTTTAATTTTTTTTTAATTTCAATTTTATGTGTTCACTTTTCTTTTTTATCGTGCTTTCCATATCATTCTTTACCGATTCCACTATTATTTCATATTCTATATGATGATATTGTTTAGATATTAGTAATTGTAGGTTGTATACTTCTAATGTTATGTAATTTATTTTTGTGTAGAGTTCTTGAATTTGTTTTGTTAACCATGTACCATTTGTTATATAGAAGAAAAATAGAAGATAGATCTAAGGATAGATCAACAATCCTCGGATAGATTTGTCATTTTATCCTGATTCATACAATACAAACGACGATTAATCCGAGGATTTAGCTTCTATACACATTCATACAATCAGCCCTGGATTCTATTACAAATGAAACAAATGTTTTGTTTGAATGGAATACTGTTTGTTGAATCATATTTCTCAGGAATCTCTCCACGCAGTGGCATAAAATTTTAATCAATGATTAAAATCTTTCTAAAATTTCAAAATTTATTAATTTAATTCAAATATTTTTATCCAAACGATCCAAATTTTTTGTTTAACTAATTTTTATGATTGCTTGTTTGTTTTAAACGTTACCATGGCAATAATTAGAATTATGAATGATTTTACAAATGAGATTTGGTTCTTTATTATTTTTTTAAGCCATTTATTGTGTTTCCTCTTACAGGTTGTTTTATTCCTTGGAAAGTAATAATATTTGTTTCGTATCTCTTCGTATTTGTTTTTAAACCCTTGAGAGCGTCAGGTACATTTAAACGGTTCACGTTCCAATTCTATAGTCTGGTATTTTTTGGTATGTTGTTCGTAATACCATCACATCCATTCCGCCCAGTTGCATATGTGGTAAAGGATTTATCAACTCACCTTCATATAAACTAAAACAATAAATAAAGTTTTTAGATAATTGAAACATTATTTCAATTCCCAATATGTAATTTAAAAATTAATTTCGTTTCTTATAAAATATTGCAAGCAAGTGTTTGATATATATAAAAAGAAGTGCACATACACAATTTCGACAGCAAAAGAAAATAGTGTAAGACAATACCTACAGCTGATATAGATATAAATTGGTATGGCGTGATATGAAATTTAGGTTGGTTTCTATAAATTGTTTAGTTTGCACTTTTTATGTATAACAAGGCGTGTGAATTAGTTTGAATTACTTGTTATTGACGTTATCCGGATATCATTTTATATATCAATTTATTTTTATTTTTTTATAAATTTATGTTTTGCTGATGTAAAATAGTTTTTAATTGTACGTTTTTTGGTTATTATTAGTAGTCTGAGAATTTTTTTGTGTTATACAATTTATGATTGATGAGTATGTAGTAATATTTGCAGTCTTATGTTGTTAAAATTAAAATCTATATATTTTTTGCTTTTATATGTTTAAGAATAGCAGAATTTTGGCTATTCAATATTTAGGCAAATAATCTTTAGTTATCCAACAAACAAAAGGCGTTGATTAGTCAAGGATATAACTTTAAATAAATCTTGTGTAGAGTCTGACTAATTCGTGTTGATCGGATTTTACAACCACAAATGCAAAAAACAAACTCAATTTAAAAGTCACATATGTAGGTTGTTATGTTTTATATGATACATTGCCGCTGTTCCCATTTAATCTCAGTTTTAAAATGGTATTAAGGATATTCTAAGAACATGTGGTAGTGAAGTTTTTATTTCTAACAACGAAAATTAAAACATCTAATCTAATCATCTGATCGTGACATTAGTTGACATGTGCGTAAAATTGCCGTAGGTGCTGCCAATATTCAACAACGGACCAATCTCGGGCCAGTATTGACGAGTCAAGCCTTGGTCAGTTAGCTTTGGTTTGAGTCTGAGCCTTTAATGCATTGTAAACAAGTGCTGGCCATATTATGTTTATCTTTGTTTGCATATATGTTACTCTTTCAACAACCTCTTTCCATATATTTGATCTGGAAAGAAATTGGTTTTCTGGTCCAAGTCTTATTTGCCAGACTTGGCCCAAACCTGGATTGCCAGAGTTGGTCCCAGGACATCAGGCTAAGCTTGGTCCAAGCTTGGACCTAGCTTTCTTTTGAAAATGTTAAGCCTGGCCCAACCCCCAAAAGCTGTGGCGCGGCCTTGGCCCAGGTTTGGCCGCTTAGCTTTTTGCTTACCTGGGTAGTTACGAGCGCAAGTCTTTTAGGTTCACTTTTGTGTGATTAATGTTTTTTCTTGGTACCACCGAACCAATTTTGGCATCTATTTCAAAACTAACTAGCCATTAAAACGTTTGGTATATTACGGATATTTCGTTTTTGCGTTGGATTTAACGATGGTATTAAAGGAGTGAGAAATAAGGGGTTGGAACTAACTCGATAATTATTTCGACCCTACAAACTCTTAATCGAATCTTAATTTTTATTGTACAGGCATTAACTTAAGAGAAACCAATTTCTTAAAATATGTCACATTTTCTGTTTTTCAGTTTTACTGCCTTTTTAAAAATGGCTTTAAAATGTTTTAGTCAAAAACATATAAGTTTGTGGCTTTATATTGTAAAAGACGTTTTTTCATTTTGACAATGAAAAAAGAAAAATCTTTTGGAAATTTTTTAAAATGCGATGAACATATATATAGTAAGACCAATAATCTCACGAACTCCTACTGGGTAATAGAATAGTATAAGTTAAGCGGTGTTCCTCTTCTTATAAACGTTTATTTGACAATATTACCTAGACAAACACTGATAACCCAGCTCATTAGCAACCGATCAAAAACGCCTCCGTTACAAATTACCAAATATGCGAATAATCGGCAGGCATAACTAAAGATCCCCTTAATTTTACAGATAGTGGTCATTGAATATTTTTTACAGCCCAGAAATTTCTCAATTGGGCGTATTCTTGAAATTATCCTTTCAATGTGTATGATTGAATACTCAGATTCTTGAGGTTTCTCTTGAATCTTTTAAATAGTATTCTATTATTATTTCCCATGGTTTCAGGAGATAGGCAGACAGGCTAATGAACCTTAAATCATTAGGGTTGAAATGATAAAATTTCTATCTTAGGTAGAATATGACGTAATTCTAAGCAGCTTCTATAGAAAAAAATTTGACCTGCTCAATCGTTGTTGAATTCCACAGGTACTTTCACTCCCTTTTCTACAACCAATAATTTGAACTACGATTCCTAGCAAACCTACTTCTCAATTTTGAGTTATACCAGCTTAAGCTTAATTAAAGCTTCTAAGCGGAAAGTATAAATTAAATTTTGTTTCTATAAAGTTTCGATAGAACTTTCACAGAGAAACTCTCCCCACCACTAAAGTGGAAGCTTCTAAACTACTTCTGTATATAATATTAGAAGTTTTTACGGAAACTTATCTTCACAACTCTAGATAAAGCTATCAAAACAGGTTATAGAAGTTATAGCTATCATTATGACGGCTATTTCGTTTTTTTTTTTCAAAATATTAATTTGCAACCGGCGGTTTTTCTTTTTTTAAATGAATTAGCCAGACATATTTTCCACAACATAAAATATTCTTTATTTAGAGTGTTGAAATAACGAAAAAAAATCAATACGCATGAAGGGATCAGTTTTTATTAATTTGTTAATTTTTTTCTATTTTTTGATCCACGGGTGTGACAACCCCGCGTACTCCAGTCCCTGCTATTGGCATATGAGTTAACGTGAGATATCACATACCACTGGCAATAGCAGTGAGATATCACTAGCCAAGGTGATATCTTAGGGGTGCTGGCGGATGAACTGTATTCAGTCAACGGTAGCACTCTCAATCTTAGCTAATGAATATTCCTTGGAGCTGGAACGCTGTAGCTTGCTCGAAGAAACGAGCCTCCATATAACTATGTATCTGTGCTTTAACCATTGAAAAATATACTGCGTCCCATAATCAAGGATTATGCCATTAGCTTGACTATTGGCCAACCAATTTTAGTTTTGTTCCTGCAAATTTTTAAAACAAATTTGCTTTTAATCTCTTATTTTATTTTTATTTTCCCTATCCTATCACGAAATATTGGCCTATGTCATATTTTATATGTGATAGGATTTATGGTTTAGTTATCCATTATTTAACAAAAAAATATTAAAAAAAAACAAAAAAAAAACAGATTTGCGTCCATTAACATCCTTAGAACGCATGTTGTTGTGGGACCTTGGTCCTAAAAAGTTTTTATGTGTTGTTGTGACACATATTGTAATGCCTACTACACATCACATTTTATTTAAAAAAAAAAAAAAGTCAACTAGAATCAACTAGAGTGGAATGGAGAAAGTTTAAAGATTATTTGGATAAGTTTTATAAATAATGATATACGAATTTTCTTTACATTTCTGAGGGCCAAACTCGTCAGGAAGAACTGAGGGGTATAGAGTTTCCCAAATTATTCACTCTATTAAAATAATTTACAGCAAATGGATGGTGAGATATATCATTGCGCGTATTGTTATTTACATTTATAACATTCTTAAAAAATAACATGCGATCAGCATCATCTTAGTACACATGTTGTTGTGACACCTATTGGAAATCCAATTACAACACATTTTATTTAAAAAAAATATATTGTTAAAATAAAGCTGTAAGTGCACATAAAGTTAATGATTAAAAAAATATAACCCCTTAATGTTGCTATACGTTTTAATCAAACAAATAAAAAAAGATTTGTCAATATTCTTTTACAGAAAAAGGTTTTAAAAAAGACACATAATCTTTTAAGAACGCTAATCTCAGATTATAAATTCATCGTTAAAAAACCTATTGAAGTTACATGAGACATACCTTTTTATATAAAAAAGTAAGCCCCTGAATTATGCTATCTTTTCTACATCTAAATTAAAAAAAACTAAATGTTATGGAAGTCTTATAGAAGCCATTGTTATTGTAACTAATATCAAACATATTTAACACTTAACTTAACATTTAGGGCCGATTGTAGGAACAAGGATGAGTAGAAAAAATTCAGAGAATAAAGTTTTATCTTCATTCGAGGATTTTATTTTTCGTCGATTGTATATGAACACGAATAGATTTTTTTTATTTTTGTTTTTATTGCAGTATAGCAGTATTTTTTATTAGAAGAAACGAGCCTCCATATAACTATGTATCTGTGCTTTAACCATTGAAAAATATACTGCGTCCCATAATCAAGGATTATGCCATTAGCTTGACTATTGGCCAACCAATTTTAGTTTTGTTCCTGCAAATTTTTAAAACAAATTTGCTTTTAATCTCTTATTTTATTTTTATTTTCCCTATCCTATCACGAAATATTGGCCTATGTCATATTTTATATGTGATAGGATTTATGGTTTAGTTATCCATTATTTAACAAAAAAATATTAAAAAAAACAAAAAAAAAACAGATTTGCGTCCATTAACATCCTTAGAACGCATGTTGTTGTGGGACCTTGGTCCTAAAAAGTTTTTATGTGTTGTTGTGACACATATTGTAATGCCTACTACACATCACATTTTATTTAAAAAAAAAAAAAAGTCAACTAGAATCAACTAGAGTGGAATGGAGAAAGTTTAAAGATTATTTGGATAAGTTTTATAAATAATGATATACGAATTTTCTTTACATTTCTGAGGGCCAAACTCGTCAGGAAGAACTGAGGGGTATAGAGTTTCCCAAATTATTCACTCTATTAAAATAATTTACAGCAAATGGATGGTGAGATATATCATTGCGCGTATTGTTATTTACATTTATAACATTCTTAAAAAATAACATGCGATCAGCATCATCTTAGTACACATGTTGTTGTGACACCTATTGGAAATCCAATTACAACACATTTTATTTAAAAAAAATATATTGTTAAAATAAAGCTGTAAGTGCACATAAAGTTAATGATTAAAAAAATATAACCCCTTAATGTTGCTATACGTTTTAATCAAACAAATAAAAAAAGATTTGTCAATATTCTTTTACAGAAAAAGGTTTTAAAAAAGACACATAATCTTTTAAGAACGCTAATCTCAGATTATAAATTCATCGTTAAAAAACCTATTGAAGTTACATGAGACATACCTTTTTATATAAAAAAGTAAGCCCCTGAATTATGCTATCTTTTCTACATCTAAATTAAAAAAAACTAAATGTTATGGAAGTCTTATAGAAGCCATTGTTATTGTAACTAATATCAAACATATTTAACACTTAACTTAACATTTAGGGCCGATTGTAGGAACAAGGATGAGTAGAAAAAATTCAGAGAATAAAGTTTTATCTTCATTCGAGGATTTTATTTTTCGTCGATTGTATATGAACACGAATAGATTTTTTTTATTTTTGTTTTTATTGCAGTATAGCAGTATTTTTTATAAGTGGCAATACTTTTTCTTTTTCTTTTTCTTTTCTATTAAATAATTTTAATTACAAATTAAAAAACATTATTTCAAAACTTAAATTGAATATATTAAAATTATTATTTATTTTACTATTAATTTATATCAAAAAACAAATTTTTGAAACGCACAAATTTAAATTAAAAAATAACTACAAATTCAAAACAAAATTATCCTGCTATGCGCATGTCAAGAAAAAAAAACATATTGTTTTATCCTTTGTTTTATTCAAGAAAAAGAAAGAATAGAATTTTATTCTCGGGTTGATTTGTTGTTCTATCCTGATTCATACAATACAAACAACGATTTATCCAAGGATTTATCTTCTATCCGCATTCATACAATTGGTCCTTAAATTAGCCGATTGGATAGCGTACAGGACAAACGATCGAATGGTCCCGAGGTTGAATCTTGATGCGAGCGCACGCAAAATCTGATATTAAAAAACTTTATAATAACATAGCAATAACAATAAAAAATATTATAATATTTTGTCACATTTGTTAATAGCTTCTATAAGTCTTCTAAAGATTGCTTTAAAAGATCTATTAGAAGCACGTTACCAAAGCTATAACTTGTGAAAATCAGAATTTTATTCTGCTCGCAAAACTGATTACAAAAGACATTACCCAAATTATTTCCGATATCTTATACAAATCATAGCTTCGTTGAAGACGGAGAACGTTCTCCAAATAGCCTTTATCGAAACCACTTAGAAGCTTTCAAGAAACTATGAAGGACACAAAACTAGTTTCAGAGAGACTGTTTAGTGGTTTAAAAGAAGTTAGAAAGCTATTTGGGTTGCCTGACTTATCCTGTTGTACTCCGCAGCACTTCCTACATGATCGTCCTGCCGTTGATGATAATTTGGGATGGTATGGCTATTTCTGGTTGCCTCATAGCAGTTATTTTTTTATAATCGTAACACTTTCAGGAACAGTTTTTTCCTTTTTTCTAAAATGGTTCTAGTTTTTTTTTTTGCATTTTGGTGGAATTTTCTTACTTTCTTAGAGAGTCCTGTAGATGCCTGGAGTTTAATTTGTGCTCTACGGTGAATATGGTTTGCACTTTGACTTGTTAAAAACGTGACGCTCGAACTAAAATAATTAGATAACAAATCTACCAATATGATAAAATCCTACATTGATTTGAGTATGCTTGGGATCATTCTATATTTAGCACAACTTGTAAAAGCGTAAGAAACGCGTGCAAAAAATCATTTTGCCCGAAGTGGAGAAACATAGAGAAACAAACGCAGAACCGGTGGCAACCTGTAATCAAATCATGAACATTTACTCTGTGACTATTTGGTACATATGCACGTTTTGTTATTAAATATCAAGTTTGAATCCATTCTAACAATAAAGATAAAATGTAACCACCACAAAACTTTATAAACCATAACAAACTTGTTTACTCGTCGAATTTAATTTTCTATTTAGGTTTTCCAATTTCCGCAAAATATGAAAAACGTTGATCTATAACCACGTTTTAAAAATAAAACTAGAATTAAAACATTTATTATAGCTCATAACTGATTATTAATAAATGAAAATAATAATATTCAATAAAAACTATTAAATATAAACCACAATGTATGTTCTTTTTACTACTGCCAGTCACAGTATCTGAGACTGTAACAATAAATTTCTATATTTATTTATTTTGTCTGTTAACTTTTATTTTTTTTTGTTTGTTATAGAAATAACACAAATATTAATTATTTTTATTTTCTATTTTCACATAAAAAAATAATTAAGATTAATTCCTGTTGCATTTCAACTACATTATCATAATCCAAGGTGCATTACCCTTTTTGCATCATTTTCAAAGTTTTAAGATAACTTTTTTTATTACATTTCTTAATAATTTTATTGGTAAAATGAAATAAACTTTATGGAATGAAAATCGGTTCGGTTCAGAATTTTTATTGATTTGTTGGTTTTTTTTTTTTGTTTGACTAACTACTAAAGAATATTTAGATAAGAAATAAGAGTAATTAAACACAAGAAAAGTATTGATATTGATGGGAATATCAATATTTACTGGATTATAAAAAACTAACACTATAAGTGGTATGAATGTAAAGTTCACGTACTTCCACGATAGTAATTCGTAACGTACTTACGTATGTCTGAATATTTCGCAGATTAAACAGTTTTTGAAGCTGATTCTAGATTATTTCTGGGTTTAGAACAACAAATATTTTATGATGATTATTTAAATAGTGTTTGTTTCTGTTATGTTATGATGACGAATCATAATGGTAAATGTAGTCAAAAAATATGTTTCTAAATCTGTTGAAATTTAATTTCACCAAAACACAACTGTAGCTGCCTTCAGATCGAAGACCCATACCTCGATTAAATTGTGTGACCAACACATAAGAAAACATATTCAAATGATTACTGTGAAAACAAAAGCAAACAAAATTTTGATATCATTGAATGTTTCAACCCCATTGAAGAAAAAATCTTCATGAAGGATCATTTTCTAATCCAAGTGTCGTTATATGTTTTTCTACGCCATACGATATATTGGTAGTCGCATGCTATTTTGTTGGTCCAAACATATGCATCATATGTAAATTTTTTTATTGAAGATTTTGATCTTAAAATGAAATCCAGTTAAGTTAGAGCATTCGTTTATTTTTTTTTATAGTTGTTGGTATGGTTCCTTGAAAGCACAGTGAAAAAACTACAGTAGATTAAATAAGTTTTGGTGACCAAAACCATTGATTTGTCCTAAAATGTTTATATCGAATAGTTACTTGTTTTTCATTTCAGGGTTTTTCTTAGTTAAATTAATACAAATTTATTTCATAAATATGATTTATATATTATAAGTTTATATTTACGAAGCCCTCGGCGAGTGAATTTTATTCCCATTTAACCGATTTTATTACAATCATGATAATAATTTCCCTTGTTAAACGAATTTTATTGTCTGTACCATTACTTGGTAAGATAAAAGGAACTAGCTCATACCATAATTTGTGTAACTTCCTGCAAATTAAACAAAATGGTTAGATGTTTAATATCACAGTGCAACACATAAAATGTAACGCAAATTCTGACTTTCGTTTCTGGAAGTATCTACCCAAACTAGCAAAACCTTATTTTGGTTTTGATAGTTTGTATCGAATTTCTGCTTTATGACGTCATCAATTTTTGTGCTCGAGCTTTGGTTTTGCACGTAAAGCATTGGGAATTTCTCAATGCAATCTTCAGACGAAATGTTCTTCACACCACTTTTGCGAACATGTCGAGGTCAGATTTTTACTCCTTCGGAGTGTTTTTAGAGCAGAAAACCCTAAAAAATGTCATTTTCTTAGATTTGCGACCATAACTCACAAACCGTGTATATTTTAGGACAACTGTCTTCGGCAAAATTATTCTCCGCATCCACACGAGTAACTTTGCTGCATATTGCAATAACTTACAATCGATCCTTAATTTGTTCTGACTGTTGTGAGTAATTTCGCAATCACACCAAAATTTCAACTTTCATAAAAAAAATGTCTTTTTTGTGTTAAAGTTCATTTTGCAAATTCGTATATATCGTATATATTCGTATTTAGAAAAAGGCAAAAAGCATTTTTATCGATTTATTTTAACTTTGATCTTTAATTTTAAATTTAAATTTGATTTTTAATTTTATATTGAAATTTTAATTTTAAGTTTAATTTTAAATTCGATTTTTAATTTTAGATCTAATTTTTAATTTTAAATTTGATTTTTTTTTTAAATTAAAAATCAAATTCAAAATTAAAAATTAAATTTTAAATTTGATTTTAATTTTAAATTTAACTTTTAATTTTAAATTTAATTCTTAATTTTAAATTTCAATTTTAATTTAAATTTAATTTTAAATTTGATTTTAATTCGATTTTTAATTTGAAATTTAAATTTGATTTTTAATTTTAATTTTAAATTTAATTTTTAATTTTAAATTTGGTTTTTAATTTTAGATTTAATTTTTAATTTTAAGTTTAATTTTAAATTAAATTCTTAATTTTAAATTTGAATTTTAATTTTTAATTTAATTTAAAATTTTTAATTTTAAATTTGATTTTTAATTTGAAATTTAAATTTGGTTTTTAATTTTATATTAAAATTTTAATTTTAAATTTAATTTTCAATTTGATTTTTAATTTTATATTTAATTTTTAATTTTAAATTTAATTTTAAATTTTAAATTTAATTCTTAATTTTAAATTTTAATTTTAATTTTAAATTTAATTTTAAATTTTTAATTTTAAATTTGATTTTTCATTTGAAATTTAAATTTGATTTTTAATTTTAAATTAAAATTTTAATTTTAAATTTAATTTTTAATTTAAAATTTGATTTTTAATTTTAGATTTAATGTTTAATTTTAAATTTGATTTTAAAAAAATCAAATTAAATTAAATTTAAAATTAAAAATCAAATTTAAAATTAAAATTTAAAATTGATTTTAAATTTTAAATTTAATTTTCAATCTTAAATTTAATTTTTAATTTTAAATTTGATTTTTAATTTTAAATCAGAATCAAATTTAAAATTAAAAATTAAATATAAAATTAAAAATCAAATTTAAAATTAAATTTTGAATTAAAATTTTAATTTAAAATTAAAAATCAAATTTTAAATTTATCGATTAAAACGCTTTTTTCTTTTTTTTAAATCTAGAATTTTCCATAGCTCTATAAAATGTACATATATGAATTTGCAAATAAACTTTAACACAAAAAAGACATATTTTTTTATGAAATCTGAAATTTTGGTGTGAAATGTACTATTTGGTTGCGATATTACTCACAACGGCCAGAACAAATTAAAGATCGATTGTAGGTTATTGCAATGTGCAGCAAAGTTACTCGTGTGGATGCGGAGAGTATTTTTGTCGTGAACAGTTATCTTATAATATACACGGTTGGTGAGTTATGGTCGCAAATCTGATAAAATGACATTTCTTAGGGTTTTTTGCTCTAAAAACAAACAAAGAGTAAAAATCTGACCTCGCCATGTTCGCAAAAGTGGTGTGTTTTGGCATGAAGAACATTTCGTCTGAAGATTGCATTGAGAAATTCCCAATACTTTACGATATATAGCCGTGTAAAACCAAAGTTCGAGCACAAAAATTGATGCCGTCATAAAAAGGATAATCGATACAAACTATCAAAACCCAAATAGGGTTTTGCTAGTTTGGGTAGATACTTTCAGAAACTAAAGTCAGAATTTGTGTTACATTCGATGACCTAAAAATGTTGCACTGTGTATTAATTGATTCAAACGATAATAACTAAAATCTAAATTATTGATTCGTATTGATCAGTTTCTACAACAAAGTCTCTAAATACAAAAACTAGATCTCTAAATACTAAAATAAAAAGTTTCCCACACAAATTCACAAGCCAGACCCATTTTAATACAACAACAACAGAAAGAAATGTTTGGGAAATAACAATCTAAACAAAGAAGTAAAATAAAATGATTTTGCAAAATTAATGTAACAAACAAACATTCAAGTCCTACAAAAACCACTATTTTATGCATATATTGACACGAAGTCAAATGAAATCCAATCAAATTTCTAATTTAAATAAAAATCAATTGAAACTTCAAACTAATCAAAGTATGTACAAGAATTTTAAAAGCATCAAGTATTCATCCACTCCGTATATGACATATTTGTAGATTATTTCCTTTCTACTCACAAATTCAATTAAATATTTTCAAACTCAACCACATGTGCAATGGCGACGATTCATGTTCAAGTTCAATGACAAATACTTTGTGTTACAGATCTTTTGTTTACATTTGTCTTCTTGAAAGTTAAAACAAAACAAAACTGTTGATGCTTTTCTTTAGTTCCATTTTTGGAAGGAATAAACCTTGTACGATAATTTCATAATAAGAGAATTCTGTTTGCTTATTGTTTTTTTTTATTTATTTTAAATTAAATGAACTCTTGTTGGTTTGTTTGTGGTATAAGAGGAAACAGGTAGGAATTTGTGTATTTGTTGAATGCATATGTAAAAAGTAAGATTCAAAATATTCTAAGTTCTGGAATTTCATGTTATACATAATGGTCCGTAAGTTTTATGGCGGATTAAGTTTCATGATATGTTGAATCTTTTGGAACACGAAAGCAATTTGAAGTGCGAATTTTAGAGCATTAAAGAAGTTATTTTATGTGCGTTATTTCAATTAAAATTTTTATAAAACGAAAAACATTTTATCTGCTACTACTTGAAATTATCCAGCTTTCCAATCATTCTAACTGTCTAAAACTTTAAACAGCCAAATGTTAATAGTATTAAGTATTAAAAATTTATTGAAACTAAGATATTAAATAATTTAACCAACTTTTGTAATTATTACGCAAAATATTAAATAACTTAATTAAATTTCACACAAATTTTGACAAATCCACTACCTAGCCATAATAGCACACCAAAATTTTTTATCGAATGCAAAAAACTTTGTGTTTCTCAAAAAAATACATCCATTAAAACTAAGATTTTCAAGCATTTCAATGGTCCTTTTTTACACTTTTATGCAGTACAACACATCACTTCTTCGTTTCTTTGCTCTTTGCCTACAAATTGCTTTTAAAGTAAATTGGAGTTGCCATATTTGAATTTAGTTTATAGGCAATCTACAGGCAAAGAGGTAAGAAATGAAGAAGTGATGCATCGCACTGCATACAAGTGCAGTGGGAAGGGCCAATATAACTATTTTTTAAATTAAAGTAACCTGAATTATTTTTAAATGAAAATTGGTTGTCGTCATGGCAGTCTGTTTTTTAACTTTTTCGAATTTACATTTGAGTAAAATAACAAAGCCTACTTGATTAAATAAATGTTTTCGATGGCATTTTCTTTTAAAAGTATTGATGCTGTTATACAGTGTTCTAAACTTTTTCGATATTGTTTTCTTGACTCTCACTAAACACTTTTATGAGAGTATATTTTGCTACAAGAGATGAAAAACATTAATTTTTTCGTGAGTGAGCATTTGTTCACGAAACATGTCAGCATATAGTGGGCAAGTTTACGAACGAAAAACATTTTCATCTCGTGTTGGAAATGCTATTTTTCCTACGTCGTTGTTTTTTATTCTCAAATTTCTGTAGTTTAAATAGTTTGAGACTAAAGATACTGATCAAAGTAAGATTTATCAAAATTTCTGAAGAAATGTTAATTTTCTCTTAAGTCTGAAGAGGAAAACTCTCAGCAATGTGGTCGGTGTCCTTACAGGACATGGACATCTAGATAAACACATTTTTAACATGGGACTTAGTAAAAGTCTTGTGTGTGGGTGTTGTCTTGAAGAGGAGGAGGACTCGGAGCACCTTTTGTGTCTATGCCCAGTCTTTTTAGAGTGTCAGAGCTAGGATTTTTGGCTCTGAAACGTAGAGCCTGGCACAATCAAATTATTGCCAATACAGTTAGTTTTAGAGTTCATTAAAACTTACAGAAAGGTTTGTGGAATAGTTGTTATAAGACCAAACTTGGATACGGTGCTATGGTCGTAGAGTCTCCGTGACAGGACAAGTTTTACCTCGTGCAATCTGTCCAACCCTTTCTAATCTAATCTAATCTTATCTACTTATTGATCACCAAGTACCTAAAAACCTTTGCTAAAATTAAAAAAAATCAAATCCGGCATATTATGGTCCACGCTGTTTCATTTTTTTATTTTCAACTTTAAAATGTTTAATTATCCACTTGGAATTTATTCTAATGATTATTATAACTATTTTAATTGATTAATGAACGGTTTTTAATATAATGTTTGTGTTAATTTTTTCACTTTTATTTGATTTATACTTTTCTTCTTATTTTCAAACGATAGTTAAATGATAAACGAAGTTGAATTACTTGTTACAACATTTTTTTTTTCTGAAGTGGAACATAAATCATACTTGTTTAACATTTCATGGCATTTATAGATTTATGGTTTTGTGTAAAAAGAATTAATTATTTGATCAAAGTTGTGAAAACGAGATCAAGATATTCCATAATTTATTTGTTATAATTGCGATTGTTAGTTAGCTAAGTTGAATGAATTTTACGAGTTGACTTGTTGATCTAAACCAAATGGATTTTATTTTATATATTAGTGTACGAGTTAGTATTTATAAATGTTTTGGAAAATGGGATTGAGTTCAATCAAATATTTGGGATTTTGTCAGTTTCTGTCCCACCTTTCATTTTATGCCGTTAAAAAAATGTTCATGAACACAATCATTTGGGCAAATTTAAGACATCGAAAAACATTTAAGCCATATGCTGTATATCTGCAGCTCAATTCAGAACAAGATAAGTATCGACCAGATATTAACTAAATATTTACTAAATATAACGCTTTGAAATGTATACCTAGCAGATTTAAGTTATCTATCTTTGAAAAATTTACTACAGAAAAATTTAATTAATGTTGACATATTAAATCTTACTACTATTTCCTTACACTGACAATTTTTCTATTGTCACTGAAAAACACTAAATCAATGCAAACAGTTTGACAGTTTCACTTTATAAATTAAAAGCTAATAAAATAATTATTTTATCTTGTATACTTTTCTAAGTAGTGTAAATGTTTTTTTAAAAAATTTGCAAAGTTTTAGTCAATTTTCAGTAGTTAAGAAGAACTAACTTCAGTGTGAAATTATTATGTTTTGTGAAAATGTAAAACGGCAGTATCATGCAACATTCATCGGTAATGCAAAATATGTATATATATATATATATATATATATATATATATATATATATATATATATATATATATATATATATATATATATATGTATATATATATATATATATATATATATATATATATATATATATATATATATATATATATATATATATATATATATATATATATATATATATATATATATATATATATATATATATATATATGATTAAAAAAATTTTTCTTTGGTATATAGCCCTTTTTATTGTTTTAATTTTTTATTTTAGCATTTTACGTTTCGTTGGAGTTCCCAACATTTTCAAAAATCTAAAAAAATCACAAAACTTCAATTACATTATTTTTCAAAAAAGATTACGTATAGAAATTATCATACAAGAACAATTATTTAAAAAAAAAAAATTAAATTTTTACCTCATTTTTCTTTTCAATTATTTAAAAAAAAAAAAATTATAATCGTCAAACATTTACAAAAAAACCACAAAAAATTTTTAAAAAAAACTTAAGACGAAAAAATAAACACTATTTACAAGATTTGTCAAAATTTAAAACTATTTAAAAAAATTTTTCTATTAAAATTAGGTAAAACATTTTCTATTTAAAATACTATAAATATAAGACAACACAATTAGGACACGGAACTTATATTTTTAAACAAGAATTATTAATTAAAAGGAAGAGAAAAATGATAATTTTATTTTTATTAAAACCGAACTTATTTTTTTTGGAAAAAGAAGACAAACACGAGTAAGAAATAGTTATTCATACAAAAACACAAAACTTTATAACAGGGACGCAGGAACAAAGTTGAGCATAACTCTCGATGAATCGAATATTTAGTTTGCCGATGTAAATCAGATTCTCGTTTATTGTATCAAGTTATCATAAATGCTTTGCAGATACTCCGAATCTTTCTGTATATTGATTGATTTATGTTGTTTTTGGCTTTTTCTTATCATAATCATTTCCATGATTCTGCGTTTATGAAAACTTGGTTCTTTTGCAAGAATTTTAACGTTGTCTTTCAGCCAAAGTTGGTGTTTTGTATTCATCAGATGTGCAGAGAGGGCACTTTTCGATACTGTGGGATCATTGTTGTTGGATCCATTGATGTGTTCACTTATTCTTTTTCTTAAATACTGGTTAGTATTCGTAATTAGTTTCTATACGTAATCTTTTTTGAAAAATAATGTAATTGAAGTTTAGTGATTTTTTTTAGATTTTTGAAAATGTTGGGAACTCCAACGAAACGTAAAATGCTAAAATAAAAAATTAAAACAATAAAAAGGGCTATATACCAAAGGAAAATTTTTTTAATCAAATAAAATAACGCCCAAGAAATCCAAAAACAACATATATATATATATATATATATATATATATATATATATATATATATATATATATATATATATATATATATATATATATATCTATATATATATATATATATATATATATATATATATATATATATATATATATATATATATATATATATATATATATATATATATATATATATATATATATATATATATATATATATATATATATATATATATATATATATATATATATATATATATATATATATATATATATATATATATATATATATATATATATATATATATATATATATATACACCCAATTCTGTTTTTACACGGTAGATACGTTCCAGGAAAAGACGTGTAAAAAAAAACCGTGCATAAAAAGACATGCAGCACATACAGAAAAAGGGGATTGGTTCCATACCCTTTATTTCTGTAAAAAATAGGTAAAATAAAATGATTTGTACAAAAAAACTATTAAGAGTCTATATAAAAGCCAAATTAAATTTTTTGTGCATGTATGCACAGTTCATTTGATAAAAAAACAAAAATTAAATCAGAGATCAGCAACAGTGCGACAATGTTGTAAGAAATCAAGATTTGATGTTAAATTTAGCCTAGAGCCTAGATCGAAATAGATGCACGACACAAGACTTGACAACAATATTCCATACATGGACGAATGTAGAACTTATAAATGTGGAGTAAATTATACGGAATGAAATATTTTTACCATCTAATTAGGATGCTATTTGTTCGTCATAGATACTAATGGAAGTATCATTGGGGAACTCGGTCTATGATCTAAAAACAATCAATAGCTGTTTTTTTGGTGGAATTAGAATTGAATAAATTTGTTTACCCCAATCGGCGACTTTATTCTCGGTCCTCGGTGCTTTTCTCCTTCAAGGTCCTCGTTTACATTTATAACAACGTTTCTCCGGGCGAGATTTATTTTTTCATTCATTTTACCTTTGAAGATAGGGAAACGAATGACCTGTGCAATGTACTGTATGTCATCTGCAAAACTATTTGTCGTGTTACTGATAATTTTCAACAGATCATTGATATAAATTAAAAATAGAGTGGGGAATAAAACTGTGCCTTGGAGAACACCAGTAATAATTAATTTAGACTCAGAAGAAAAACTATCGATGGATACCGAAATGTTTTGATCGTTGAGGCATTTTTGAATATGCTTTATGTCTACATGAAGTTGGCATGCCAGATTCGATCATACACTGAAAAAAACAGGTCCTATTTCCAATCGAAATGCAATTGTCTCAACCTCACCGTGCGGTCACATATGGCGAATCAAACTACGAAATTGCTTCAACAACTCTACAATTATAAATCGATGAAGTTGAGACAATTACACGAAATATTTATGTGAAAATTAAATATAGTTCAATTAATCTCAAATACTTAAACTTTAAAATGAAAAATTCATGATATAAGGCCAAAGAAAATTTTTTCAGGGAAATAGTTATTAGCTTTATTCAACTACTGTTATATTGGATATAACACTTTATATTTTAAATAAACCTCATTCCGTTGTTAGGAAAATGTTATCGTGTAGTTGTCGCAATCACAGTGAAATTGTTTGCAAATAATTTTTCTTTGCATGAATAATCAACTGCCAACTTCGATATGAGGTTGTCATAAACTTCAGTTTTTTTTTCAGTGTATGCTTTTCAGATGTTTAAGCGATAACGTACGTTTCACAAGCTCAATCAAACATGCTGTTCCAACGACATATATATAATTTGAAATATTAGTTTTTTGGGGAAATGGCTAGTGTAGGCACAGCCAGTTCCAAAAAAGGTACGAAAACGGATACAACAAATTACAAACCCATATCAAACTAATCGATTGTAGCTAAAATATTTGAAAAAAACATTAATTTTAAAAATATGAGGTTCTTTGTTAACTGGTCAAAAATACTTAAAGACAATGCGGTTTTCGCCGAAAGACGATCACATGGATTATTGTTGTCACATATGGAGTGTACCATACAGGTTTTGATTGAATGTATACAACAGAGGGCTGTTAAATTGATCAGCAATTAAAATCTTACTAATGAGCTTGATTCCTGGTATGTCGCTGATTTGACGGTATTTTACATTATGGATAAACGGGCTTCTATCTATATCAAATCGATTTTACCTAAGCCTGCAAACTTGACACGTTACACCAGAGTATCAATAAGAGTATAATAAGATAAAATAATTTTCTTCCTCCAAACTTTAAGATTAGCGTTAAAAAATAAAAAATCTTCAAAGAAAATTGATCAACTGTACATACATACTTCTAGGAATAGAAGTTGAAAACAATATGAAATTAAATTTTCATATTTTTAACCTAGCTAAGAACGCTGTTCAAAAATTTTGGTCTTTGGAACGATTTCGTAAGTTTTTCAATAGCGAACAGCTTCTTTTAATATATAAATCATTTATACTCCCTGCATGGAGTATTTTTCTCACATATGGGGTGTATCTGATTTTAGTAGTATGAAGTAAATTGAGTTTGTTCAGCGCAGAACTGTTAAACTATTTAGCAACTCAACTCTTATTAATGAGTTAAATTCCTTGCAACACAGGAGAAATGTTGCTGATCTGAGAATTTTCTATTAATACATTGTGGATGAACAAACTTCGACTGAAATAAAATCAATTTTACCTGAACTAGCAACCTATCGCGTAACACCAGAGTAAATTTTGTAGCCCATCCTTTTACACTTCATATAAAAAGAATCAGAAGTGTTGCTTTTCAGCGTGATTTTTTCAGCAGAGTCTCTCATCTATGGAATGTCTCACCAGCAAGGGTTTTCCCTGATAGCTTTAATCCTCAAAATTTTAAAGATAACGTTCATAAACTTCTTAAAGAAATTTAATTTATTCAAACTTAATCCTAATCCCTAGTTGGACATGGTATCTTCACATATTAAGAGACGTTAATTTATAATTTATTATAATCAACACTAAACATATCTAGCTTTGTATATAGAAAAAAAAATACGAATTTTCTTCAAAATTTAAACCGTGCTATTTCAAATAAAACCGTGTAAAAACGAATTTAAATTTTTTTTCTAGACCGTGTTATTTCAAAACCGTCTAAAAAAAGACCGTGTAAAAACAGAATTGGGTGTATATATATATATATATATATATATATATATATATATATATATATATATATATATATATATATATATATATATATATATATATATATATATATATATATATATATATATATATATATATATATATATATATATATATATATATATATATATATATATATATATATTATATATATCTTTATAATTTTAAACTTATGTATTAGTACAGCTGACCAAAGAGTCAAGACGCCAATAAAATAAAAAATTTGAACCCGATCATTGCCGATTTTCAAAACTTCGGTAATCTTTAGTATAATAAAAAAAATTAATGTGTGGTTTTTTATTTTTCAAAAGCCTTGACACAAGGTTACTTGAAATTTGTTAAGAAATTAAGAGACAAGGAAAGTTTAAAGTTTAAATGTGCTCAAACGAGTAAACCGATTTTAAAGATTTTTTGTTTTAAAGTTACTGCGTAAGGCTTTATAAAAATAATACGCTGGAAAAAAAAATTTATACGATTTCTTTTAATTTTAATTTTTAAAAAATGTCGATTTCTAAAAGTACCTTCCCAGTGAACACAAGACGTAAATATGACGTCACACAGAGATCATATATATGTGATGTAGTTGCTACTCATCATAACTATAACCTGGTATCATTTATATGATGCTTTCATGACATCACACTGATCTTAAATTTGACTTTGATATGATGTCATAATTTGGACTTAAATATAACCTTATTATGATTTTGTTAAATTTCACTAGAGGTATATCTATTCTAATTGTATATAGTTCGAAAAATTTTGCGTATAGTTAGTTATTGCTTCCTAGCAGGCTATAGACTAGTGGGTAAGTAATGAGCAATAGATGACTGACGGGTAAGTATTTTTGTTATTAAATTTTTTTTTTAAGTAAAAAAATTATAAGACTGAATCTAACAAAATATGGTGTGCAATTTATGAAATTTTTTTGCTATCCACACAATTTTCGATCGATCTAGTTTCGAACCGATAAGAACTTTTAATTACACTTTAAAAAAGAACATCATTCTCATCAGGGCTAACCGACTGGTCTAACTGCTCTAGCGAAGTATAAGAAAAAAAAACTTTCATAAACATATATTTATTATATGAAATCAATAATTTAAATTAATAAATTATTGTTAAATTGAATCACCAAACAATCTTTTTAGTAAGTATATTTATTTATTGACGCGTTTCGAATATTAAATATTCATCATCGGTACAAAAAATATGACTAAATCTAAATAAAAACAAATATTCATTCTTTAAATTTTGATTGAAAAAATGGCATACTAACATTTTATGAATTAAATAGTTTAAAATAATTTTCATACGTATAAAATTTACTTGTTTTTTAAAAAATATGACATACTGATCAAAATACTATGAATAAAATATAAATGAATTGAATTTTTAGAATGAAAATTTACAAAATCGAATTATACAAAATATTTGAATTAAATAATAATTGGTCGTTTAAAATTAAATTTGGAGATTTTTTGAATACCTTATAAATTTCAAACTCTTCAAGAGAATCCATTAAAAATCCTTTACTACATAGATGCAATGGTTCTAAATTTTGTTCAAAACTGGTGTAGTTATGGTTATTATCATTTAGATGATTTGCGAAAATGGACCTTAAATTATGTTTATTTTTGTTCATTGGAATATGTTCTTTAAATCTCTCAATGACACTTCTTCCTGTTTTTCCAATATAAAACTTTCCACAAGTATCACACTTGATTTTATAAATTCCAGAACATGATCTTAAATTGAATTTAGATTATGGTTTTAAAATTTTGTATAAATTATTTTTTGTTCTAAAAGATATCGAGTAATTATGTTTTTTGAAATGATTTCTTAAAATGTTAGGTAATAAGTTATAGTATATTCCATTGAAATATATTTGATGTTGTTATTATTATTATTTGAATTTTTTAACTTATTTAAACATTTAGATAATAACTTATCAATAAATTTTGAATCATAACCATTATCTGAAGCGATAAATTTTATTGTATTCAATTCATCTTGAAAATTTGAAATATTTAGTGGTATATTTATTAGATTCAGGTTTAGTCAATTTATTTCTCTAGTTGATCACTATTGTTGTTATATTCTAGCCAAGTCAGAATTGGATAACAAACTTGTATCGGCGAGAAGAAGATGACCATCTTCACTTGTGTAAAGTAAACAAAGTAAAGTAAACAACTTCACGTAAACAAACAGCTAAATTTTTTTTCCAACAAGTTATCTAAAAAAATAAATGAAATCATTTTTTTGACACTCTTGACAAACTTATAATGCAATAAAATTCTCAATAATAATAATTTCATGTTCATTATACATTTCATTTGATACAAAAAACTAATTATATTTTTTTCTAAAAACATAAATGAAAATCATTCTTTTGACACACTTGACATTATTTTTTTGACTAGCTTATAATTCTCAATAATAATAATAAAATTTCATGTCATACAAATAATTAATTTTATTTTTCCAAAAAATTGGGTAAAAAAATAAATAAAAATCTTTCTTTTGGCACACTTGACAACATTTTTTTGATAAACTTATAATGCCATAATTCTCAATAATAATAATAAAATTTCATGTCAAACAAATAATTCATTTTATTTTTTTCCAAAAAATTGTGTAAAAAAATTAAAAAATTGTGTTCACGGCGTTTGATTTGATACGCTATCTATAGTAAACAACTACAAAATAATTGCTTTATTTACAGTAACCCTTGTTGGCTTATCTCAAGGAGCAACAGATGGTTGGACATCTCCATTTTTACCTCTTTTAAAGTCGGATGACTCACCGCTACCAACTGGTAAAATAACACACGAGGGTGCGTCATGGATTGGATCTGTACCATCAATAGGAGGATTAGTTGGCTCATTTGTGTATGGGTGGATTTCAAACAAATACGGGAGACGACCAGCATCGATTCTATTAGCTCCACCTCAAATTGCAATTAATTTAATATTAATCTCACATTAGTTTTTCGTTTGAAATTATTACTTTACGACAGGAGCCGTTTGCTGCTTTCTCTACCAAAATGTGAATTTTACACATCGTTGGCATTCAATACCAGCATACCGAATACAAAAATCCCGGTATACCATGGTGCCGTACAAGACCGATACCGAACTATCATTACTAATATAATTCGTTATTAGTTTTTTATCCAAGAGGTTTTTATTGATAGTTAACCCTTACTGCGGTCGCCATGTCCGACTGTCAAATATGAATTTTAGATTAATTTTTACGGTATTACTTTATATTTACGATAGCTTTAATTTATCTTTTTAAATGATGATAACAAAAACAAAATAACACGCAATGGAAAATTAAGTTTTTTCTTAAAGAATAAGAAAATATGTAAGTAATTATATGGTAGAGTGGTAAATTAACATCCTTAAAAGAATAGATTTCACACCTACGTGCGAAATTTTATTATTTTTTCTTTACTTTTGTACTAAATTTTATTTTCAAGTTCAAGAAACCATTCAATTCGGTATCAACAAATTCGTTCCCTTCTCAAACCTCAACAAAATATTTGTTTTCTAACGCAGCCAAATTGGCCCTTCGAATAAACGTTGATTATTTAATATTTAGATCCATAACAAAAACACCTTAATCGTTCCCAATATAAAATATCAAAACAGATAATCGAAAACGAAAAAGCAAACAAAAGTTTTTACAGTGCCATTGATTCTTTAAAATCTGGTACCAAATCTTCTATTCTTTCTGTTATTGACGGTGATTTGATAGTCAGCCACATTGTTCATTGATAGAAAAGCCACATTGCTCGCGGAAGGCTTTGCTTTGATCTCGACCGTTTTAGAAACTCTTGAAGAAATATCTTAAATTCAGTCTTTAGGAATTAATATGAAAGATCTTCATTTTAAATCCAATATTGTCGAAAAACTCTTGAGGGGTTTAAATATCAACAAAGGGACAACGGTCTGGACCGGTCTGGACAACATTCTTCCTATTATTCTAAAATCCTATTTTTAAAAGAACTTGCACCTACTCTTACCAAAATTTTCTACAAATCCTATAAAATCTAGTATTTTTCCTTCGTGCTGGAAGTTGGCCAATTTCCAGCCCATCCCCAAAAAAGGAACAAACTGTGATATTTGTTATTATAGACCAATAGCCTTACACCCAGCCCTATCTAGTCCTATATACGAGCATTATATTGCTCGTTTGTTTGCCTAAATGTTTGTACAAATTTAAAATTTCTAGCTGAAATGTACAATTTCTGTCCATTTTTCTTTAATTGTTTTCTTTTGTATGAATGAAAATTCTACGCTGAGGTTTGTTTTTTAGGTTTTATACTTTTTTATTCGCCTACATATTAAAGTGTTACTTTATTACTGTGATTTGCGGCTGTAAAGTGTTACTTTTTAGCCTTATATTTTGTTGTCATAGTAACGTCCAAAAAAGTAAAAAACATTTAAATTTGTACGAATTATATAAAAAATAAAATTTTTTATCAAAGCAACCCTAAATTCAAAATTTCATAATCCAATCAAAGTATTTGTTATTTTTTGTTGTCATAGTTATACAATTTGTGTGAAAAAATAACAAATGAATTGGTCAAAGGTTACTTGTTCAACATATTTTATTTCAAAATTTATGCAAATTTTTAATTTTGATTTAGATTTAACAATTTTTTTAAATATTTTGATTGCGGCGAATAAAAAATAGTATATAACGCACGGACGTAAGTTATTTTGAACTTAATGTAGGTGCAAATTTCAGCTGACGCCTCGATTTGCAAACTCCACATACGTCCAAAAACCTTAGCTTTACGTCCTTGCATCATAATCTACTATTTTGGTTCGCCACACGTTACATGGAATACTATGTTAAAAAATAACTGCTTATAAAATAACTCATTTGTTTCCCTATTTATATTTCATAATGTACAGGAACAGAGCTACTGGTGGTCATACTCATATATTCCAATTGTCTAATTAGAATGATTATTATTGATAAATTGAAAATATATGTTAATCCCAAATAAACGAAAACACAATTTCTAATTATTAGATTTAATGAAATTTGTGACCGGACATTTATAAATCTGTAACGGTACTGATAACTTTTTATCGGTTATCAATTATCGAATTACTCCATAATAACGTGTTATACCATTTCAAAGTATGAGTGTTATGAACTATAACAAAAATAACGTTTCAAAGCTTACCAACTCCAAAAATAGAAAAGAAAAGTTTGATATTTAAGTTACTGATCCTCAAATTCCTAAAAACCTTGGTTAACATTATGGGGACCACGCTGTATCTTTTTTATATTTTCAACTCTAAAATGTTAATTTACCCACTTGGAATTTATTCTAAAGATTATTATAACTATTTTAATTGATTAATGAATGTTTAATATAATGTTTGTGTTAATTTTTTCACTTTTATTTGATTTATACTTTTCTTCTTATTTTCAAACGATAGTTAAATGATAAACGAAGTTGAATTATATTTTGTTGCAACATTTCTTTTATCTGAAGTGGAACACAAACCATACTGGTTCTACGTTTCATGGCATTTATAGATTTATTGTTTTGTGTAAAAATGATTATTTATGTGATCAAAGTTGTGAAAACGAGATCAAGATATTCCATAATTTATTTGTTATAATTGCGATTGTTAAGTCAGCTAAGTTGAATGAATTTTACGAGTTGATTTTGCGATCTAAGGCAAATGGTTTTTACATATTTCATATATGTATATGAATGTACATTCTAGTCTAGCTTAATAATAATGTGATTGATTTCAGTCAAATATTTGGGATTTTGTATTACATATTTTTCAATACAGCTACGGTTCCAACCGCATGGTATATTATATAACTGTTTATAATCATACCGATCTATTACTTTAACAAGAAATCATTCTTGCTTCTTCTGTCTCAACTTTCATTATATACGTCAAAAAATGTGATCATGAACAGATTCATTTAGACAAATTTAAATCATAAAAAAATGTTTAGCCAATTTGCCTATCTGATGAATTCAGAACAAGAAAACGTGACGTTTTAGTATTGGTCCTATTTACTAAATATTCATAAAACACTCTGAAATATACACCTACCAGAATTAAGTAATCTAATTTAATTCCATTAAATAAATAAATTTACTACCGAAAAATTTACTACGGAACAATTTAAAAGTGACAAGCTGTGTGCTGTGTAATATGGAAAACCATAATAGGAACCATTTAATTAATGTTGACATATTAAATCTTACTAGGATTTCCTCAGACTAATAATTTATTTATTGTCACTGAAAAACCTTAACTCAATGCAAACAATTCGACAGTTTTTCTTTATAAATTAAAATCTAATAATAGTACATTTTGCTACAAAATATGAAAACGCTGCTTTTTCGTGAGTGAACTTTGTTCGCGTTAGTGGGGACATTTTACGAACGTTATATGTTTTTATCTCGCATAGGAAATACAATTTTTTCTATGATAGTAAAAATATAAACGATATTTATTACAAATTATGAAATTAGAAATCGACCAAATAACATTCAAAATTCATATTCTATTTTTTCATGGTTGCTTTGTTTTAAAATCTGAAAATACCATATAGCAACTACAATTTGTTATTCTTTTTACTGTTATACTTTTATAAGTAGGATAATGTTTTTCAAAAAATTTGCAAAGTTCTAGTAAATTTTCAGTTGTTAATAAGAACTAACTGTTCAGTGTGAAATTGTTATGTTTGGTGAAAATATAAAACGGGAGTATCATGCAGCATTCACGAATTTATAAAAGATTGCTCTATTTTCAGTATCCATTGTGGGTTTATCTCAAGTAGCAACAATTGGCTGGACATTTGCATTTTTACCTCTTTTAATGATTCATATCGTAACCAACTGGTAAAATAACATACGAAGACGCGTCATGGATTGGATATTTACCATCAATAGGAGGCTTTGTTGACTCGTTTGTGTATGAATGGATTTAAACAAATACGGGCGACGGCCAGCAGCGATTCTTATAGCTCCACCTTAAATTGTAATTAATTTAATTTTTATCTCACATATAGTGTTTGCAATCTTGGTATCCGGGTACCCGGATACCCGGGTATTTAGGAAGATTTTTCGGGTATTTAATATCCGGATATTTTGGTCGGGTACCCGAACAACAAAAGGTCCAGTTTTTTCTCAATAAAATTTACAAAATAAAATTCAGCTCATTCTCTTTTTGCAAATTTGAATTATTCTTTATGCTAGTTGTTGACAAATGATTCTATTCTAACCATACAAATTGCAATATGTCCATAAACATTAAACCAACCACATCCGTAAACATTAAACTGCCCTCTAGTTAATTATTATTGTTTAGATTACGAAAACAACAGAAAAACGAGGAAGAACACATAACAAAATTTATGGAATTTTATTAAATCTGATTTAATTATTATTTTATTAAATCTTATTTATTTTATTAAATAATAATCTTATTTATTTTATTAAATAAGAATTTTATTAAATCTTATTTATTTATCTTATTAAAATTAAATTTAAGTTATAAAAAATTAGGGATCTTCATTGGTTATTTGTTTATATTTAGTTTAAAATAGAAACGGTAAATATATTATGATAAGTTTTTATTTAAGATTTAAGCTAATAATTAAAATAAGTGTCATCGAATGTTTAGGACCAGTTCAAGAAAATGCCATCAGATAAATCTCGGTGCCACGTAGTTGGATGCGCATGAATAATTTCAACTAAATGGGGGAATACGTCAGCAATGAAACATCAAATCGGATAATGATGCGGCTAATTATAATATTGAAAATTTACAACTACAAAAATGTATTGCTGTCTACACAAGATCTACTATAGGTAACAGGGGTACTACAGTTGATAAAGAGCTGAAAATGTTGTATGTAAATAAAGGAAACCGAAAAAATGATAGAAAATTTAAATCAATCGTTATTGACCGTGAAGCCAACGTCCACTTTATCGGAGCGGGTTTTTTCTATTGCAGGAATTTAAAAAAGAAAATACGAAATCGGATGAGTACAGCTACCCTAAATGGTTTAATATTTTTGAAATATTATTTTACAATTAAAAAATGATCAATTTTTAGTTTGCTACTGTGAGGTTTTTTTTATTGTTTTTCATCTTTTAATTTTTTTATAACTACCCGGGTTATCCGGGTAATCCGGGTAATTTGGAAAATAATAATCGAGTAACCGGGTAATTTGAAATCGGGTAATTTGCAATCACTACTCACATATAGTCTTTGGAATTATAACTTTACAATAGTATCTTTCCGCTCTGGGATTTTTTGAGATCACTTAAACTCAAGTAAGTAAAGAAGTAATTGGAATTTTTTCAATTCAAAGGTATGGTTGGAAGTTTCTTAGAAAAATTCAAGTTGTGTTTTTTGTGGAATTCCATATAAAATGTTTGTGATTTTTTCTCTTTTGCTGGGTACAGATCAATAAACATTTATGTTGTGCGGGCTGTGCGGGCTGTGCGTGTTGTATTTTGTGTGCATGCGTTCAGTGTAGACGTTCTGCCACACACAAATATTTTCGCCACACTAAAAACATCAAAGGGAACATTAAAGAGATTTGCGCCACACAAAATTTGTATGTGGACGTAAAATTTTGTGTTGGATTATTGACATTTGACGTTTGTCATTTATAAGTTTATTAAATAAAACGAATGCAAAATCAATAAATACGGTTAGGTGAAATTTGTTAATAAACGTTAATTAAACTAGATTTGCATATAAAAGGAATTCAAAGTAAGTATTATAAGCATAGATGTAATTTGTGTAGTAGTGATATTGATTTCCACGCAAAAATACCACACACAGACGGAACATGAAGTACAACACAATTATTTATTGACTGTGTGTTGCAAATTTGTACCGTAAATATTTGCGCCGTACAGTGAATTCAACGCACACGTATATTTTTTTTGATCTGTACCCAGTTTTATCCCTCATTTGTAGCGCCATAGAAAAATGTCCAACACTCTTGTTATTAATAACCTTATTATTAATACCATTTACCAAATTTGTACTATTTAATATATAAATTATTCCAAAAAAATCGAATGTTCTGTGGAACTTTAGAAATTCTACCTATTCTTACATTGTACCTACAGAAAAGTATAAAAAACTGAATAATCATGAAACATTTCTCCAAATAAAAAACTAAAGAAAATATTGCAGATGTTGTTAAATTCCTTGAATGCATTGTAAATTTTACTTCGAAATGACGTCACACTGTTTTACTGTGCATTTAAACTGTGTTTAAATCGATCTTTTGTGAAGATGTCATCTCATAATGCAAGAGAAATGCTCAAATAGCAGTTTTTGTTTTTACTTATTTTATTTCACAGGAACGAAATTATATAAAACAATGATCCAATGAAAACCACTATTATATGATTTTTAGCACTGCCTGACAAAAAAATTAATTAATTTTTTTGTTAATATCGAAATGATAATAATTTGAACGAAACGGGCAGAGACAGTAGCAATAACTTGAAAAAAAAACTACATTATCATTCAATTTGAAATTCGTAAAGCGAAATTTTTATGTACATATTTATGAATAAAAAAACAATAATATTTATGTTATTTAAAAAACAATAGAAATGTACTACTCCAGGAATCGAACTCTCGACCTATACCATCTCAGTCGAAGCTGTTACTCATATTACAATTTGAGCGTTACGCTAGTAGTAGTAAGTAGAGGGCTAGACACACGGCTATTATATTATGGAATGGAATGGAATTAAAAGTGTGTTTTTAAACAAAATTTTCACCGATTCTTTGTCATAATTTAAAAAATCATCGCATGCATGTTAAATATTATTTCGATTCTATATTTTTTGTTGAATAACAGCAAATCAGGAGAAAAACGACAAAGAAGAGAAGCAACAAAACGAGATTTTACGAGATAAACAACAATTTCTGTTAATTTACTCAAAATAATACTAGTTAGTTAAGTTAACACACCTTCAAGCTCGAACCAACCGGAAACGAGAAGTTATGTCTGTCGTGCGATCGAATTTCATCTTTTACCATGAATCAGACAATTTATTTTCTCTTATCATTGAAACAAATCCATACTTTCGTGACAAAATAATTTTTACAAATATGTATTACAAAAAAAAATCATGATCAATTTATCTTGATCTTGATTCAAGATATCAATGTCACATAATTTTATTTAAGCGAAATATTGAATCTTTTTTCTTTCACTTATTAATTTTCACACACAAAAGATTAATAATCATTTTGTTTTTTTGTTATTGTTATTAATAAATAATTTATATCTCTTTTTTCTCAATAATAATCGTTTTTTTTATTGTTCGTTATTATTTCCTGTTATCATTATTAATTGGATGATTAATTTTATTATTCTTTTTCTCAGAAAACGAATTTGTGCCCATCAAAAAACAATATATGTGCCATATCGTACAACGGAGGTTTACCAAAAGCCGATTTATAAACACTATACAGAAGAATGCAATGGACAAGTTTGTACAGGTGTGAGATTGGTTCATGAGCCGGTTTATAAAAATGTCGTTAAACATCGTCAAACAAAACAAATAATATACGCATGTTGTCATGGCTGGGAAAAAGCTGACGAAAATGATAAAGGATGTAATAGAGGTAAAATAAAATTTTTTGAATCAATTGAATTAAATTAGCATAATGATTTTTCCAACAGCAATTTGTTCACACGAATGTAAGAATGGAGGGGTCTGTACAAAACCGGATACATGTAAATGTCCTAGCGGAAGAACAGGAAAATTTTGTGAAAAAGATATAAACGAATGTAAAGAGAGGAAACCATGTGACCAACTTTGTTTCAATACCGAGGGATCGTTTTATTGCAAATGTAAGGCAGGGTTTACATTAGACAGCGACCAACAAAGTTGTCGAAAAATAAGTTTTAACCCGAAAGAAGATGCTTTTGAAACAAGAGATTTAGAGACTAATGATTTAGATTATGATGATATAAGCTCGAGACTAGATATGTTGGAAAAAGTAAAATGTTTTTTCTATTTATTTTATGTATAAAAATTTATTGTATTAATTAATTATTTTTAGATGATTTCCTCAGAAAAAACTGTTCTCACTAATGATGTGAATCAAAAACTGAGTAGCGCAATGGAAACTATAAATAATTTGCAGACAAGGATTGATACCATCGTAAGTACAAACAAGTTTTTGTTTTCGAGAAAAATCTATCCGGATTTGTTGCTTGATTCAGTTCACCTTTACATGTCCTTTACTTTCATTTGCCTATTTTACTATTATTTGCCTACGACTCTCTCCAACGAGAGACTCTATGGTCTGCTCTGGTGTCAATGGGAATTCTTGGTAAACTGGTATCACTATGCAAAATGACAGTACAGAACTCTCAATGCTGTGTACGAGTAGAAAACGAAATATCAAATTTTTTTAAAGTCGACTCCTGTTTAAGACAAGGTGATGCTATCTCTCTTATACTTTTTAATTTAGCCTTGGAATATGTGTGCCGTCAACATAACAATATCTTGTCAATGAACTCAGTACAGATGATTGCTTACGCTGATGATGTTGTCATCCTCGGCCGAAGTGAAGCTGTTATGAGTGAGACTTTCAAGTCGCTTGAGAGTGGTGCTAGGAAAATTGGTCTGCAAATTAACTACAATAAAACCAAACATATGAATGTTTCAAGAGAGGCTGAGAAGAAAGATTTGATGTGCGGCGATGAACGAATTGAGGGAGTTGAGTCTTTTAAATATTTGGGATCAATGCTTGACTCAAACAACAGCATACTTACAGATATAAAAGCTCGAATCGCAGCAGGTAACCGAACTTTCTACTCAATTAAACCTCTCCTTGGATCACCGTATGTATCAACTAACACCAAGCTCAAGTTATACAAGACATTGATTAGACCTGTTGTGATGTATGGGTCACAAACGTGGACCCTTACACAAAATGACGAATCGCATTTAACTGTATTTGAGCATAAGATCCTACGCAACATTTTTGGTCCACTTAAGACAGACGATGGAGAGTATAGAACCCGATATAACTTTGAGATCAGAGACCTTCTTGAGGGTCCTGATATAATAGGTTGTATCCGTTCTAATAGGATTGCTTGGTTTGGGCATGTTCTACGAGCCGATTCACAGTCTGGAATGATTAGAAAAATGTAAGTTAGTACACCACGGAGTGGGCGACCGCGAGGTAGACCACGACTACAATGGGAGACTGACGTAATAAACGACCTTAAAAAAATCGGCTGCCATGGTAAGTATGTCGCTGTTGCAAATGACCGTGGTGAATATTCAAAGCTGATTAGCCTGGCAACGCTCCTACGTGGAGCATGAACGCCTTAAAAAAAAAAAAAATTACTATCGTTAACGATAACACCAACTAGTATTTACGACCGGGATTCATGATACCACCAGTTGTATGTAGCACAGACTCTTTTGACTTCAATAATTATATATTTTATTTGTAATTTCCCACCCATCATAGATTTACAATCTAATTTTTAAATTTCTAAGCATCTCTAGTCCATTAAAGATTAATTTATTAAAGTCAGACAAACCGATTTCAAAATTTTAAGAAAAAATGAAAATCAATTGCATAAACTGTCATAAGTATTTAAAACATATCGACACTTGTATTATATCTAAAACCCCAACCATCAGAAATTCGAAAAATTTGTGTCTTGAATATACATTGCCAGTGGTCGAAAATATGTTATACGCGTACTAGACAGCTTCAACACGTTTATAAATTTGTCTGGTCTGACGGATATTTTGTATTTTTTTTCACAAATAATTTTTTAAACAAAAACAATAAATTAGCCCCTTGTCCTATTTTTAAGTCTTAACTTTTTTTTAAATTTCCGTTAAAGATCAATGGTATATCAATGGTATATTTACCTGGATTCGGTAAGCTAATCAGCATAAAAAGAAATACTGTTAGTACAAAATATGCTGTTGCGAATATTAAATGACACTTTAACGTAAATGTGACGTGTAAATGACACTTTAGGTAAAATCTCTTACAGAAGAAGAGAAGTCTCTTAAAGAGCTTTACAGAAAAACTTATATTTGTGTTTCGTGTAGGATTCGAACTAACACAGTTAGAAACATCATAGTTCGAATCCCCAAAGTCACCTATTAGTCATCATCAATTTTCGAAAAGAAAATCAAGTCTTGATCTCTAACAGACAATCATTGGTGCTGATATTGACATTGGTCATAATGCTTTTGATGGATGGATGGGAAACCAAACCAAACATATCTTTATACCTCAATCGCTTCTAGAAGAAGAAAGAAGAAATGATTTAGTTTTAACTATTTGCTCAATTCGGCTTTGCTAGGGTAATTGTTCCATGATCCTTTGCTGCTTTTATCTGCTAATCTCTACAAATTTTATAAATTATAATATTTTTTTTAATTACAGGAACATCAGCAACAGAATTTGAAAAACATTCAAACGAAACTAGCAACATACGATAATCAAGCAAAACGTATAGATAATATTGTAGACTTATTGTTCAAATGCCGAACAAAGTCTAACATATACTGTCCTTAAATTAACAATCATATAATAGCCTAAAACATTTTTGTAATTTATATTCAGTATTATTAGTAGAACATATATTAACTTTTCGTTTCATTATCGACATATTTCAAATTATTTACACTCAAATTTTCATTTAATTTATTATTTATAGCTAAATTTGATTTGAATTTTGACTTATATATAAAAATACATAATATTAATTGTGGCAATATTGCTGGAACAACTTTGCTAAATAAGTTTATCATTAAAATATTTAACATAACTTAATATAAAATATTATAAGTAAACACATGACATACATTACATACGTAATGTTATAATAATTAAATTTAATTTATTATTATTTAGAATTAGAATCTATAGGAGTTGGCCTGAATGATATAAATGTTTTTATTAATTTATTTAAGGAAGTATAAACTGCCCTTAGATCCGTAAATAAACTTTAAATATTTTTCAAAAACTATTTAAAGGTGCCAAGCAATAATATTTAAATTTAATCAAGTGATAAATTATTATAATTTAAATAAATTTTTATATTGTAAATAAATATATTTTATACTTATTGGAAATAATAATTTTAATTTTCAACTATCTTGTTTATATATCTAAATATAGAGAACCCATTTTCAATATCATTGAAATTGTCGAGTAACAACATTTCAAAATATATTGTGCAAAAAAATTGCAAAATATATTACGAAATACAGTTTTGATAATATATTGCATAATATCTCTTGCAACATTGCTGCACCATATAGAATATAGATCAATGAATTTGTTTTTTTTTTAATTTAGCAAATTTTTTCACCTTTGAGAGTTTGAAATCCAAATAGCGTACCCGGATATTCTAAAGAGATTTTTATTTTAAAATATTTGGTTTATAATACGTTTTATACCATTGGTAATGTTGTGGTTCGCGTCTTGACTATATGTTCATTATATTGAAAAATGTAAATATGTCAATTATCCATGGAAAAAGGGTATTTTAATCCGTCAGAAAAAAAATCGAACGAAATATAGATATCATATATAAATATATGATATCTAAGAAACAGGCTGTGTAAATTATTATGAAGATTCTGCTCTGCTAGTACCTAACGATAATGAGATTATGCGAATATGGCTGCAGCTTTATCAGGTATTTGTTTATAACTGTAGGCTGGTGGAATGGTGACTGCAAGCAACATAACCGATATACGGCACTGCAAAGTAATTCATTCAATTGGAAAGAAATTATATCAAGGACATTCGATTCATCCCAGTAGAGACTCGCGGGGCGTTTTTTTTGTTAATAACATCAGCAAGCGAAATTATTTAATTTTGGTAATTTTGCATTAATCTTACAATATCTTAAAAGAGACATGATCAAAATATAAACTAATGGATAAAACTCATATAACAAGTATTACTAAGGCAACTAGGTAGATTGTCCTAATCTTAAATTTACAAATCTATAAATGGCAATATTTTTATACTTGATTTTTGAGCAAATAATTTGGCAGTTAAAAATTACTCATACGTTTAAAATAATGACATGGTTTCAAAACTGTGATTTTGCTTAACATAAAACGTATATTCATCAATTCAAAAGGAATAATAAAACGCCGCCCATTTATCAAAGATTAAGAGAATATTATGATGTATGTACAAACATCGAATTTCTTCTTTCAAAAAGCAACAAACCACACAAAACTTTATGTCAAAATATAATTTAACTTACCTATAATTGTAACACTAAAATGAAACGTAATTCTAGTGTTTACTTCCGAAAATTGTTTTTTACAGCTCAAGAAACTCCAACAGTTGATTGCAGAAACTTCAAACAAAAAATCTGTGCCACTAATACCCACATAACCCACCCACATAAAATTTCTGTTTTAAAGGACTAAAACTTTTGTTTTAAAATTCATTTATATATGATTTAACAATTTTATTCATTCTACGCAGTACGATTTGTTCACTTTATAGTGTTCCACAATACCGCGTTCCATATTTAATATTTCCACATTTATTTATTGAAAATGATTCCTTGCGCGCTTGAGCGATCCTGCAGTTCGTCACTTAAACTGCTCTCCCTGCTGTCAAAACATTGATCAATTTATTTGAAACATATACTTATAGATTGGATAAATTCGGTGAGAGAGATTATTCGAACAGGTACAATATTACCGAGCATTTTATATGCACTAGGACGATGCTTCAATAATTCGCACACTTCAGATATTTGAGAATACCATCATCATGTAATGAATTACTATTAGCGGAATACCAGTCAATCTATCGTATCCGACGGATCTAGTATAGTAATTTCAGTTGCACTAATAAGTTGCACTCAGTTGCACTCTTCAATCGTACGATAATTGAAATTTTGTACAAGACTTGTATTTGTATATTTTGCTGTATTTTCTTCTTAACTAAGCAGCTAAATCTACATAGTTTTGGTGCACAAACTAAAAACTGTATTTAAACATAAAATATTTTTAGTAAGTTTTATTTCTTAACACATAAAAATTTTATCAAAATATAAATAAATTTTAATCCTAATTATTAAATACTTATAACGTACTTATTCAATATCTTAATTTAAATGCCTTCACCGAAAATTAATATCCCCAAGATTTCTGTCTTAAAATTAAACAGTCTCTAATTTTACAATTTACTTATCCTTATAACTCTGGAGTGCTCTTCCTTCGAACATAACGTGCGAAATAATCTGGTCTCCAACATTTACATGAACCTGGTATTAAGAACCAATCATAATAAAGTCTAACTTGAAAACATCCTATCTCATCATGTCCGTCACAGTTTGGTAATTTTTGTTGTTGATTATTATTGTTAGAATCAAATGATGATCCATCGGACGCTGTTGAAAGCCCAGCTCGTTTTTGTAGATATTGTTGATAGTTTTGAAAATCTTGAACAGGTGGTGCCGTTGTCGATGAAGTTGTTGTTGGGTAGTCTTCTGATTGAGGATAAAATATTTCAGCTACCAATAAGCTAACCCATCGTGGAGATGATAAACAACCACCATCTAAGTAATGACATCTTGCTTGAAGACATCGTGTTACCTCAACGGTTTGTGTAAAATATCCTTCATAAGGAATTTGTACAACATAACGCCACGATCCTTGATAATTCTTGGCAAACACTGGCGTTGCGTATTCTACTTTTGCGGGACATGGTGTTGGTGGTCCATCATATCGTACTGGACCAGTTTCTTCGCGTCTTTCAGCTTTTGGATGTGATACTGGTTCTCCTTGAATCGCTCGGTATAATGTACAAAATCTAATTAAAAAACCATATAAATAAAAATTGGATTTGAAATATGAGTTTCACTTACACTCCACCACCATCACAAAATTTTCTCGGTGCTCTTAATTCTTCTTCAGTTTTTACATCATTTTTCAAATCCTTTCCCATTCGTCGTCCAATTCTAAATCGAAAATAATAATTATAACAAAACGACCCACAAATATTTTTTTTCTTACCCATTATTATCGATAGTTGCAACTGGTTCATCGGGCAATATTTGTGTTACTTTAGGTAAAGTATCATCTGCTTTTAAAATCGGCAATGTTTTTGATAAAAATCGTAACGTTTGATTTCGAATCAGTTCACTAAAATATTAATAATAGAAAATAAAATTAATTAAATAAAACGAATTATTAGAGGCATTACTTACAATGGATACGGTTCACCCAAAACAGTTTGACGCATAGGATTTCGAGGAATTTGTCCTTTATTCAAATCGCCACAAATATTGTTAACCGAAACAAATGCTTTTCTTGCTTGATGGTCTTTACACTCCACATTGACATGTGTGTATGGTGGTGGACGTACTTTTGGCGGGATGGCAGATGGAGATTCAACAAAAGCATAATATCCTTCAGGCGGCTCTTCTGGATCAGTGCTATCTTCAGCGCTTGTATGTATTATTAGTATTGTAAACTGTAAATAGGAAAAATTCAATTTAAATTAAATAGGATAAAATGAGCATCTAAAAGAAAATGTATATAATAGGCGAAAACATATTGTAACGTTTCTTTAGCCGAGTTACAATTATTTAGTTCGATCACTAAATTAGGAAATTTAAAACACAATGGATTTTCTAAACGTTATAATTTTATTCGTTCAAGATTTTACAGTAAAAATATTTCTCCTATTTCCCCTTTTAGTTCTTCTTGTACTAACAATATTTCACCACTTATAATTCTTTTATACTTGTTCACAATATCACTTTTAACTTTCTACTTATAACACTTTTAATTTTACTTCGCCTTTATCACTGCTAAATTTTTATACTTTTTGTATCACTAACAATTTTATACTGGTTGTATCCTCGAACAACACCTTTTATATATACTACATGAAATAGCCTCGAAACTGCTGTAATGTTCTAGATAGAACACACCCTTTTTTTTCCTTTATCAACAATAAGACGATCTTCAAATATTGACACCTAGGTGTGAAATCTATTCTTTTCAATTGTTTTATTTACCAATTTTTATTTCGTTAACCAATCCTTATTCGATAAAACAAATACTTCCTATTAAATGTTTACTTTGGTTGCATTGTTACCTTTTGTATCTTTTGATTTTTATATTTGTAGAACTAACGAGAATTTTCTTGAAAGTTCTATTGTTGTTGTGTTCTATCATCTTCCATAATCGTCACATTCTCCCCCACTTATTTCTGTTCGTCCCGAATATAATCTAAATCTCCCCCTCTGTAGGGTGCTAATCTTTCTAGATGAACGACTTTTGGTTTCGCTCGTTGACCTTTCTTTATTCGATAAACGACATCGTTTAATTTTGTTATGATGGTATAAGGTCCTTCCCAAGATGTTTGTAGTTTTGGAGATAGTCCTTTTCTCCGCTGTGGATTGTGTAGCCACACTAGTTGTCCTTCCTCAAATCCTTTGTTGTTGGCGCGAATGTCATACCGAGCCTTCATTCGATCACTGGATATCTGTGCTTGCTGTCTGACAAACGTGTGTACCTCCTCAAGTTCTTTTTGAAGTTTATTAACATAATCTTGGACACATAATGTTGACGATGGAATAATCCCAAACTTCAGATCACCAGGTAGCCGTAAATCATTTCCAAAAATGGTTGTAGCTGGCGTCGTTTTAGTTGTATCATGCACTGCTGATCTATAAGCCATCAAGAATAACGGAATATGACGGTCCCAATCACGTTGATTCTTGTTTACTACTTTTGCTAGATATTTCTCAAGAGTAGCATTAAATCTTTCCACCATGCCGTCTGATTGGGGATGTGAAGCAGTTGTTCTAGTTTTATTAATCCCAAGTATCTGACAGATTTCTTGAAATATGGTAGATTCAAAATTTCTTCCTTGATCTGTGTGAATTTCCATCGGTACTCCGTAGCGACTTATCCAATTGCTAACTACTGCTTCAGCGATCGTTGTTGCTTCTTGGTTTGGTATTGCACACACTTCTGGCCACTTGCTAAAATAATCCATTATGACTAGCACATATTTGTTGTTGTTATCAGAAGTCGGAAATGGTCCAGCTACATCTATTGCAATTCTCTCGAATGGTGCTCCTACATTATACTGCCTCATGTTACCACGACTTCTTCTTGCAGGTCCCTTTGCAGCCGCACATTGATCGCATGCTTGACACCATTCCACTACCGATTGACGTGCTCCTGACCAATAAAATCTACGCCGTACTTTAGCAAGGGTTTTGTTAATACCCAGGTGACCGCCACTGGTTCCTTCATGATAATCCTTTAATACTTGAGGTATTCTTATTTTGGGAACTACTATCATTGATTCTTTAACTGATCCGTCAGGACTTTCCCAAATTCTTTTCAAGCATCCATCTTCAATACAGAGACTGTCCCATTGTGCCCAATATGCCTTCAACGTTTGACTTTTATCGGCAATCTCACTCCATGCAGGTTTTCCTCCCTTTTCCTTGAACTTTATTATTGGTGCTAAGTTAGGATCTTGCAGTTGCTCCTTTCTTACTACTTCAGGTGTCCAGTCTTCACTAGGAAGCACTTGCAGAAGCCTGACATCAATAATGTTTTCCTGAATCTCCGCCCGATTACAGTGCTTGCATTCTACCTGGCATGGCCTTCTTGATAATGCATCAGCATTTCCATGTGCACTTCCCCTTCGATGTTCAATGTCGAAATCATAAGCTTGTAAGCGTTCAATCCATCGTGCTACTTGTCCTTCCGGGTTCTTAAATTGCAGTAGCCACCTCAATGCTCCATGATCAGTTCTCAAATGGAATTTTTTACCGTACAAATATTTGTGAAAATGTTTTACACATTCCACTATAGCCAGCAATTCTTTACGGGTTACACAATAATTCCTTTCTGGCTTGGACAGTATTTTTGAGTAATAAGCTATTACTTTTTCTTGTCCATCAATTTCTTGAGATAACACTCCTCCTATACCATCATTGCTGGCATCAGTGTCTAATATGAATTTAAAATTTGGTATAGGGTAAGCCAGAACTGGTGCTGTGCACAATCTTTTCCGAAGCTCCACAAAAGCATCTTCTTGCTTTTCGGTCCATTCAAAAGCTTTATCCTTCCTCGTGAGCTCATGTAGACTCTTAGCAACATTGGCAAATCCTGGTACAAAACGTCGGTAGTAAGTGCACAATCCCAGAAAACTGCGAAGCTCATGTAAATTCTTAGGTCTTGGCCATTCTTTTACTGCTGTGATCTTATCAGCATCTGTGTGTATTCCATTCGTTGTTACTTTGTGCCCCAAGTATTTTACTTCTTCTCTGAATAGTGTACATTTCTTTGGACTCAATTTTAGTCCTGCTGCTTGGATTCTCTCGAAGACTTCTTCTAAATTCTTCAAATGATCGTCAAAATCCTTGCCCGTTACAATGATGTCGTCCAAGTACACAAGGCACGTTCTCCAATGTAATCCTTTCAGCACACGTTCCATTAAACGTTCAAATGTTGCGGGAGCATTACATAGTCCGAATGGCATAACGTTAAACTGCCATAGCCCACTACCCACACTAAACGCTGTCTTTTCTCGATCCTCTTCTTGGACTTCTACCTGCCAATAACCACTTTGCAGATCTAATGTTGAGAATAATTTGGCACCTGATAATGTGTCCAAGGTATCATCAATTCGAGGTAATGGGTAGCTATCTTTCTTTGTTACTGCATTCAGTTTTCTGTAGTCGACGCAGAATCTCATAGCTCCATCCTTCTTTCCAACTAAAACCACCGGTGAACTCCATGGACTATCTGATTGCTCGATAACACCAGCCATTTTCATATCCTTTACCATTCTATCAGCTTCTTCCCGTTTTGCTAATGGTAATCTTCTTGGTGCTTGGCGAATTGGCATCTCTGCTCCCGTGTCAATTTTATGTTTAACCAGATTAGTTCTTCCGTTGTCTGCTGATGTGCTGCAGAAGATGGATGAATAACGTTCGAGCAACTGCTCTGCTTCTTTCTTTTGTTCTTTTGTAAGCTCTGTTGTCCACTTCTGTAGTAGATTTTGTATTTCTTTCTTCTGCGTTTGATTTTCGACTTTCCTTTCTGTGTGCTGTTGTTCACATTTCACAATGGTAGTTACTTCTTCACATTTACCGACGATTGTTCCTTTCTTGAGGGTTTTTGTTTTGTCTGATAAATTTAGTGTTCTTATCGGTATTCTTGAGTTTTCATCTGGTACAACTAATGTTTTCCCTATAATGATCTCTTGATGTTGTAGACCATTTTCATTGGCTTCCACAACCCACAACCTTGGTGACCCAAAATCTCCCTCCAATCTTCCCCAGACGATTGTTTCGGTATTAGGTGGCAGCTTTTCGCGATGTTCCAATATTATTCGCCTCATACTTGATTCTGCACCATTCATCTGAAGAACCAACTCTACGTTACCATACTTGAGTACTCCATTTCCAGCGTCTATTACAAATCCATTCGGCCTCATGAAGTCCATACCCAAAATTACTTCATCAACGATGTCTGCCACTAGAACTTCATGCTGAAAGTGCGTATTTCCTATTTTTATATCGGCAATTTTGCTTCCCCTGATAGTTGCACTTTCCCCTGTTGCTGTTTGTATTCGATATTTTTCTGCTGGTTGTAATTCCCCTTTTAGTAAATCTGTACGGACTATTGTGCGAGTTGCTCCAGTATCTAGTGTAATGGTACAGTTGTTGTCATCAATTTCAGCTCCAATCGTTAGACTGTCACCATTCCTAGCGATTCTTGAAATAGGGATGGAGATTATGGGGCATTCGGTTGTGGGAGCCAGCTTACGCCCCTTAAAGCTGACTCGTTTTAGTTTAACCCTTCCGCTGCTATTTGACCATCCTCTCCCGCTTGAGCCTTTTCTTCAGATGATCTCCGTCTAATTGGTGATGTTGATCTTTCCCGTTTTCGTCTGACCTCTCTGCATTCTCGAGATATGTGACCAAGTTTGTCACATACCCAACATCTTATTCTACTGTTGTATTCTCGGGATCTTCTTTCGGGCCTAAAGCTATCCTCTTCTTCCATTTCTACACGGCGTACTTTGATTGTTGGTTTGACAATTGCTTGTGCTGTCTCACTAGTCAATGCACAAGCTATTGTTTCAGCAAATGTAGCTTTAGGTGTCATCACAGCTGACTTTCGCGTCTCTGGATCTCTTATGCCGTCGATGAACGCATCTATCTTCATTCTTTCCATATAGTCTGGTGATGTATTTCCATGTGCCATATGTACCAGACGTTCGATCGCAGACGAAAACTCTTGCAGACTTTCTCCTATTCGCTGGTAGTGACCCTTCAACTCAAGTCTGTATATCTCCCGTTTGTGGTCACTACCATATTTGCGATCTAAAGCCTTCATGATCTCATTGTAGCTCCTTCGATCTTGTTCTGGAACTGATTGTATTGTTTCTGCTGCTTCACCCTTCAGTGCCACTATTAAAGCTGCCACACGATGTGTTTCGTTCCAACTGTTCTGATCAGCTGCTGTTTCAAATTGGAATTTGAAAATTCCAAACGATGATGTACCATCGTATGTGGGCGGTTTTAACTTCATGCCCTGTATTTGTTGAACCGGATGTGATGTTTTAGCTATTATTTCAACATCTAGAAGCCTTTTTTCTACTTCTACTTTAAAGTCATCTACTTTCGATTGCACTTTCTGTTCCAGAACTTCAACTTCTTTTTGCACTTTCTCGACTTTCTCATCCACAATTTTCTCTACTTCGATGCGTAGATTCGCTGCCATCTGTAGAAGTTTCTCGTCGATGTGTGTTTTAACCAAGCTAATTTCTTCTCGACTTGAAGCGATGTTTGCAGACTGTTGATTGATGTTGACATCTAACTTTTTCATTTCATTACTCATGCTGTTACTTTGCAAATCTAACTTTTTGTTCATAACCTCCATGTTTGCCTTTACATCTGCTCTCATGTTGAAACTCATTTGCTCCATCATAGCCATTAACTGTGCAAAGTCGTTGTTTGCTGGTACGACTTGCCTCGTTGCTTCAACAGCACCATCTTTAGCTTCACTATTTCCTGCATCTGGATTTTCATCTGCTTCTTCTTGCCCAAAACGGTATTTTTCTGGATCCAATCCAGCTGCTTCCATAGCTTTTATTAATCGCTCTTTCAACTCATTCTTAGTTCCCGTTGATGAAAGATTCCTTTTCTCCAATTCGCTCTTCAGATCTTGAACTTTTAATCCATTCAAATCCATCTTATTTCCCAATTTCACTTCTGACACCAGTTGTAACGTTTCTTTAGCCGAGTTACAATTATTTAGTTCGATCACTAAATCAGGAAATTTAAAACACAATGGATTTTCTAAACGTTATAATTTTATTCGTTCAAGATTTTACAGTAAAAATATTTCTCCTATTTCCCCTTTTAGTTCTTCTTGTACTAACAATATTTCACCACTTATAATTCTTTTATACTTGTTCACAATATCACTTTTAACTTTCTACTTATAACACTTTTAATTTTACTTCGCCTTTATCACTGCTAAATTTTTATACTTTTTGTATCACTAACAATTTTATACTGGTTGTATCCTCGAACAACACCTTTTATATATACTACATGAAATAGCCTCGAAACTGCTGTAATGTTCTAGATAGAACACACCCTTTTTTTTCCGTTATCAACAATAAGACGATCTTCAAATATTGACACCTAGGTGTGAAATCTATTCTTTTCAATTGTTTTATTTACCAATTTTTATTTCGTTAACCAATCCTTATTCGATAAAACAAATACTTCCTATTAAATGTTTACTTTGGTTGCATTGTTACCTTTTGTATCTTTTGATTTTTATATTTGTAGAACTAACGAGAATTTTCTTGAAAGTTCTATTGTTGTTGTGTTCTATCATCTTCCATAATCGTCACAATATTATAAGCCTAATAGTTAGTCAACTTGACTCGGATTTAACGGACCGCTTTTTGGTGTCGGGGTCCGGATAGAATAAATTGAGAAATCATATTAAGTTTATTTTTGTTATTTTTCTACTGTTAGAAAAGGGAGAAAAAATTCCACTAAAATACAGGAATACAGGACATTTTGGTCCCTTCAGCCGGATTCAATATTTATTGTTTTCTTTGGAACAACAACCTGTCATCAAACCACTTTGAATTCTACAATGCCTTAAGTACCATTTTCGTTTTCTTTATTATACATTATTTTCAACTTGTTTAAGTATTAAAACGTGCCTTCAAAGAGAAACCGATAGCTGCAGTTTCGTAGCAAACATTATTATTTGATCGAGAATTAACTATTTTTATGGAGAAGACCTCTTGTTATATTGTTTGAAACAGTACTACGTTCGCCTGATATCGCTACAATAATTTGCATTCAACAAATCAATACCAATTAACCTCGAAGATGTTGACGTAATATAGATATCAACTATAAACCAGTCGTTTGAGCTTCTAACAGTTTTTAACCAGCTGAATTACCACACCAAAAGACACCCTTAGAACCCTTTAAAATTTGAGCAAAAAACTTATTATATTTCATTTGCCCTCAAACAATTCATATCTCAAAGAAGCGTTAGTACTGATATGTTTATTGATGATAGCCCAAACTTTGTTGGTGGAAAGAATTTTGTTTGGAAATTTTCCTCTTGGTTAAAATTGTCAAGAATGTTTTCTTTGTAATTTTTCAATAACTGGAAAAAGAAACATAAAGCTGGCAAAATTAGATGAAAATATTAACATAAACTCTAATTGCAAAAGAAATTAAATTAAGTAGAGCATTGTAACACCATTAATTTTATGCTACGGTAGTGTCGTATAAAGTTTACGGGGAAATAATAAAAAAAATTACACGTATGTAAAAAAATCTGCATTTGTTTAATTATTTTATTTCTTATGTAAATTAAATTGTTGCAAGACGATTGAAAGTGATCTTTAGGTTGAACTTTTGAGTTAAGAACTTTAGTAATAAAAATAAGTTATTGAGTCTTCAAAAATCATCAAAATATTTTGCTGTACAAACAAATGTCAGCCCATGTCAAATCATTTATCAAGGTAAAAACCAAATTGGGGTAATCACATTGTTTAGAATCCATGAGCAAAGTCTATATTCATTATCACTATGGACACATCGACCATATTTGTTATAGTAGTATAGTGAAACAGCATAATAATCATTGCTATGTTCCAATATCGAAATTCGAATTTAATTGGTCAAACTGTCATATTTTTTTTAAATAAAACTGCATAACAAACTTACATACAAAAACACACATCAAACTCAAATAAAGCAACCAAAAACATGATTTTCGTATTTTCTCCTGTTGGTTGTTGTATCCAAAAAAAATTTCTAGAAACAAATTTAGTTTTCGAACATCTTTTCGAAATAGTTATTTATGCAATGTATTTTAGTTATTTATGCAATAGATGTGTAATAGACAATCTAATTTTTTCTACTCCCTACTATAATTGATAGACGTTTCTAGAGTGTACGGGATCTCTTGTCATTAATACCCCAAAATTAGAGCTTTTAAAAATAAGATACTGTCTGCCTTCAAAGAGTTGTCGCGTTTGTTTTGTACTTCTCTCGTTTCAGATTAACTTTCAAATAATGCATTGTACATTTGGAATTCGATAGAAAATAAATTTATACTTTGTAATCTTAATTGTGTCGACCACCGGGCTTGGCATAACCTTTCAAAGAGATTTTGTTTGATTAGACATTGTAATGAAGCGCTTTCTCAGTGGCGAACCAATGAGAAGGACATAGCAGGAAGCGTACCTAGCGAGATTGATTTTCAAGCCCCAAACTAGCTTCAGCCCATGGGAACGATAAAGTAACCCTGCTACTTCAGCACAAATACAGACATGTACGCTATTCACGAAAGTTTGCAGAAATGGAAAGAAATACAAGTGGAAAAACGAAGACTCTGGCGACCCCTGTTGCGAAAGACCCACGATCAACACGTCCAACCCCCACGTTCACTCACATACGCCCACACACACACACACACATTCACACCCCTTTATCATTATGACCGAAGTAATAAGATAAATTTACTCACCCCATGATTAAACCCCGTCCTCCTATTCTGCTTCCATCAGCCCTCCATCAGCACGTTGTTCAGGTTTGAAATCTCGCAAAAATACTTTGTATGTCGCGAACGTTATGGAGAAACGATGAATCAATTGGTGATCAGCAGCGTTGCATAAACTTGTATTTAAAATCGTGAGTCAGTTTGTCCTTCAAAAGCGTTGACTCAATTTATAAACAATTACGTTGAACCAATTTGTAATCAAATGCGTTGATAAAATTAGTAATCCAAATAGTTGAATAAATTTGTAGCCAAAAGCGTTGACTCAATTTATAAACAATAACGTTGAAACAATTTGTAATCAATTGCGTTGATAAAATTAGTAATCCAAATAGTTGAATAAATTTGTAGTCAAAAGCGTTGACTAAATTTATAAACAGTAACGTTGAAACAATTTGTAATCAATTGCGGTGATAAGATTAGTGATCCAAATAGTTGAATAAATTTGTAGTCAAAAGCGTTGACCAAATTTATAAACAATGACGTTGAAACAATTTGTAATCAAATGCGTTGATAGAAGTAGTAAAAATAGTTGAATAAATTTGCAGTCAAAAGCGTTGACTCAATTTATAAACAATAACGTTGAAACAATTTGTAATCAATTGCGTTGATAAAATTAGTAATCCAAATAGTTGAATGAATTTGTAGTCAAAAGCGTTGACCAAATTTATAAACAATAACGTTGAACCAATTTGTAATCAATTGCGGTGATAAAATTAGTAATCCAAATAGTTGAATAAAATTGTAGTCAAAAGCGTTGACTAAATTTATAAACAATAACGTTGAACCAATTTGTAATCAAATGCGTTGATAAAATTAGTAAAAATAGTTGAGTAAATTTGTAGTCAAAAGCGTTGACTAAATTTATAACCAATAACGTTGAAACAATTTGCAATTCAAATGCGTTGAATGATTTTAAAGTCCACACCGTTGAATAAATTTGTAGTCAAATGCGTTGACTAAATTTGTATTCAAATTCATGGAACCCAATTGCAATCAAAATCGGTGAATAATTTTATAATCCAATTCGTTGAATAAACTATTTTTATTTAAGATATATTTGAACTATTCTTTAAATTACAGTTTAATCATTTAATAACAAGAACGACAAAAGTTATATAAACACGGTAATAATTATTTACAACTCATCACGCCAGTCTCGTACATTCTTATATTTTATATTTACAGATAATGATTTTTTTGTTTTTTTTTTGTATTTATATTTAATAAATTAGAAATATTCACTAGCCTAAAGTTCAATAATTTAATAACAATGACGACACATTTTAACTAACACGGTAATAATTATTTTAAATTGATCATGCCAGTCCCGTACATTCGTATACTTTATAGTTACAGATAATGATTTTTTTTTGATATTTATATTTAATATATTAGAAATATTCGCTAGACTAAAGTTCAATAATTTAAGAACAATGACGACACAATTTAACTAACACGGTAATAATTATTTTAAATTGATCATGCCAGTCCCGTACATTTGTATAATTTATAGTTACAGATAATGATTTTTTTTTTGATATTTATATTTAATATATTAGAAATATTCGCTAGACTAAAGTTCAATAATTTAAGAACAATGACGACACAATTTAACTAACACGGTAATAATTATTTTAAATTGATCATGCCAGTCCCGTGCATTTGTATAATTTATAGTTACAGATAATGATTTTTTTTTTTTGATATTTATATTTAATAAATTAGAAATATTCACTCGATTAAAGATCAATAATTTAATAACAATGATGACACAATTTATCGGAACACGGAATAGGTATTTAGAACAGAAAGCTAATTCGTTAAGCGAATTATGCAGGTCCCTAATAAATTCTCACAGTTTTATAAAATTTTTGGTACCTTTACTAATCCTTTTTCGCGCTTATCCAAAATGTCAGCCAAGCCCAAAAGTTTGACGTGATATTTTTTTATCCAAATTGGCACAATTTCGCGAAATGCAGGACCAGACGTCCATCAAAAGTAATATGTATCACAATCACTCACGATCGTCATCTTCATGGTGAATTTTATTCCATTGTTGAGAACTGCCGACGTAGTAAAAGAAAAACACTCCTCCAACAAAATCTCATGCACGACTGACAGCCGTCCAAACACCAAAAAAACAAATGTAATAGAACTGAGCAAACAACCTACAGGGTCATTTAAAATTTTTGTTTTAAGATTTTTTTTGTAACTTGGTTTTACCGCACAAAACATATATGATTTTTTTATTTATTATCTTGTTTTCAAAAAAAAACACAAACATATAAATAATTTTTTTTCCTAAATTACACTATCGGGACGCGAGACATTTAAAATAATTTAACTAATTGCACTAATTGAACTAAATTGATGCTAATTAAAAATTCCACTACTTAACTTTTTAACCTTAAATTTAATCGAAAATGCATGAATGCAAAATTTCCGTATTTTGTCATTCATGAGAGATAGGTTGCACAAGAGAATGAATAATTTTACAGTGCTCATTATATAGTCAAATTTTTAGTCTCGCAATAACTCGAATATAGTGTTTTAGATGGGAGATAATTAATTTACATCAGATTTTCAAATTATTGGGAACTTATTATAGTTCACAAAACCGTTTGCTATTTGATAATATTGTACGAAAGTAAGGTTTGGACACAAGATATTTCCGACACATCCATAACACGTATAATTGAATTCAAAATGAATCAAATACAGATTCGATCAATGATATGATGTTTAGACATTTATTAACTACATTCTGCAATATCAGTACAGTGAAGTTCAGTTCAATAACGGAAGGATTGTTTAAAGCAAAACACTCATACAAAGACAAATCAAATGTTTAGCAAAGCAAGAATAGTAATTCGTTGTATGTTGACGATTGGAAACAGAATACACGTAGCTGTTATGAGGTTTTGAGAATTTCGTTGTTTCATTACGGTTTGTGTTTTGAAAAAAAAGAAGAGTTTAAACTCAAGTAGTAAGGCGAGAACAATCGAATGGAAGTATAACGCGCGTCAATTTTAGTGCGTTGCAAGATTAAATTCTGATTAAATTTTAGTGGTTATACGGATGATGATTAAAGAAAATTATTAATTAATTCAAATTAACCAATATTATGTTATATTAATGAATAGATAACTCAAGGTAATTAGTGCAATTTTCTTTCTCCTATACCTTTGTCCGGCTATTGCAGATTCAGTAGATTTCAAGAAACATAAGGAAACTATGGGTTAAGGAAACTAAACGAAATATGACTATTGATGATGAAGGGATGAGAATCCATTACAAGCGTTACAGATCAATATAAGGAACAACAACCAAGGAGACTGCGACTGTAACACACTACGTTCTGACATTAATCCAGACTATCCATTACAACATTTTATTTAATAAAATATTAAATTAATAAAAATATTATATTAATAAAATATTCAAAAATATTTTATTTATAAATTGTTTTCAATGCATTTACGAAATTTGTTTAACAAACAATATATAGTACATTATTTAATTAGGAGCTAAAGTGATACTTTTTGTGTTGAGTCTATAGTTATAGACGATACATAATTATAGACGATACACAAAAAGACACTTTAACTCCGAATTAAATACACTATTTTTTCGGCAAACGTTTAAATTTTTTATAAATATGAAATTAATACATCAAAGTTTTTATAAATATGAATTTTTATCGTCATAATTACTTCCAAAAAAGAGAAAAAAATATTTAAATTTGTATGAATAAATTTTTTTTATCAAAGTAGCCTTTTCAAAATTTCATAATCCAATTGAAACAGTTGTTATTTTGTTGTCATAGTTATACAATAATACCAAATTTCATTATCCAATGAAACTGTTTGTTATGTTTTGTTGTCATAGTAACATACAATAATTCAAAATATCATAATCCAATGAGAATCAATCATTATTTTCTGTTGTCATAGTTATACAATATGTTTGAAAAAATAACAAACTAACAAATAACAAATGCTATTTTACAGCCTCCGTAATACAAAATAAAAATGGCGTTACATTTGCTGTCGCAGGCTTTTTAGTAAGACTTTAGCTAACTCCCTAGCGGCAGTAAAGTTAAACTTTACAACCGTTTGCCGAAAAAATATATTTTTTATTTTTAAGTTTTAGTTCATAAATAAACATACATTTTTGTAGCTTGGTATTCATAATGAAAGAAAAACTTTCTGTATTTTGTGTGAAATATTTACACCCACTTCACAATATTTAGCAAAAACAAATAAGTAAAAACCTTTGTATATTTATTATGTATTATTACATCCATCGTGTGAAGTATATTTGTAGTAAATTTTATTTATATAAAATTAGACATGTTTCGATAACATAAAAGTTATCATCCTCAGTATAAACAAAAATCCGCGAACAACTAAACTAAGTATGTTGACTATGATAAAACAAAGAATATTTTGACTTATGAATAAATAAAATAAAAGTTAAAAAATAAAATGAAATAAAAATAATACAAACACAAAAACAAAATAAATAAATAAATTATTTTGTTTTTGTGTTTGTATTATTTTTATTTCATTTTATTTTTTAACTTTTATTTTATTTATTCATAAATCAAAATATTCTTTGTTTTATCATAAGGTGCGTTCGATTTGACTGAAACAACTGAAAAAACAACAACAATTGCATTCAATTTTTCAGTTAATTCAGTTGCTTCAGTCAAATCGAACACGGCTATAGTCACCAATCACCATACTTAGTTTAGTTGTTCGCGGATTTTTGTTTATACTGAGGATGATAACTTTTATGTTATCGAAACATGTCTAATTTTATATAAATAAAATTTACTACAAATATACTTCACACGACGGACGTAATAATTCATAATAAATATACAAAGGTTTTTACTTATTTGTTTTTGGTAGCTTGGAAAAGTAGATTTTTTTGCCAGCGAATTTTTGACAGATAGGACGCAGCAAGAGACAAAAGATGAGACAAAAAGTAAAACAGAGATGTATTATTTATTTTGGGATAAATTTGTTTTCAAAACAATTACATTAGTTAAATTTCTACTTCTAGTTCGTACCATTTGTTTGTTGTGATATTTGTTTCCATAGGCGTCGTTATTTTTATTATCATTATTTTCAATTATCAAAATTTTGTTACATTGCCTACAAAATCAATAATATTTTTACTATTTTTTGATTTTCTATTATAATTGGTTGAATTTCAATAGTAATTTATTAATTTTATCCGTTTTTTTTGTCCATTTCAATGGGACCCCAATAGTTTTTTTAAAATTTTAATCGAGACACTGAATGTGTAAACAATATGCGCATGTGCAAACAATATGCGCATAACAAACAAATTTCGCGTTCGCTGGCAAAAAAATTCTACTATATGTTTATTGAAAATTTTAGCTTGAATGAAATGAAATGTTTTTATTGTCGCAGTATCCAATTTGCTTATCAAAAGGTATCATTTCTTTGGTTTTGTACTTTTGCGTTGTATATTAAGCCCCAAAAACAAACTTCCTTTGATGTTTTTACCGCTAAAATGTGCGTGTGATAAGATATCATTGCTTTTTATTTGTTTTTTACGTTGTGTTTATTTATATTATCTTAGATTCGTAACTGATTTTTCACAAAAAAAGTAAGTTACCACCTCTGTGTTTAACACGGCAATATTTGTTGTTGCATTTTATTGTCTTATTTTTTGAACAATATTATTTGACTTGACTTGACTAAATTTTTAGATTTGATTTTTGTTTCGTTTATTTTAAAATTTGGTTTTGGGTTCGGTTGGCTTGATGATTTTTAAAATTTGATCTCGGTTATGGTTTTAATAATTTTTAAAACGTGGTTATGGTTTTGGTTTCGGTTTTGCTCATTTTTAGCATGTGGTTATGGTTTTGGTTTTATTAATTTGGTGTGGTTTTCTGGTTTTGCGGTTTTGGTTTTCAAAAACCGGTTTGCAGCCCTGCCTCTTATTCCCGAAAATCAAAGAAATTTTTGTAAAACTCCATAAAAAATATTTGTCGAAAATATATCAATCTTTTATGTGAATAAATGACCCGCTACAGTATTTTTGTAAGATATCTCGGCCAGAACAATATCTTTTGGAGTCATCTTCTATAAGTCATCGTCTTTTTTAAAGTTCGGGTGAATCACTTAGGTTAAAGACCTCTAATGCTTGATGCATTTGTTAACCATGGGAAAGGAAAGTTAAAAGGTTTGTATTTAACGACTTAGGATAGGACTGGAGCGATAGTATTGATGTACTGCGGATTGAAAAGCTTGGGAATGGATTTAGCAGGGAAAACATCATCATTCATCATTCGGAGTCAGACGAGTCGACGTCTCCTAAATTTTAAAATAAACAAAAAACATAATAATCGAAAATAGATAAATAATAGTGTTATAAGTGTTAATAAGTGTTAGTAAGTGTAGTAGCTAATAAGTAAATAAGTGTTATAGTGTTTGTGTTAATGTTTATGAAAAATAAAAGTGTTGAAGAACGGACGCGTACAATTATATAATTGGTGAGATTGTTCTTTATTAAAAAATTATTTGGTATTTTGTGTTCACTATTACCAAGAGGTAGGCAGGTAAAATTTTACCTTTTATTGCTTTGATGTAATAAATTTATTTATTATTTTAAAGCATTTGTCTTGGTAATAGAAACCCAAAAATCTTGTTTTAGTTGTTATTGATTTTTTTGGATTGCCTGGGTTTTTTTTTTTATTTGAAGTTTTGTGACATGATCTAGCTCCTCCCACCTCGGACTTATTTTGGGAGTTGAAAAGTGTCAGTTGGTTGATTGTGAAATGTTTTTTTTTGACAAAAGTTAGGAATTTCGAATTTAACCCTTTATTTGTGCTCGTCAATTTTGTTAGTGTATTTTGTGTCCCCATTTTTTTTTGCTTTTCTCCTATCGTGCTACTGTTGCATGAAATCTGCTACCGTGTTTTTGTGACAAAGATACCCAGTTTCTTTTGTACTGTTTAGTGTTGAAATTTAGGCCTGGCCGAATTTCAGTAGCTATGCCTGCAATGTCAAAGGGTAAGTCTTTGTCTCAACAAAATGGCCGCAGAGTGAACCAACAGCTTAGCATTGACTTCACCAACATAAGAGGTCTCAATTCGAATCTAAACGAGGTTCATCACTACATCGAAAAAAATAAACCTGACATATTGTTTCTTACCGAAACAATTGTTAGTGGCAAAGCATCGAAGTTGGATCCCGACAAATACCGGATGCCTAGTTACGAATTGGAACATTCCTTTTATAACAAGCATGGTGTCTGTGTATTTGTTCGAGATTCACTTTCATGTGTGAGAATTAAGGCCTACGAGTTGAACTCTAAGCACCATAATTCTATAGCACTGAAGATCTCAGGTGTTGATGAAACTATGTTTATAATAGGATTATATAGATCCCCAAATTCTCCCCCAGGATGTCCCTTTTTCGATCAAATATCGGCTAATCTAGACAAGATTACCACGGACTACCCCAAAGCAAGACTGGCCATTCTTGGAGACTTTAATATTCATAATAAAGAATGGCTTAAGTATTCATCGCGCACTGACGACGTAGGAAGACAAGCCGAACTGATACTTGCAGATTATCACGGTTTGACGCAAATGATAGAGTGTCCCACTAGAATCGCAGACAATTCACATCATAACAATAATTTGCTGGATCTGTTTTTGACAAACGAACCAGATACTACGAAGACAAAAGTTGAACAACCCCTCGGAACATCAGACCATTTACTAATATCAGCAATAGTGCAATTTACATCACCGACACAAATTAAAGCAAATCCTCGCCGGGTTTGGAACTATAAACGCGCTGACTGGGAGGGACTGAGAAACTTTTATGACGAAACACCTTGGAAAACTATTTGTTGTGTTGATCAAGATCCTAGCACATCGGTAATAAGAATTTCTGAAATCATAAAAGAAGGAATGCGGCGGTTTATTCCAAATCGATTAATCACTCCTAAAACTGAGCCTTGGTTCACACGGGATGTTGATGAGGCAGTGAGGAATAAACGCAAAGCATTCAAGACGTATAACGCTAATAAAACACCTGAAACCCATAGCGCCTATAAGAAAGCCAGAAATATTAGTAAATTCAAAATAGACTTGGACAAAGACGCGTTTATCCAGAAGAAAGCAAAGAAATTCGCCGAGCACCCATCTGGCTCACGTAGTTTCTTTCAGGCAGTTAAATCAGTCCAGAGCAATTTTACTCGATCCTCTATTCCAACCTTAGTTCTGAATGACATTCCCGTGAGCGACTCGAAAGAGAAAGCGGATCTATTGGGTCGTATTTTCGCAGAAAACTCAAACATAGTTGAACCCCCCCATTCTCCTACACTCATTCCCCCAGTTGTAACGAAAATGAAACCAATTATTTTTCGTTGCAATATTGTACGGAAAATGCTTCTTTCTATCAATATCAACAAATCTGCTGGCCCAAACGGTATTCCACCCCTCATTCTTAAAAACTTTGCTAGGCAACTAGCTCCAATTTTAACAAAAATTTTCTATTTATCTTATAAAACCGGAATATTTCCCGATTCTTGGAAGCTGGCCAGCGTTCAACCCATATCAAAGAAAGGCAGTAAGATAGACCCTAACAATTATAGACCAATTGCAATTCTGTCGGTTTTAGCTAAAATATTTGAAAAATATGTTAACTACAATTTGATAGATTATTTGGAAATGTCGCAAATTATTGATGATAAGCAGTATGGTTTTCGTAGAAGTCATGCAACAGGTGATCTGTTAGCCTACGTATCCCATCTCTGGAACAAATCGCTGGAAAACCACGGTGAAACATTCAGTATTTCACTTGACATTTCTAAAGCATTTGATAAAGTGTGGCATAAAAATCTTATAGCTAAATTAAAATCTTATGGCATAGACCATCTTACTGTCTCATGGATTCATAGTTTTCTTACAGGTCGCCAATTTCATGTTAATTTAGATGGTATCACATCCAATATTTTCACAACCAATGCTGGGGTTCCCCAAGGTTCGGCACTCTCACCAACCTTGTTTCTTCTATACATTAATGACTTACTTATTTCCACAGTGCACCCAATCCATAGTTTTGCTGATGACAGCACATTACATGCATCACATGCATCTCCTAAATTTCGATCTCATACTGCAGTTACCACTGATAGAGAGTTGCTAATTGATTCCATCAACAAAGATCTGGAGCGTATAATGGAATGGGGTGATCGTAATCTCGTTTCATTTAATCCAACCAAAACCAAATTATGCCGTCTTTCACGAATGGAGCGACATAAAAATTTTCCTATTAAAATAAACCAAGAGGAATTGCGTGAGGTTGAATCAGTTAGACTTCTTGGAGTGGATATTCAAAATAACCTGAAATGGAATAAACATGTGTTCAACCTCGCTAAATCTGCAATGCAAAAATTAGGATTCTTGAGTCGATGTAAAAAGTATTTCAATCCCGAGCAAATTTTGCTAATCTTCAAGTCCTTTATTCGTCCATGTATGGAGTACTGCTGTCATGTTTGGGGAGGTGCTTGTCAGTCAACAATAAATTGTTTAGACTCTGTACAGAGAAAAGCAATACGGTTGATTGGTAATACCGAACTAACGGACCAGCTTGATTCACTCCAGCACAGAAGAAATGTGGCTGAATTGTCAATATACTATAAATATAACTTTAGCGAATTCTCCTCTAAGGAAATTCAAAATATTCTTCCATCGTGTGCGCAGTATAATCGACAAACAAGAGCTGCCGAGTTATCCCATCCATTTGTTGTACAAATACCTCGTTGTAGAACTGTGTCCTTCCAAAACGACTATTTCAATAGAGTGGCCAAATTATGGAACTCATTGCCCTCCTCTGTATTTCCCGATGAATTTTCTCCTCAGGCATTTAAAGAAAATGTCCATTATCATTTAAAAAAATTAGTATAGTTATCCCTATATCCTCATTCCTTCCATTTTCCTCATCTCCTTCCTTTATAGTTGACATGGTATCTTCGGATATTCAAAGAGTCTAAATAATGAATATTTCATATTTAGTGTGCTAAACATGTCTAACTAATTAATAAAAAAAAAAAAAAAAAAAAAAAAACATTTTTTGGCAATCGATTCCACCAGTATACGGAGCGTGAAAGTCCAAGGTCCCTCCAAGGTATGCGTATGGCAATGCAACGCTTGTCTTGTGGTTCGTTGAGATATACGTCTTTAATTAAGTCATTAATTTTATTAGAGTATTTACCGTACTGGTAGCTTTTGTAAGAGCTCCAACCAGTCTTCTATGATGCAGCGAATCTATACCCGATGTTATCATTGGATCATCAATCAGCCACAATACACGCCTGTGAACTCTGTCGACAAAATTTAAAGCGATTTCTGGTGTTGCAGCCCATAAATGGGAGTCGAATTCGTCGAATATATATGCTTTATACCTCCAAGGATTAAACCATTTTTCTACGATGACCATTTGTAATTAGATTATATGGCTGATTTTTAAAAGAATAGGAAGATAGTACTGTCGCCGGCAAAGCTATATATTAGGTTTGTGGTGATAAATAATAAATCATTGATAAAGATCAGAAAAAGGATTGGTGATAGAACGTAACGCTGAGGACCACCGGTTTAAATCGGGAATTTAGCCGGCACAACATCATCCAGCACTATTCCGATAGATCTCTGGGATCAACAGATCAAGATCTTACAGACTCCAAATGAAATTAATTTATTGTTAAGAGCCCGATGAAAAATTCTATCAAACGCCTTGGATATGTCAAGGGAGGTGATATGAGACTCACCAAAGTCATGAATTACTTTACGAAATCTATATTGGCGGTCGTGGAGAAGATTCTTGTTTTCGAGATATGCCATTTTTTATAATTGAAAATTTTTCATAACTTTAGCAAGTATCGAGGTTAATGCAATGGGACGATAGTTTGATGGATTACACTAGTTGCCCTTTTTCGGAACTGGTTTGAACATTAATCAGCTTCTACATTGATGGATAAAGACCCAAGCTTAGGGATAAATGAAAGAGATTGCTTAGTGGATAAACCAGGCTATGAGCACAACGTTTTTGTAGGCACAATAGGTGGTATACCGTCCTGACCAGCAAATTTGCTAAGATCTAGATTAAGCAAAATTCTTGAACGAAATTAAATTTTGTTTAGTGATGATTGGATAGATGGAATGTTCGGAGTATATACATACCGGAAGCATCGACGATAGAGTTAGTAGCAAATTTTGCCGCAAGTAGATCTGCGTTCGATTTATTTTCGATTACAGGTTTGCCTTGGTTGTCCATTAATTGTGGAATAGAAGATTTGATAAAGTTATTGCTAACCTCTCGGATAAAAAATAAAGTTCCAGTAAAACCGGCTGCCATTATGGAGCGTAGAATTTAACGCTTAGTATTGGAGTTCAAAAGAAATTTAACTTTTTTAAATATACTATGATAGTTGTCTCTAGCCCTGATATAAAGAGATCTACTGCTGAAAGATTTATTGCTCTGGTATTTGTAAAACGCCAACATTTTGTTAATTTTAGCTATATAATATTCATCAGAAAACCAATATAGAAAGAAAAAACCCATTTCTACTTTTCACAATACTGGTTTCATAAATACGTTCATTCCCAGTAGAATATTGAACGTGAACTATGCAGTTGCTTGGTTAACATTTTTATCTTGCAGAAATAAACGCGGAACTGCCAAGAGAAACATTGACTGAGCAGGTGAGATTTGGCAGAATGAGTTGTCATAAAAATATCATGTACATTTGAAGAGTGGCTGGCAATATGTGGAATATGGGTGGGTCTATCTACTGATACTACTAATTGTGTAAGTTGATTGGAATCAGCAAGAAATAAAGCACATTGTCCTTCTAAAGATGTTTTGGTTGAAAAACATTGTCAATATTTTAGGAGTTTCAATAAATCGACACATAACAGGCATGATGGGTGGAAAAGTACTATTGTTGCGGAAGAATATAAGAAAATACCGTAGAAAATAAAAGACAAATATCAAAACAACTGTTGGATGCAAGAGTATAATATGCAAACATGGTACTTCTAAATCAGGTAAGTCATTCATATTTCGAAGTCGGACGAAGAAGGTGGTCTCCTAAATTAAAAGAAAAAGAAAACAAAAACAAAAGTAATCGAAAATAAGTGTTATAAGTGTTGATAAGTGTTAATAAGTAGCTAATAAGTGTTATAGTGTTTGTGTTAGTGTTTATAAAAATAAAAGTATTGAAGAACGGACGCGTACAATTATATAATTGGTGAGATTGTTCTTTATTAAAAAATTATTTGGTATTTTGTGTTTACTGTTATTAAGGGGTAGGCAGGTATAATTTTACCTTTATTGCTTTGATGTAATAAATTTATTTATTATTTTAAAGCGTAAATTTGTCTTGGTAACAGAAAGCAAAATATTTCGTTTTAGTTGTTAGTGATTTTTTTTGGATTGATTGAGATATTTTTTGTGAAGTTTTTTACATGATCTAGCTCCTCCCACCTCGGACTTATTTTAGGAGTTGGAAAATATCAGTTAGTTGATTATGAAATGTCTTTTTTTTTGACAAAAGTTAGGAATTTAATATTTAACCCTTTATTTGTACTCTTCAATTTTGTTAATGTCTTTTGTGTCCCCATTTTTTTTTGCTTTTCTCTTATCGTGCTACTGTTGCATGCAATCTGCTATCGTGTTTTTGTGACAGAGATACCCAGTTTCTTTTGTACTGTTTAGTGTTGAAATTTAGGCCTGGCCGAATTTCAGTAGCTTTGCCTGCAATGTCAAAGGGTAAGTCTTTGTCTCAACAAAATGGCCGCAGAGTGAACCAAAAGCTTAGCATTGACTTCACCAACATAAGAGAACTCAATTCGAATCTAAACGAGGTTCATCACTACATTGAAAAAAAAACCTGACATATTGTTTCTTACCGAAACAATTGTTAGTGGCAAAGCATCGAAATTGGATCGCAATAAATACCGGATACCTAGTTACGAATTGGAACATTCCTTTTATAACAAGCATGGTGTCTGTGTATTTGTTCGAGATTCACTTTCATGTATGAGAATTAAGGCCTACGAGTTGAACTCTAAGCACCATAATTCTATAGCACTGAAGATCTCAGGTGTTGATGAAACTATGTTTATAATAGGATTATATAGATCCCCAAATTCTCCCCCAGGATGTCCTTTTTTCGATCAAATATCGGCTAATCTAGACAAGATTACCACGGACTACTCCAAAGCAAGGCTGTCCATTCTTGGAGACTTTAATATTCATAATAAAGAATGGCTTCAGTATTCATCGCGCACTGACGACGTAGGAAGACAAGCCGAACTGATACTCGCAGATTATCACGGTTTGACGCAAATGATAGAGTGCCCCACTAGAATCTCAGACAATCTACATCATAACAATAATTTGCTGGATCTGTTTTTGACAAACGAACCAGATACTACGAAGACAAAAGTTGAACAACCCCTCGAAACATCGGACCATCTACTAATATCAGCAATAGTGCAATTTACATCACCGACACAAATTAAAGCAAATCTTCGTCGCGTTTGGAACTATAAACGCGCCAACTGGGAGGGACTAAGAAACTTTTATGATGAAATACCTTGGAAAACTATTTGTTGTGTTGATCAAGATCCTAGCACATCGGCAATAAGAATGTCCGAAATCATAAAAGACGGAATGCGGCGGTTTATTCCAAATCGATTAATCACTCCTAAAACTGAGCCTTGGTTCACGCGGGATGTTGATGAGGAAGTGAGGAATAAACGCAAAGCATTTAAGACATATAACGCTAATAAAACTCCCGAAACCCATAGAGCCTATAAGAAAGCCAGAAATATTAGTTAATTCAAAATAGACTTGGACAAAGACGCGTTTATCCAGAAGAAAGCAAAGAAATTCGCCGAGCACCCATCTGGTTCACGTAGTTTCTTTCAGGCAGTTAAATCAGTCCAGAGCAATTTTACTCGATCCTCTATTCCAACCTTAGTTCTGAATGATATTCCCGTGAGCGACTCGAAAGAGAAGGCGGATCTTTTGGGTCGTATATTCGCAGAAAACTCAAACATAGTTGAACCTCCCAATTCTCCTACACTCATTCCCCCAGTTGAACGAAAATGAAACCATTTATTTTTCGTTGCAATATTGTACGGAAAATGCTTCTTTCTATCAATATCAACAAATCTGCTGGCCCCGACGGTATTCCACCCCTTATTCTTAAAAACTTTGCTAGGCAACTAGCTCCAATTTTAACAAAAATTTTCTATTTATCTTATAAAACCGGAATATTTCCCGATTCTTGGAAGCTGGCCAGCGTTCAACTCATATCAAAGAATGGCAGTAAGATAGATCCTAACAATTATAGACCAATTGCAATTCTGTCGGTTTTAGCTAAAATATTTGAAAAATGTGTTAACTACAATTTAATAGATTATTTGGAAGTGTCGCGAATTATTGATGATAAACAGTATGGTTTTCGTAGAAGTCATGCAACAGGTGATTTGTTAGCCTACGTATCCCATCTCTGGAACAAATCGCTGGAAAACCATGGTGAAACATTCAGTATTTCACTTGACATTTCTAAAGCATTTGATAAAGTGTGGCATAAAAATCTCATAGCTAAATTAAAATCTTATGGCATAGACCAACTTACTGTTTCATGGATTCATAGTTTTCTTACAGGTCGCCTATTTCATGTTAATTTAGATGGTATCACATAATCACATCCAATATTTTCACAACCAGTGCTGGGGTTCCCCAAGGTTCTGCACTCTCACTAACCTTGTTTCTTCTATACATTAATGACTTACTTATTTCCATAGTGCACTCAATCCATAGTTTTTCCGATGACAGCACATTGCATACACCACATGCATCTCCTAAATTTCGATCTCATACTGCAGTTACCACTGATAATTGATTCTATCAACAAAGATCTGGAGTGTATAATGGAATGGGGAGATCGTAATCTTGTTTCATTTAATCCAACCAAAACCAAACTATGCCGTCTTTCACGAATAGAGCGACATAAAAATTTTCCTATTAAAATAAACCATGAGGAATTGCGTGAGGTTGAATCAGTTAGACTTCTTGGAGTGGATATTCAAAATAACCTGAAATGGAATAAACATGTGTTCAACCTCGCTAAATCTGCAATGCAAAAATTAGGATTCTTGAGTCGATGTAAAAAGTATTTCAATCCCGAGCAAATTTTGCTAATCTTCAAGTCCTTTATTCGTCCATGTATGGAATACTGCTGTCATGTTTGGGGAGGTGCTTGTCAGTCAACAATAAAATGTCTATATTCTGTACAGAGAAAAGCAATACGGTTGATTGGTAATACCGAACTAACGGACCAGCTTGATTCACTCCAGCACAGAAGAAATGTGGCTGAATTGTCAATCTACTATAAATATAACTTTAGCGAATTCTCCTCTAAGGAAATTCAAAATATCCTTCCATCGTGTGCGCAGTATAATCTACAAACACGAGCTGCTGAGTTATCCCATTCATTTGTTGTACAAATACCTCGTTGTAGAACTGTGTCCTTTCAGAACGACTATTTTAATAGAGTGGCCAAATTGTGGAGCTCAATGCCTCCCTCTGTATTTCCCGATGAATTTTCCCCTCAGGCATTTAAAGAAAATGTCCATCATCATTTAAAACAATTAGTATAGTTAGCCGTATATCCCCATTCCTTCCATTTTCTTCATCTCCTTCCTTTATAGTTGACATGGTATCTTCGGATATTCAAAGAGTCTAAATAATGAATATTTCATATTTAGTGTGCTAAACATGTCTCTAACTAATTAATAAAAAAAAAAGAAAAATTCCTTTTAGTAAATGTTTGCGATTACATAATGATTGAGACTATTGAGACAACAAAATCATAATATCACATCTAACATAAGCTCGATCTGGACGAATCTCTAATAGTATTAATCAACCACTTGCACCTCTGTAGGAACATTTACATTGAAACAGATTGTTTATATAACTGTCAAACAAGGTATTCTAAAAGTAAGAAACAAACAGTTGATTTTAGAAAACTGGATGTTAAAAGCTTCTTGTAACTACGTAAGCCGAAACCGTTAATGTTATCAAATCAGTTTAATTTTCAAATACGTTAATGGGAAAAGTGGAGACTACTCTATTTGTAATATGTTAGACCTAAAATTGCAGACAACAAATAATACCTGCCATAATAGAATAATCCGGTCATATAAAATTAACAAGCAAATAATTAGCCAAATTACCATTTATAAATACTAAATACATATTTAAACAAACAAATCTAACGAAAAGTCAACGTATTCAAAAGAATTTTTGTTGAAATTTAATAACAACAAAATATATATTAATTTTTACTTTAAATACATAAACGAAAAAATGATGTCATAAGAGCTTATACAAGAAAAGGTTATTAATATTTACGGTTAATTAAACATATATACAAATAGAATTACTATATGAAGTTAAATTAGGTGAATTAAAAAGTATGTCACACACCAATCCAAAGAAACGAATAAACATATTAGGTGAACATTAGCATAATAATAAAAAGTAAAGTTTTAAAGAATGAAATACCTTACAGAAATGTACACTCCTCAAGATATTTTCTCAAAGACAAGGGCAAGGTCACATTATTCTTGACACTGATTTTTGATATACGGTAATAGTATTAGAGGTCATCACATTTTTAATTACTTAATCATTGTTTAATGTTGTTTTGTTTTCAATATAATTTATTTTCGAATATATAAAAAAATTGGTTTTCTTTAAATATTTTTTATGGTTTATAGAAAGAAAGTCAGAAATTATATTACATAATAAATAGCAAATAATTGAATATTTTAACATAATTATTACTCTAACCTTAAAGATTAATAACATAAATATAACAGGAGCATTATAATAATTTTTTGCTCTACCTAGATGATTTATAGTGAAGTTTTTAATTATTTTTACAAAAATAACATATTTGCGATAAACTTATCATCACTTGAATAAACTTAAAACAATTGCGTGATTGTTTTATTTTAATTTTTTTAAATGAACGGTTTTTTACCATTGTATGTAGATATATTGTTGGAATATTAATTTAGAACTTTTAATTATCAATTAGTTTTTAGATTACTGGAACATAAATTTAACAAAGAAAGGCTTAAAATCGATTACGCTATCGTCTAGTTATTTCATAAGTAATGATGTCAAATATTATATTATTTTAGGTAAAAGACATGGGAAAATCCATATTAGCAAATCTGTGTGCCGTTGTTTGAGCTAAAAAGTAGAATGCATATGAGTAATTATAGTAATAGCTTCCTCTGTAATTTATGAAATTTAACCTAACTGCTTTCTTCTTTTTTATATCCCCCATATTCCATTTAAACGCTAAACTAATCTTACTTTCTTTTATCTTTAATTTATCAAACCTCATTTTATGTAATCATAATTGAATTAAAATGAGTAATACATAAATTGGGTAGTTCACACAATTGCTAAAAAACAGTTGTCATTATTTTTAGGAAGGAAATTGGTAATCATATTTTAAAGAAAGTTTTTAGGTTAAAATATAGTTTATACAACAAAAATTAGCTACTATATGCATGCATTAATTCCGCAAAACGGAATAGATTTGAAAATTGAATGAAATATCTGTACACAAGAATATCAGAATGCATGTTAACACGTGTATTATTTGTCACGGATCTGGTGCCTGAAGAGGTATGGAATTGAGTAAGACAACCAGTATTTCATATACAAGATGTGGACCGCCACTATACAGTAATGAATTTGATAATCGTTTCTGCATGAAAAAAGCGTTGCAGATCTCGTACATACGGGTGATTGCCGTAAAGAATGTACCTTTTACATATAGTACCAAAGGAAGTTATGATATCAACACCATCCAATAACTTATTAAGGGTTCTACTTCAATAAGTAAGTTGGTCTCTTGCATCTCTTATGACAATGTGAACGATGCCAATTTCAAAATTTAAAAACCCATCATATTTTAGCAAACACAATTTTCAGTTTGAAAAAGAAATTTTATTTTAAATAAATTTAGCCTTTTACTTACTTTCGTAAGCAAGTGAGTGGAACCAAACAATCTTCATATCAGTTAAAGCATCCTGTTTATATGATACAAAATCATAAAATATTCGTTTAACACACTTTATTTTCTGCGCCAATCCCAAAGTTGCTTTATAAATTACGCCGAGTGGCACAGTCGATATGATAGATCTCTCGTAAAATTTGTCCAAAACAAGTAAATACTATTATCTATTAGGTAAAATTAATGAATTTTAATGAAAAAATTTTCGGGCATTTATATTGAAGAGTACCCTCGTTTAGTTTTTGTGAAATGCCATAGAAAAATTTGTCATGTTAGAAAATTGCTAATAAAATATGAATCTAATTCGTAAGTGAGGAAAAGTAAAAACAGCATGACCCTTTGACGCAACATTTTTTCCGAAAAAATTTATTTACGTTTTTGTTCGTTTCACACAAAAGTGTTACATAATAGTATATTACATACCTAGCGCTGTAAATAGCATTTTACATGCGAGGGAAAATATTGCGCACGAGACGCGTAGCGGCGAGTGCAGTACCTTCACGAGCATGGAAAATGGTTTGCAGCTCGAGGTTTGTTATATACTTTTTCTACGACTTTGTTTTAATTAATATAAGTATGCAATTAAATTTATGAATGATGATAAATTAAATTTAATTTATGATGCAATTTAATTTATATAAGTAGAGTTACATTTTTAATTTAACAAAAAAATAAGAACTTAAAACTATTTGGAAAAACCAAAATCTGAATAAAAATTATACAATTTTCTTGTGTGAACTACTTGAAGTGATTGCAATAATACAGAGTAAAACAACGTCTTTTTTCACTTCAAAAATTTTTTATTGTAACACCAAATATTTTCTGTCTCTAAGAGACCTTCTTCTTGGGTTAATTGTTTTCTAAACAGTTTAGAAAACAATTAACCCAAGAAGAAGGTCTCTTAGAGACAGAAAATATTTGGTGTTACAATAAAAAATTTTTGAAGTGAAAAAAGACGTTGTTTTACTCTGTATTATTAAAATCTGAATAAAAATATTTTTTGTTTTTTTAATAAATGTTAACGAAATCATCGCCTGCTAAACTTTAAATTTTTTTGAGAAATGATTTTAGTTTTGATGTTCGCTACAAAATATTTAATTTTTAAAAATCAAATTTTTCTTTTTATTAAAGGTGTTAGGTAATATATATATATATATATGAAAATACATTACGTAACACTTTTTTCTCATTACGTTACACTTTTTGTAATAATCAATTTACATGTCATGGATTGTGTGATGTAATTGATAATTTACTGTGATAGGAGTAGAAAAAAGCATATTAATTATGAGTTATTTAATGAATCATTTTATTTGAAGAAATATTCCCCAACATTGGACGAAACAAGTAAAATTTGCAGTTTTTGCAATTAATGAAATCATAAAATCAACATCAGCTATCTAATATTAATCGAAATGAAAAAAAAATTATTTAGTAAAGACAAATTTTTGATTTCATCTCTATCATTATTGATCTGTTATTGAATTATTTTGTTTGTTTAAAAAAGTCATTGAAATTTTAAAATTAAATCAATAATGAAGTACATAACCTGAACTTTTATTGTTCAACTTAGCAACTGTACAATTTTCATACCAATATATGATTGGTCTGGGACTGACTGGGACTGAGACCCAGAACTATGTATTGGTTTAAAATTTGGACTTATATTATCCAATTTCTTGTCATTGTAGCTTTGCACATTTTTAATAAATCGTTATGTCATAGGAATTACAATATGAGTCACAACCACCTAGTGAAATTTTTATTTATTTATGATGAAATTTAATATTTAACTTTTGAAATGAACGGTGTTAAATTGTTAAATGAATTTAGTTGTTTCAAATGTCAAAACGAATTCAAAGGGTTACTATGTAATTTTAAGATGAATTACAGTTTTTGATCTTTGAATTGCAATATTTAGATCCGCTATACACTTGAGCTAAGCTATGGAAATAACTTAATTTATAGTTTCATAGTTTAGCTCGCATAATTTAGCTCGCAATTTTAAAAAATTGAATACATGAAATATTTATTTTTTTTAATGCCATTTTGACATAATACTAAACAGCTTTATATACATGCGTTTGTGAACTAAGTTAGTTGATGTGTATAAGGATATGAACTTCTTATACACATCATCTAACTTAGTTCACAAACGCATGTATAAAGCTGTTTAGTATTATGTCAAAACTACTGTCTCTCCTGGCTTGAATTCTCTTCTAGCCCTCGCATTTTTGTCATAGTATATTTTATATCTTTCCTTTATTGCCTTTATCTAGTTCCGTACATTATACTGAATTTTAGGCTTAAATAAAGAATCTTTCATTGGCACTTTGCTTCTTGTTTGTCTACTCATTAATAACTGTGCCGGAGAGGCTTTTAAATCTGATACAGGATGATTCCTATATTCTAATAGAACATATGAAAAATCTTTATTATCTTCTATTGCTTTTCTCAATAATACTTTGGCGATATGAACAGCTTTTTCTGCTTGTCCATTTGATTGAGGATAATGTGGACTTGAAGTTATTATCTTAAAATGCCAATCTTTTGCAAAATTTAAAAATTCTTTTGAAGAAAATGGCATGTTGTCCGTTATCATTTCCTTGGGTATGTATACCATGTATACTAAAAATAGTTTTTAAATGTTTGATTAACTCAGACGAATGCTTTGCCTCTAACTTTTTTACTTCAATCCATTTAGAATAGTAATCTGTAATTACTAAGTAATCTTCACCACCATCAGTCATGATATCTGCAGCTATTTTTTGAAATGGAAGTTCAGGTTCAGGTACAGGTTGTTTTTGTAATGCCTAAATGTGACTCATGCAAATAATCTAACATTTTTTTCTGTAAACTATTGAGAACTATCAATCTATTTCCCATAAATATTAATCCATTTTCATAATAAATTTCATTTTTAAGTTTGTAAAATTTTTTTACATTTTCCGGTACTTTGCTTTTGTCACTTGGCCAACCATTTTTATACATACGTATCAGATTTTGTAATTGCTCATCTTTTTCTGTTTCATTTTTAAATTCTAACTGTCTTTCATCTGTTACGTTTATTGTATGGACTACCTCATTGTATTCTTCGAATTCGGTTCGGTTTTCATCTTTTAAATATGATCTAGACAGATGATCTGCAATATGTAGATCTTTCCCCGGAATATAAACTACTTTTAAATTATATTTTAATAATTTAATTTTCATTCTTTGCAATCTAGTTGAGTTTACTTTGCAAATTTCATTTTTGAAAATACTAACGAGTGGTTTGTGATCTGTATTCACTTCTATTTGTCGTCCATAAATATAATCATGAAATTTTGTACATGCCTAGAGAATGGCTAGCATTTCCTTCTCAACTTGCGCATAATTTATTTCTGCGTCCGTCAAACTTCTAGAAGCATAACCTACTGTTTTTTTTCTCTTGTAACAGAACGCAGCCTAAACCACTTTTTGATGCGTCTGTTTGAATGATTATATGCTTAAGATAAGATATAAGATTTGCAAAACGGGTGCGCTCATTATCTTATTTTTTAAAAGTTCTATTATTTCTGTATGGTTTTCGGTCCAAAAAAATTCATTTTTATTTTTTAAAAGTGCTCTTAGTAGTACGAAGGTAATTGATCATGCCTAAAAACCTTTGAAGCTCCTTTTTATTTGTTGGGTTTTCCATCTCTCTGATGGCTTTTACTCTATTAGGATCTGGTTTCATACCAGTTTTCGCAAAAATGTGCCCTAAATAATTTACTGATGCCACTTTATACTGACCTTTTCTAGATTAAATTTCACATTCAATTGTTTCGCTCTATTTACTACTTTTAGTAAATTGGCATCATGATCTCTTTCTGTTTTTCCCGTTATTAATATATCATCAATGTATATAAAAATACCCGGTATGTCACCAAAATTTTTATGATTCAATTTCTGAAAGGCTTCTGGTGCTATATTTAGCCCGAATGGTATTCTGTTGAATTTAAAATTACCAAAAGGAGTGCTAAATGCACAAAGTTTTGATGATTCTTTTGTCAACTCAATTTGATAGAATCCATCTTTGAGATCTAAAACTGTGAAATACTCGACACCAGTTAACATCCTTTTAAGATCATTTAATGTCGGAATTAAGTAATGTTCTTTTTTTAGTGCCTCATTTAGAAATTTCGGGTCAAGACATAACCTTAATGAGTCATTTGGTTTCTCCACCACGGTTAAATTGCTTACCCAATCTACATTTTCACTTACAGGTTCTATAATATTTAATTTTATTAACTCTTTTAAAGTTTTCTCAACTTTTGGTTTTATTGACATTGGTAATCTTCTAGGAGGACGTATACTTGGCTGTACATTTTCTTTTAGTTTTAAAGAGAGTTTTGTTGGGAATGTACCTAATCCTTGGAAAATTTACATATTATTTTTTATAAAAGATTCCTTGTCATTCGAAACGATTTCTAAAATTCTTTGAATTAGTCCTAATTTTTGGCAAGTATCACGGCCTAATATGGAAGTAGCTTCTACATCGACTACTATAAATGATTCTTTATATCTAATATTCTTCCACTCGTGTAAAACTGTACTACCTACTACTGGAATTTGTATGCCACCATATGCTCTTAAGCCTACGTTTGTCTGAACTAATTGTGGTTTAAAGTTTATTCTCTTTAATTTACTAATTGTCACTACATTAACATCAGATCCTGAGTCTAATTTAAATTTTATCAACTTTAAGAGTCTCAGTCCATATAAGGTTAGGAATTGAAGCTTGAGCATTTACACTATCAATATTAAATTTATAATTCACATCATCATTTACTCTAAATTCATTATTATTAATTTTACTAAATTTATCTTCAAAATAATTACCAAAATTCATAAAACTACAATTATTATCATTATGATCATAAGTTTCCATGCTGTTTACAACAAAGTCGCTTACCTCTAAAGTTTCTTTTATCTTACAACATTGTGTGTAATGGTTTTTCTTCTGGCATTTCCTACATGTTATCCCATAAGCTGGACATCTTCCCCATTGATGAACACGCCCACATTTTCCACACGTATTCTGTTGCATCCTATTCCTTGTAACCTTAGTATTTTGTTGATAATTTTCCTCTAATTTTTTTGATTTATGGTTCTGACTCGCTGTCGATCTTCTATTTCTTCTGTATTTGAGATTTTCTCTTTTCTGATGTATATAATTAACTTCATTTTCTTTTTGTATTTCCTTCGCTTGAGCACCTGTTGTTTCATTAATTTTGCATGCTTCGATCGTTTTTTCTAACGAAGGATCTCTATCTTTTATTAATTTCTCTTGTAACGCCAAATTTTTAATACCAAAGATGAGTCTGTCTCTAATCAGACTATCTTCTTGAGCCCCAAACTCACACTCCTTGCTTAACCTTTGGACAGCTGTTAAAAATTGATCAAAAGTCTCGCCATCTTGCTGGTTTCTATTATAGAATTTGTAACTCTCATATATGATGTTGCATTTTGGTATAAAATGTTTTTCTAGTTTTTCTAACAACACATCATAGTCTTCCTTTTCATCTTCAGTTAAATTAAATGTTTCAATAATTTCTATTGTTTCTTCTCCAACCAGATTTAATAAAATTGCAGCCTTTACATCCTTTTTTTTATCTTCAAGACATGCGGCTTTAATATAATTTGAGATTTGTCTCTTGAACTTTATCCAGTTCGATCTCACATTACCGGTACAAATCATCGGCATTGGTTTATTCAATCCTATTGTCTGCGCCATGTTTTATCTTTATGTTTATTTATTAAAGATTTATGAAACATATATATTGTATTTTTATTTGAGCACACTTTATATTATATGAGATCATTTTACAATATCTGTCAACTCGTATAATCGTGTTACCAACTTAATCTAAAGGTAAGTTCACAATTACATATGACATGTTATTTAAAGGTAAGTTCACACTTACAACAGTGACGTCATGACCAAAGTATAATTTTGAGAAGCGCGCTGAACTGATCATCTTTTCTAGAGAGGAATGTGAGGGATCTTGGTCCGAATGGTCCTCTAGCGAGACTTATGTTTTCTACACAGATGGCTCACTGTTGAATGGAAATGCAGCAGCTAGCGTGTACTTGGAATCAAATAATATCATAAGTAGTCAGAAATTTCCGCTTGAACGATTGGAAAAGAAATTTCCACTTGGACAGTTCTCCAAGCGGAAGTATATGCTAGTCTGCAAGGGGAACAAATCTGTATCTGTTCGGATAGCCAAACAGCTATCAAAGCACTGGTAAACTCGGAGATTACTTCCAAACTGATTAATAAGTGCAGAAATAATCTTTGTAGGACAGCGCAACTCAACAATATCACATTGCGGTGGGTTCCGGGTGATAGTGGTATTCCGGGCAACATAAAAGCGGATAGAATTGCAAGGGCGGGAGCGGGCATGAAATTTTCAGGCCCAGAACCCGCATTAGGGTTATCCAAAACGTTGGCCTTATCACTATTAAAGGCCGATGTCGACCTCAAGGTGAAGTCCTTGTGGAATGCATCATCAACAGGCAGGCAAAGTAAGATGTTTATCAGCATGTCCGATAAAAATGTTAATTTTCTCTTAAGTCTGAAGAGGAAAACTCTCAGCACTGTGGTCGGTATCCTTACAGGACATGGACATCTAAATAAACACTTCTTTTTCATGGGACTTAGGGAAAGTCCTGTGTGTGGGTATTGTCTTGAAGAGGAGGAGGACTCTGAGCACTTTTTGTGTGTATGCCCAGCCTTTTCTAATGTCAGAGCTAGGATTTTTGACTCTGATACCGTAGAGGCTGACAGAATCAAACTGTCGCCAATACAGTTGGTTTTGGATTTCATTAAACTTACAGAAAGGTTTATGGAATAGTTGTTATGAGACCAAACTCGGAAACGGTGCTATGGACCGTAGAGTCTGCGTGCCAGGACAAGTTCTGCCTCGTGCAACCTGTCCAACCCTTTCTAATCTAATCTAATCTAATATATTCAGGAACAGACGGTGCAATCATCAGCTAAAACTGCAACACTTCTTTCTACAAAATGCTAAAACTTCACCAGTTTTGAAAACAATATAATTCAAGCCTGGTTGTTTATAAACGACAATTTGGAATCTCCAATGACCGATTTCAATATTTTTTAATGTATTCGTTGAATTGTAGCAGTTTTAAGAAATAATTTTCTTACATTTTTGCTAATAAATATATTTAGAATGCAGACTAATACTAATAACAACTATCTATTATACTTGCAAGAAGAGGAGAGATTTCTAGCCAAACTTCTTTATGTGAAACGTTGTTTTGTTAAGATTAGTTAATTTTCTGTTAAGAATTATTTCAGTCATGATAACAGAATTGTCTCAGTATCAGTAAATTGTGTTCTAACGAACCTGAATTGATTTAAAGTTCAATCTTTCGATTCCATTTTATGTTGTTTGATGTTATGATATGTTATGTTTATCGGCAATGCATACAGGTTTCGTGTTAGTTTTGTAATACATTTCTAAGCAAAAACACTTGTTTCATTGTATTGCAACAACACGCCCAAAAGCAAAAAAATAACAAACCGTATCAGTATTTTTCCAAAAACTACATTTTCCACCCTTCACCAGGCCGAATTCTTGACACATCGGCGCTTGAGGTTTAAGTCCCTAAACCGTATATATTTGAACATTATACGATTTAATTAAAACAATTTTGAGGTTGTCTTTGGTTCCTAAAATCAACATAATTATATAGCACAACCACAGAGAAATTAAATAAACTTTATTAAAGAAAGTAAAATATTCGATAATTTAACCCAAGAATTTATAATAGACTAAATGGTTATGTTAAAAAACATGCAAATCATAAAAAATTATCCAAACAGTAATAAAATACACTAGTTCAAATATACTGCTCATAACCCTCAACCCAAAATTCCTTGTTTTCGTTATAAAACTTTTGTTAAAAATACTTCAAATAATACTGTATGTATAACATATAAAAACAAAAACATATAAACTTGTTATTCTGAACGATTGATTATAATTAACACATTTATTTTCTGTTTGTAATATAGATTAAGATGGTCGTTACAACTTAAAACAACGCATTGCAATCTTTAGAATCAATTGTTATTTTTGGGATATTCTAAAATCTCATGTTAACTCGGTCACTTTCTAGAAATTTTAAATTTCCACCCACAAAGACAGCACCACCCATTAAACATAAAAAAGCAAAATTTTCTTTAAAAATTTCGTCTTTTAAATATTATTCTTTTTGTTTTCAATGTTAAAAGCACAATGACCTATATCACATTTTTTCATTTAAATAGGTCAAGTTTCTTTTTTTCAGAGAAAATGATCGTGACTATAATAAAAACATAAACATTTCTTATTATCTAATAAAACTTTATTTCCACTGTATTTATTTAAAAATGTATTCCCGATAGACGTGGCAATATTAGATATTTTTATTCCAATTTAAAGTTTTAAACAAAATAGGTGAAATTAACGGATTGATAATTACGGTTAAAAAACAGTTCGCTTAAGTTACTTACCAGAAATAGTTTATAATCCATATTAATTGCAGCTCTTAATGAATAACACAAATTTACCGAAAACAATTATGTATTTTTTTACTACAACCTTCACTTTGAAATTAATCTTAATGTCGCAAGAACTTTTAAAAGACTAAAGTAAAACGTTTTTTTCAAAACCAAACTATGTATAAGTTGAAACCAACTCTTTTTCTTGAAATTCTTTTATTATAATTATAATATAACATCGGATTACTAATAAACATATTGATGGTATAAGTTTTATTTATTTTACTATGTTATTCGTTGAGTTAGAATTTTAAAGTGGGGAGCTTATTGGAGAAGTTAGAAAATCGGCAGACTCTATAGAGATATAAACATAATACAACAATATTGATTGATCTATTTGCATGAACGGAATGTTAGAATTATTTTTTTTTATGTGCACTTCCTATGTTGAAAATGGTTGCGAGAAAATAATTACATAATTATTTTCGTCATGGATCTATAACAGAGGTTTTCCACCCATTTCACTTATAGAAACCTGACGCTATACAATAACATTTTTTGTTGAAAAGTCATATATTTGGAGAAGAAAATTATTGGTTCGTTTAAGTTCCTAGATATCTTAACAAAACACAATCTTGTATGTAAACTAAAGACATGATTTTAATCAACAATAATTAATTATTTAGAAAAGTCTTTGGTATTTTGATCAAAATTGTTCGATGAATAAGGAAAAAACCTGATGATGGGCGAGATGATTGAATTCTGCAGGCCGGTTTAGAGCCTGCCCGAAATAATTTAAAAATTCTGTAAGTACCTCATCAAGAAGTGAAAACCGAAATAGATTACAATTAAGATGGAGTACGCACATGATTAACAGCCTTAACAATTTGTTGCCGTGGTAATTTTACTGTTATTGCGAATGATCTTGATGAAAATTTGAAACTGATGAGTTTGGCAACGCTCTTACATTGAGTATAAACACCATTTAAAAGACATAAAAAAGTAGTGGAAGTGGAGCAGGCTGCGTTGGATCAATATATTTTTTCGGTTTCGTATAGGGATTGTAAATTGCGGACTGAACTCATCATGGTGATCGAACACTTTAAAAAGGTGGTTATCGTAAGACTCGGACATGGTTAATTTTGTCACTGTTATAAAAGAAAGTAAAAGAAATAAAACATGAAATTAAAATTCAACATCAACTCTATACATCATTAAGAAAGTTACATCATTAAGAAAATTACACAATAGTTGTTGAAATTATTTTCTAGGGAGGAATCAAGAAAAGGATGGGTTGTGTTTGACAAAAATGCATTGGATCTTTGTGAAACTTTGATATATGATCCAGGTTAACTTGAAAATGGAAGATCACTTTAGATTCACTTAATAAATTGAACAAAGTAGAGGGGATCTCCATTCTCCCGAATATTTATAAGTCTGAATCTTCAATCTTTTGAATCTTACCGATTAATCGGTTAACCGGTAAAATGGCCAAAAACTCATTCCCCCAAACCTGGTAATTTGATTATTATTTACCGGTTTCTGTAAATAGTAAAACATTCGTTATTTGCGGATTTGTATGAGCAATTAAATTGAATTGAATTTTTCAATTCGAAATCAGTTTTGGGTTTCTCTGAATAAACTTTACATTTTATTACATTAAAACTATGCTTTTCCCTTTATGTGTGTTTCGGTTGCGATTCGAACTCGTAACATTATCAATGCCAGTAAGTTTGAATCCTTTGGCAAACAGGCTATCCAATACGCCACCCAGGCGGTGATCTTTCGAAGTTGAAACTTCATCAACACTTTATTCACCTGAATTCTCAACTGCCATTAGACTCCTTATTTTCCTATCATATCATATGAAATAGTAGTTTGTGCTACAAGTTTTAAAATGAAGATTTTTCAGCACTAGGACGGAAAGGAAAATTAGGACGTGTGCTGAAAAAAATTCATTTCAAAACGCGTTGCACACAACATTTTCTGCACTTGAGTACCACAATAGACAAAAAAAAATTACAAAAAAACTACGCGAAGTATTGATCGATCAAGAATGCGTTGACAATATGCAAGTTGGATTATATGCAAGAAAAAACGTCATTTGTTCTTGATTGTTCTCACACTAGAAACCTGTTTTCATTTCGCGTGTATTTTATTGAAAAACTGCAAAAAATGAGCTCAGGGAGGATTCCGATTTGGAAGGAGCAGCAGAAAGAGCTTTGCAAGGTTTATTGCCGGTAATATCCAAAGAAAAATACGAAAAAACGTATCGAGCGTTCAAACAATGATTCAGTAAAAAAAAAATTAAAGTGATTGACGAAAATAAGTTGCAAGCTTATTTCGATACCGAGATGAAACAATTCCAATCGTCAACTACATGGAGCATTTACTCAATGTTAAAATCCACGTTGAACGTGAATGACAACATCGATATCTCAAAATTCAACAATTTACGAGCTCTTTTGAAGCGTAAAAATGACAATTATTTTGCCAAGAAATCAAGAATCTTCACCATTGAAGAAATCTACAAATTCCTGAAGGACGCTCCCGACGATGTTTATTTGGCTACGAAGGTAAAATTTGCTAATAATTTTTTTATTTCATTTCCCTAACCTCACAATTTTAAGGTGGTCCTTATTGTCGATGTCTATGGTGCTTGTCGACGAAGCGAATTATTGAATTTGAACGTAAAGGATATCGAATACATAGACAATGGCATTAAAATTATGGTACCGAAAACGAAAACCAAAATCATTCGACAATTTGTCATCAACGACGTAAGTGATTGGGACGTAAATTTGGTTGACATTTTCAAGATGTATTCAGGACTACGTCCTCATGGCGTTATCAGACATATTCTTTTTGGGTTTTCGTAAGGGCAAATGCATCAGACGGCCGATCGGAATTAACACGATTGGAGGCTATCCGAAAACAAATGTAATTTTCTTGAATCTTTCGTCACCGGGTGAGTACACTTGTCATTGCTTCCGTCGATCGTCTGTATCCTTGTTGGCAGATTCGGGTATGAATTTAGCTACAATTAAGCAACATGGTGGTTGGGAGTCTGATAAGGTTACAGAAAAATACATTCAAACATTCGCTCAACAATAAACGTAAAATTGCTGACAGCATCATAGGTTCGAAAATTGTTAGAGCTGATAACGTTTCAACGACCTCATCAACCACTGCTCAATCCAGTGAATCAATAATTGAAAATGGCAATGTTTCAGCCGGTAAAACTGTTACAATAATTTCGAGTCAAACAAGCCGAACAAACTTGAAAGTGGTTGGAGAGCCTTTGCCACAACCACCGATTCCTGGATGATATTCATTCAATAACTTGCATAATTGTTCTTTCTACTTTGGTCAAAATTAATGTTTTCATTCATTTCTACTTTATTAATAAAAATGTTTACCAGCACAAACGCACCGTTTCGTCTTTTAAATTGGCAGCAGTGCGGAAATGAAAAAGCAGTGCGGAAATGAATAAGCAGTGCGGAAAAGAAAAGGCAGTGCTGAAATGAAAAATCAGTGCGGAAATAACTCACTTTTGCGCACTCAAACGAGTTTCGATATATGTCGTATTGTGGTATTCGAGTGCAGAAAGTCTATTTTCATCACGCTTAGTGCCCTGTGAAAATGGGTTCATTTCCACTAGTGTTAAAAGAATAACAATTTGTAGTTGCTATGATTTTTCATATAATTTTACAAAGTTTTTTAAACAACGCAACCATGAAAAAATGGAATGTCAATTTTTAATGTTATGTTGTTATCGACAAAACTTTATAATTTATAATAAATAAATATCGATTATATATATGTATTTATATACTATCATAGAAAAAATTGCATTTCCTACGCGAGATAAAAACGTTTTCCGTTCGTTTACTCACGAAAAAAAACAATGTTTTCATCTCTTGTAGGAAAATATACTATTTTGGAAAATATAAGTTTCTAGACATTACTTTGTGTGAATTCATAGAATGGGGCATATTTCTATTCTAGTCAATATCCTAAGTCACGAATGTATATTTATTATTGATTGTTTCCAATCATTGTAAAATCAGTGGATGACACAATCAATAATAGCTAAAGTCTCTAGTTTGACAAGCTCCATATCTTCTTATATAAGCAAATCTTTATTGAACTAACCCAAGATACTTACATTTGATGCAATAACTTCCTTAATTTATTATGGTCTTTATCAGAGCCATCTTCAAAAATTGTAGGTTCTAGGCCAATCACAGTAAGGAATTCGAATATCAAAAATATAATTGGGTATTATAAATATGCAACCATAGCTGGGCTGAATTCTCTAAACGATTACGTAGCCCTGGTTTTAGATCCGGTAGCTCCGTTCTCACAGACGGCACTAACGGACTTTAATCGATACTAAAACTCTTAAGTAATGGTTATTGGTTAGAGTTTATTTGTTGGTTATAATTTAATAATTTTTAACTTGTATGAAAATACATATAATTACCGGTTAACAGGTTTTTGCTGGAGATTTTACTGTATAACCGGTAATTTAAAGAGGCAAACAATTTCCAAACCCTTTTCAATAACTTCTAATCTTATTGAGACTTGGTATATAAGTTTTTTTTTTATTTAAAGGGTTAGCTCCTGTTTTATATAAAGTTTTAGTACTGTTTTCAATATTTCTAGGTACCAACTTCCGGTTTGGTTTGTCGATCCCGGTTAAAAAGTTTTTTCGAAGTGTTTATAGCCTACAGTTACAAATTGGTTTTCATAAAACGTTGATAAAAGGTTTCAATCAATTAGCTTTTGGGGGACATCGGACCACCATAAAACAGATGATTTTTTTCACAATATTTTTTATATTTGTTAGGAGCATACAACTTTCGTTCATGAATTGATTTTGATGACACTTTAAAAAAAGATGCATCCTATGTATGATCCGGAACTAGTTAGTTTTTGACCGATATTGAAAGTGGTGGGGTGTTACCCATTTTTTGAAAAGTCAAGTACATCTGTACCTGATAATTGAATTGGATGAAACTTGGAACATAAGCGTTTAGTACAGTTCACAACAGTTCCGCATCCCAACTTCCGGTTTTTCACTTCCGGTAAAAAACTTTTTTTTAATAATCAGTGCCTTTATTCACATTACAACCTACAATAATAAAATGATTTTGATGAAACTTACGAAAAATGTTTTATTGAGTGTGACAAGTTAATGATCAATTTTTGTAAGACATCGATCAAAGTAGCAATGGGTACAACTATTGACTTTTCTCACCTTGTTTTTAAAGTTTGTTGGGAGCATAAAGACTGAATCGTTCATTAATCGATTTTGATAAGACTTTGACCAAAGATGGAGAAATCTGCATTTCAATTTCCAGTTTGTCACATCCGGTAAACATTTTTTTTTACTTTTTCTATTCGTACAATAGAATTTGTGTGTTGGGATGCAAAATTTTTTTTTAATGAAACTTAAAAATTATTATTTTCAAATGTTTCTAAATAATACCACACTGAAAAAAACATGTTCTATTTCCAATCAAAATGCAGTTGTCTCAACCTCGCCGTGCGGGCAGATATGGCGAATCCAACTACGAAATTGTATCCGCAACTGTGCAATCATAGAACGATGTAGTTGAGACAATCACACGTAATATTTATGTAAAATTAAATATAGTTCAATTAATCTCAAATACTTTAATTTTAAAATGAAAAACTCATGATATAAGGCCAAAGAAAATGTTTTTCATGGAAATAGTTATTAACTTTATTCAACTAGTGTAAATCGAATATAACACTTTATGTTTTAAGTAAACTCATTCTGTTGTCAGGAAAATCTTATCTTATTTTAATCACGGTGAAATTGTTTGCTAATACTTTTTCTTTGTTTGAATAACAAACTGCCAACTTCGAGATGAGGTTGTCGTCATTAACATAACAATAAAGAAAGCGCAAAACTCCCTGGATTGTTAGGTAAAAATATCCAACCATTAACTTTCTTACTTATAGTCTAAGATCCGGCTGCAGGATTAATGCGCTCATCGATTTTTTGCTAAAACCAAATTTTTATGTATATTTATAATTAGAAGAATATATATCTACCAGGTTGCCTATCAAAATTTGGCCGCCAGTATTTTTAATTAAATTATTTTTAATTGATTTTTGGGAAAAAATTTCGTTCACTTGTTTTTTAAATAAAATATCGTCTACATCACGGCAATTTATATAAAGATACTAAAAATTCAAGGTTGCCGTTGCGCACCTGGTCGCACCTCTTCGCAGCCAGGTGTAAACAGGTATGATTTCGATACATTTATACGTTCATAACGTACATTGATTAATTCTATATCAAATTAAAGCTAATTTTTTTCTATTTACTATCATATATGGTTGCCTAATTAAATCCGGCCGCAAATAAGGGTTGCTGGATGTTAAAGATGATAAATATTTAAGGTAGAGTGAAAGAGAGCTAGCGCGTAACATCATTTGTCAGACGAGGATAGCGATTGCCAGCTGTGCGACGCTCTTAAGCCATTGCGCATGCGTCGAATGTTAGTGTTCTCAACCACCGGGGAGTAATAGAGACGACTTAATAAATACTCCAAAAAAATTATCTTCCTTTTCAAAATGACAAATTTAAAAATTACAACAAAAAAACGTAGAATCCTAGTTTATCCCCCCAAATAAATTTGCGTTTTTTTTTCAGATAAATAGAAAGAATAGGTCCTCTGCATCCTAATTATGAAAAAAAAAATTAGCTGAAATGAGGGGGTCAAAAGTAATAAAGGATCAAACTTTCAATTTTACCCTTTGGTTTTTTTTTTTTTTCCTTATTTTTATTTATAATTTATTTATATTTTATCACACTCTAAAATATTAAAATTTAAAAAAATACCTTGGTCCCCTTTTTGAGTTTTTAGAAGTAACTTGATTTGATTTTTGATTGATTCGTTTCTGCGACCTTGCACAACTTCGATGAAAAAAAGCACCCCCTCCCGTGCACCCCCCCCCCCCGCATCGCCTCCGCGTCCCCTGCGCCGCAGGGGAACCAAGGTAAAATTGAAAGTTTGATCCCTTATAACTTTTGATCCCCTCATTTCCGCAAATTTTTTTTTTCATAATTAGGATGCAGAGCACCAAATCTTTCTATTTATTTGAAAAAAAAAAAACGTAAATTTATTTGGGGGGATAAGCTAGGAATGTTCCCAAAAAATTAATATTGATTTAACTCTCTTCACTCTACCTTAAATATTTATCATCTTTAACAGCCAGCAACCCTTATTTGCGGCCGGATTTAATTAGGCAACCATATATGATAATAAATAGGAAAAAATTAGTGTAAAGTCAGTTTTTATTTTATATTTTATTTTTTGAATTAATAAATATGTTCTCTTAATTGCACCTAACGCCATCTAGTATTATCTCTGAACTCTTTTCAATAATGGTGTTAAAACTTCGTACTAATATATGTAATCGGGTAACTTCTTCAAAAACTATAATTTTTATGTACTCTATGAACGAAATATTAAAATAAAGCAAAACAAGTATGCTCCGCAGAATTTGTGTTTTAATTATTTAATCGTTAAATATATAATTGAAGAGTTACTTTACAAATTCAGAAGTGGGATTTATATATAATCTACGTGCTACGGTAAATGAAAAAAAGAAAGTTATTAAAATGGACAACTCGCCGTCAAAATCATTTACAATGAACGCCGCCGCCATCTTAGAATATGATAAAAACTTATCATTGTCATCGGAAGATTATTTAACAACCGATGAATTGAATGATAATGAAATAAGTGATTTATCGTCGCCATTCATAAAGATCAATCTACGCCAAGATCCATCGTATCCAACATTCCAGTCGGATAATTATCCATGTGACAATATGTGTTCATCGTCGACTAATCAACGAAATGTTTTCCATCAAACTCAGTCACAGTTAAATTTTATTCAAGATCCAGTTTATAATAGGATTCCTGCAAATAATCAACAACCAACAACTTTCAATTTTAATCAGTTGTTGCATCAAAATGTTCCTGTGTATAATAAACCACCGCAAAATAGTTATTTGAATCAACAGTCACCAAATATAAATGTTCCTGTGTATAATAAACCGCCGCAAAATAGTTATTTGTATCAGCAGTCATCAAATATAAATGTTCCTGTGTATAATAAACCGCCGCAAAATAGTTATTTCAATCAACAGTCATCACATATAAAGGCTCCTGTGTATAACCATCCGATTCCGGAAGATATTTATCCGCCGTACGAATATAATTATTATCAGATGCCGCCGCAAAATATTCATCAAACCTTGTACGCCAGTCAAGTTTCACCGAATCATAGTCAACATAGTCAACAAAGTAAGGTTAATCCAGAGAGGCAGGAAAACGAGTTTTGTTGTAATCGTGAGTCGCCGAATAAGTCTAATGAATATTTTACAGGTGTTATGGACTCGAATAAGGTAATGACAATTAATTTTAGTCCGCGGGACGTCGGAGAAATGATTTCCGATTTTAATCCGGAATTAAGCGGGTTTAATGTTTGGCGTTGGACTCAAAAAGTACAACGTATTAAAGACATTTATAATTTAAATGATTTACTGATATTTTATGTAGCAACCACGAAATTAAAAGGAATCGCATTATCGTGGTTCAACTCGGTTGACAATTTAATAAAAACTTGGGACGAATTGCGTACTGGTTTGATGTTAGAATTCGGAGATCGTCGTAGTTCCGCTGATATTCATTTGACTTTGTCATCTCGAAAAAAGAAACATACCGAAACGTACTCCGAATACATTTACAAAATGAAAGAAATAGGTAGTTTAGGTAACCTCGACGAATGTAGTATAATCGCATACATATTAGCTGGTATAATAGACATAAATCTTTCACAAGTACTCGCCGCACAAAATATTAAATCTACGTTAGAATTATCTAATCAGATTAGAAACTACGAAAATATAATGAAACAGAAACGAATTAGTTCACACAATCGTTTGCAGGATTCACATTTTTACCAAGATCGACCTGATCTGAGTGAAATAAAGTCACGTGAAATCAATTCAAAATCGGTCAAGTGCTACAAGTGTGGCAAAGATGGTCACGTGTCCCGTACTTGTCAAAAATCTTTAATTTGCTCATACTGTAAGAGAGATGGACATTATGAAATAAAATGCCCTAAAAAGAATCCGTTATTACAAAAATAGTGTTGAGGATAAAAGTGTCAATTTAATTGAATTAAAAGATGAATATCACAAAATTATTAGAATCAATGGAATTGAAATGGTCGGTTTCATAGATTTGGGTTCAGACTGCGTCACCATGCGTGAAAACATCGCAAACAAACTAGGTTTGGAAATAATTGAAGATGAACAGGTCTTAAAGGGGTTTGGTGTTGGTATAGCACGTACTACAGGGAAAATTATAACAACAATATTTATAGAAGGTGTCGAAATTGATTCTGAAATATTAATTGTCCCCGACGATATGCAAAAACCGAATGTTATGATTGGACGAAGCGCGTTAGACTCGCCGTCAATTGTGATTGAGAAATCGTATAAGAAACTTCTTATAAAGAAAGTTCAAGATGATGTCACAAAAATAGGTTGTTCTGTTTCAGTTTGTAGTGAAAATAAAACTGGAAAAGGGAAAGTTGAGGTGGGTAATAATTCCAATAAATCAAATTTAGACATAGAAGATGCACCGAAAGACAATTCTGTTTTACCTGACAAATTAGGGTTAAAAAAAAATAACAACATAGAAATTAATTCCGAAAATTCTAAAATTGAAAGAAATTTTAAAAAATTCTTTGATAATGTAAATATCGAATCTGAAAAGATAGATGAGCTCTATGTAAACAATATAACTACAGATGACGTTTTGAATGATATCATCAATAATAATCTACCGAAAGATGTCAAAATAAATTTACGTGAAATAGTGAATGAATATCGCGATTGTTTTGCGGTAAATATGGAAGATTTGGGCGTAACCAATAGAGCCGAGATCAATATCGAATTAAAAAACTTCGAGCCAGTATGCTATCGTCCCTATCGCTTGTCCGACGCACAGCGTGAAAATGTAAAAAAACACGTTGCCGAATTATTAGATTTAGGAATTATTCAAAGTTCATGTTCGCCGTATTCGAGTCCCATAGTGGTTGTAAAGAAGAAATCGGGCGAAGACCGTATTTGTGTCGATTTTCGACGTTTAAATGAGAAAACGATCAAAGATCGTTATCCAATGCCTCAAATCGACGACCTTATGAAAAGATTAGCTGGGAAGAAATATTTCACCGTTCTTGATTTGGCATCTGGTTATTACCAAATAAAAGTATCCGATATTTCGAAAAGATTGACCGCGTTTGTAACACCGGATGGGCATTACGAGTTTAACAGAATGCCCTTTGGCCTCGCCAATGCGCCGGCTGTTTTCCAGCGAATGATGAACCAGATAGCTCAAGAATTAAACGATGAAATTATAGTTTACATCGACGATGTTATTGTACCAAGCGATACATTAGAGGGAGGTCTTCGAATTGTTAAAAACTTATTACTGAAAATGCGCGAATGTGGTCTGACAATAAAACTGTCAAAATGTAAATTTCTAGAAGAAACAGTCAATTTCCTTGGGCATGAGGTATCATTGGAAGGGATAAAGGCCGGGTCGGAAAAAATTTTAGCCGTTAAACATTTTCCCACCCCAACGAATGTGCATGAGATACGGAGGTTTGTTGGTCTGGCCAGTTATTTCAGAAAATTCGTGCCGCATTTCTCAACTTTGGCTGAGCCATTAACGCGACTAACAAGAAATGATCAAATTTTCAAGTGGAATGATGAGCAACGATATTCGTTCGAATTGATCAAATCAAAATTATGCGAAAGAAACGTCCTCGTATTGTATGATCCGAAACGCCAGCATGAAATCCACACCGACGCTAGTGCGGTTGGGCTTGCTGGAATTTTACTGCAAAAAGAAGATGATGATTATCTTCATCCTGTCGCGTATTACAGCCGACAAACTACCGCACTAGAAAGGAAATATCATAGCTACGAGCTGGAAACTCTAGCTGTTGTCGAAACAATTACAAGGTTCCGTCCATATGTACTGGGTAAGCCGTTTATAGTGGTAACGGATTGCAATGCTCTGAAAATGGCATCGTCGAAGAAGGATATTAATACGAGAATCGGCAGATGGTGGCTGCGATTGCTCGAATATGATTTTTCGATAATTCATCGTAGTGGCAACCAAATGAATCACGTCGACGCACTTAGCAGACATCCTGTTTCACCACCATCAGATATAACAACTGCGACCCTTGATGTACTGTACGTAAGTGCTAACGAAGAAAATTGGTTGGTTGCATTGCAGCAAAATGATTCGGAAATCATCCAAATAATGAAAGACTTGAAAGAAAACCAATCTAAACAACTACATGATGACTATAAGGAGCAAGATGGTCGTCTTTATCGTAAAACATCGGAAGGATTAAAATTTTATGTGCCTAAAGGAGTGCGATTGAAGATCATAATGCAATTTCACGATGAACGAGGACATTACGCATTGGAAAAGACACTTATTGCAATTAAAGTTTTTTATTGGTTTCCGAGAATGCGGCAAACTATAAAGAAATACATCGCATCGTGTATGGAATGTCTCTATCATAAATCAAAAGGTGGAGCTAAGGGCATCGAACTGCATCCGATAGAAAAAATAGCAACTCCGTTACATACGATCCATCTTGACCACATGGGCCCATTCGTCAAAAGCAGTCGGAAAAATAGATATATTTTGGTCGTAATTGACGCCTATACGAAATATACATTCTTTAAAGCTGTAAAGAATACGTCTACACGTTTTGTAATACCATTTTTAAATGAAATATCACTATATTTTGGAACACCGACAAGAATTATAGATGATAGAGGTTCGTCTTTCACCTCTAACGCATTCAACAAATATTGTAAAGATAATAACATACAGCAGATCCTGAATGCTACGGCAACTCCGCGTGCCAACGGTCAGGTCGAGCGTCTTAATCGAACTCTTTTGAGTGGATTGAAGACAATGTGTGAAAGGGAAGGAGATAGCAATTGGGAAGGTTGTCTACGAAGAATCCAGCACTCCATAAATAGTACTCCAAACGACACAACGAAAGTATCACCACAGGAATTAATTCTTACCTATTCTCCGCGACCAATCTTTGGTGAAAAGTTAGATTTAGTGATATACGATTCAAAAGAAATCAATATAAAAACTCCAATCAAAATTCGAAAACAACGGGATGAGGTTTCTGAGCGTATTCAGAAAAATCAAATGGAACAAAAAAGAAGATTTGATATCAGACACAGACCACCGGATGAATACCAAGTAGGTGATATGGTCGTCGTATTTAGGGAACCAACGTCAACCGGAGATAGTAAAAAACTCCAACAGAAGTTTCGTGGTCCCTTTAAAGTGAGTAAAGTTCTACAAGGCGATAGATATCTCATTGAAGATATAACTACTGCCGAAGGAAAACGTCGATTTAAAGGTGTATTTGCCTCAGATAGGATGAAATTGGTACATGCACCAGAATTAACGATCAGCGATGACGAAAACCTCGACGATGAAAGGAAGGATTGAGGGCAATCCAATGTCAGGTTGGCCGAATGTAAAGTCAGTTTTAATTTTATATTTTATTTTTTGAATTCATAAATATGTTCTCTTAATTGCACCTAACGCCATCTAGTATTATCTCTGAACTCTTTTCAATAATGGTGTTAAAACTTCGTACTAATATATGTAATCGGGTAACTTCTTCAAAAACTATAATTTTTATGTACTCTATGAACGAAATATTAAAATAAAGCAAAACAAGTATGCTCCGCAGAATTTGTGTTTTAATTATTTAATCGTTAAATATATAATTGAAGAGTTACTTTACATTAGCTTAAATTTGATATAGAATTAATCAATGTACGTTATGAACGTATAAATGTATCGAAATCATACCTGTTTACGGCTGACTGCGAAGAGGTGCGGCCAGGTGCGCAACGGCAACCGTGACTTTTTAGAATCGTTATATAATTTGCCGTGATATAGACGACATTTTATTTAAAAAACAAGCGAACGAAATTTTGGATTTTTGAGATCAATTAAACTCAAGTAAGTAAAGAAGTAATTGGAATATTTTCAATTCAAAGGTATGGTTTGAAGTTTCTCAGAAAAAAACTACAATTCACATTTTTTACGTGTTTCGGATCGGATCCGATCCGAAACACGTAAAAAATGTGAATTGTAGTTTTTTTCTGAGAAACTTCAAACCATACCTTTGAATTGAAAATATTCCAATTACTTCTTTACTTACTTGAGTTTAATTGATCTCAAAAATCCAAAATAAAATTGAAATTCCCTTAATGTAGTCTAATGTTAATACATATAGAACTACAAATTGACCAAGTGTCAGCCATTGATTTCACATTGATTGGAAACAATCAATAATGACTATACAATCGTGACTTAGGATGTTAATTAGAATAGAAATGTTCCCCATTCTATGAATTCACACAAAGTACTGTCTAGAAATTTAATGCAAAAAATCCCATATAAAGCGAACGAAATTTTTTCCCAAAAATCAATTAAAAATAATTTAATTAAAAATACTGGCGGCCAAATTTTGATAGGCAACCTGGTAGATATATATTCTCCTAATTATAAATATACATAAAAATTTGGTTTTAGCAAAAAATCGATGAGCGCACTAATCCTGCAGCCGGATCTCGTACTATTAATTTTTAATGAAAACCCGTTTGTCCATATTTATAAAAACAATTTGTCAAATTAGGTACATTTTGTTCTATTCTGCAAGGAATCAAGCTTATTAATTAGATTTCGGTTGTCAGTCATTTGGTACATAATCAAAGCATTTCAAACTACTTATGTATGCACTACCCCATACGTGAGAACATTATTACGTACATGGACGTATACAAAGAAACCCGAGCAGAAATTAGTTAGGGAAAACCTGAATACAGTCAGGGCGTGATCAGGGCCTGGTCAGTCCCACAAGGGCAATCCCTATTAGGGCAATCCCTATTAGGGCAATCTGATGTGGGCCTGATTTAGAATACCCTTTTAGGGTTAACCTTATTTGAATATATCCGGCCCTGATCAGGTTTTTCGTATTTCACCCCTACCTGAAATTTCAATTGGTTAAAATTCACTAGAGCATTATCCATTTTAGAAATATATAGTTAAAATCGTTTCATGTATATTTTAGTTATCGCTTCTCGGCTGAAAGACTATAATAATAGTGATTAAGGTGGTATGTATGTTTAATTTTTTTCCATTGTAATTTTTTTATTTTAATTTGACTAATTTATGTATATATTATATAAATATATATCAGGGTCTAGTCCGGATACCCCAATCAGGGCCTGATCCGATTATCCCAATCAGGGTCTAATCCGGTAATCCCAATCGGGACCTGATAGGGCAAAAGCGTTACACTCGTGATCAGGGCCCAATCAAGCAGCCCTACCAATGCCTGATCCGGGTTAGGGCAAACCTGATCAGGGCCTTACTTGAGCCCTGACAAATTTCTGCTCGGGAAACTAAAACACGAAACACGATGTATTTTTAAAGCATCTTTCTTTAGCTTCTAGCTCTCTAAAATATGAGAACTCCATGTCTAATTCTCCATTTTAACTCACCATTTTAAATTTAAATGTGAAAAATGCAATATTTAAAATGAATACAAAAACAAAAATAATATAGAAAATTACCTACAAACCAAAAAAACCCAAACCTTTGACACAGCTGTTTATAAGCTTACCTGTGACGACTGCAGTAAATTTTATATAGGCCAGACGGGGCGGTCTTTCACAAAAAGATTTGATGACATAATAAAAAATAGCAGTTGAAATAGTATATAAGTAATAGTTTAAGCAAAAATTGTAATAATAATTTAAGAACTTAGGATGACGTAAGTCAAAATCGATATTCTATAATATAAAAAATAAAACCAAATTGTTACTATAAGGAAGTTTATATTATTATTAATAAAATAAAAAATTAAAAATAAACAGCAAAAAGTATATTTTTAAATATTGCATTTTAATTCAAAAGTGACAAAAGCACACAAACAGTGAATAATATGGAAAACCATAATAACACACATAGTAAATGTGTACATTTCATGTCATACAAATAATTAATATTATTTTTTTCAATAAAATTGGGTAGAAAATAAATGAAAATCCTTCTTTTGACACAGTTAGTATTTTTTTGACAAACTTATAATGCAATAATCAAGCTTTTGGTCTCACATACCAATGCCAACCATCAAGATTTCCCCACATTCAATGTTACTTACTACTCATTATCGCTTATAATGAACGTTAAGCAAAAAATATGCAAATTTTCTTATTTTGACACATATGACGATTTTTTTTGACACTTTCTCTCCTTCCCTTCCATAGTCCTTTCGGATCTTACCATTGAGTATACCTATTTTTAGAAACAAAGTTTTTTAAATCGCTTCAGCAGTTTTCTCTGTAACGACGGTTGTGACGGCCGACCGGTAGACAAACATACATTTCTTTTTTGCTTTTTTAGAATCAGTAGGTCCTAAAACGTCGAGAAATGCAAAAAAGTGGGGGTAAGAATTTTACTTTTAACTCGGGAATGCAATACTTAGGTTTTTGAAAATGAAGTAAATGTCATGCTTCGATTGCACTTGTGTTAGTAATTGCTATTTTTAATACGCATAATATGGCTGAAGATAGTTCAACTTCCTTTTCTTCACAGCAAGCGCTATAATTAATTTATTATGGCGGCCATTCTATTTATTATTTCGTTATTTGTTCACTGTGGAATGACATGTGCATTTTTTTAACTCTCCTATATAACCAAATACTTGCATTTTGTTTTGAAGTCTTACTAACGGTTACTTAGAACCTACACAAAACATTGACTAAATTGAAAATATATATTTTTTGACGACCAAGAGAATGGCTTTTTTTAATATCAATATTATTTATTTTTTTACTTGTTGAACATGCCTAACCCAACACATCACATTATGAAAAATCATTATTGAGAATATGTATATCCAAAGATTTTTAGTTGACATAATAAGGAAGAAATTAGGGAACATTTAGAAAAGGGAAAGACGGATATAGGGCAATCGTTTTAAATAACAACTTAAATTTTCTTAACTCTGAGGTATACAAATAAGGCAAACATTAAGATAAACTTTGAGTCATTGATTTCCACTTTGGCCACTCTATTAAAGTAATTGTTTTGGAACGAAATCGTTCTAAAACGGAAGAATGCTTTGGATTCTTGTTAGGCCAGTCTTTTAAGTTGATTTCAATAAAATTCATCTCTTCCATGTTTGAGTGAATTAAGCTGATCAGTTAGCTCAGCATTATCTATCAACCGTACAAGTTTCTGAACAGTGTTTAAGAAATTTTACTAGTCAGATAAATAATTCCTCTGTAGGAATCGTTGTTGAAATGTAGCGTTTGAAAAATTTTGTGTTTAGTTATATCTTCTAATCTAAGCTACAAAGCTAATAGAACAGTGGGTAATCTTTATTTGTTTATTTTTAAACAGTAAATGAAGTTTATATACTAGAGCTTCGTCAGTTGTATGTCAGTTTGTTTATATCAGTTAGACAATTCTCTAACTAACCCATCAATCATATATTATTGGTGCCTTTCTATTCAAGACACGGATTGATGTGCAGTTCCTTATTATATATTCTGTAGGTCAATCGATATTACCAATTTCTAGCTTATTTATGACAAAAAATCAAAAATGTTTTATCAGTTTTCCTTATATCTCAAGCCGAGCATTCACATACAACAGAAACAGAATTTCATACAAATTTGACAGCGAAAAATTCTGTTGCTGTAAAATTTGTAACGAATTCTGTTTCTGTCGTACATGATTTTCAGTCTTTAAGGTGATGAAGACATTGAAAGGATATGATTGCATGGATATTGTGGGCTTTTTGTGGGACACAAAATGCAATCCTGCTGTCGTTTACAAGGCTGCGTTTTATGAGGGTTGTCTTACTCCAGTGCTGGAGTTGTAATTTTCATGTTATATAATAAAATATTTATATTTCTCAATGAATTTTCGGCTAGTACTTTCATTGCACTTTACTATTTTTTAGTTGAGTTTACCTATTAATCCTCACCATTTAATCTTAGTCGTGACTCGTGAATCAAGCATGTATTTAGTTTACTTGTGAGTTACAAATGACGTGAGGGTTTTCGTTCTGTTTCTTTCTGTACATAAACTACTTAGAAATAAATTGACTGATGACGATGAGAGCAAGCCATGTTGGTGTGAAACCAAGTTTTGGCGCTTGTTAGTTAAGCGGGCATTGGTCCATTTCATATTCGAGTATTGGCCCATTTCTGATAAACCTGTCTTTGTTAATATAATTAATTTATAACTCATATCATTGGTAGGTGCCAGGCTAGGTGCGATCAAAATTTTTAAGATGCATGAGAAGATGCAATGTGCTGTTATTAGCGAAACTTTGGATTGGATGTGCTAGAGATGTGTTTACCATTATTTGTCAATAAAAGAAAAGTTTCACCATGGCACTCAGAAATTGGTTCCCCAAATGCGTTACGTTGGCTAATAGGACATCGGTACCATGACTTCTAAGTAGAGTTGCCAGCCGTACCGTTTTGAACGGGACATACCAGTTTTAGAGCTGGTTTGCCCGGTTTTGATAAAAAAGAGTTTTCAGTCTTTAACCTAACCGATTGAACTTTATTTTAGATTATTGTCTGCTTCATTTTAACACCAAAACTGCATCAGTTTATAATTTATCTACTGACAATACCGTAATTATTATACCGTGATTTCCAAAGTGGAATAATTAATATTTGTAGGTAAATTTTACATCGTAAATTAATATTTGTAGGCAAATTTTACAAAACATGAAGCAATGTCTAAAGAACATTCTGATTGTTTTAAAAAACTCTAACTTTATTTGTTGGCATTAATTTTCTCTGAATAGTTAAATTATAACACAGTATTAGACTTGGATCTCTTTTAACGAAAACGAAATACGCACGAGGAAGATGAAACTTTCATATCAAAAATCGCACATCACATTCATGACAAAAATTTAATGATTGAAAACGCTCAACGTATTTACTACTACAGAAATTGTATCGGAATTGTAGAGAATATTTGGCTCCTGTTTTGTTGAGAATATTTTAATTATTTCGTTTGTTTTTTGTTTAAAAAAATGAAATCGTTATGAAAGAAATTTGATTTTTGCATTCCCAAGCGTAAAAATCTTAGTCAAATTATGGAGAGTTTTGTCGTAACTTTTGAATTGATAAAATCCGTCTAATGTTAATATTTTGTTAGGTAATGTAAAGCAAAGTGTGTTAACGCACCCGACTTGATTTCCAATATTCAATGCCCAATACTTTAGTTTAAAGAACCGACTTTCAATGATGAATATGAAGCAGATTTATTTTGGTCAAGTCAATAAGTTGCTGGTTTAAGTTTAAATGAAAAATTGATTTAGGGGAAATATAAGAACAGATCAGTTATTGATTTTAGTATATCATACGACGACTTTTGTTCCTATCCTAACCTGATGTGATGTTTATTTTATTGCGATGTTATTTGGCCAAATTTTATAAAGTTTGAAACTGGTTTGAATGATAGGATTCCACAAATGTTTATTCACGTTATTCATAACACTCGCATATTTTAATTTATTTGTGGAAAAAAACTGAGTTTTTGTAAACAATAGTATCAAGGATTGTCAATTATATTTTCAATTATCTAACGAAATCTTAGAATCTAACGAAATCATCGAATCTAACGAAATCTTGGTGTAAGCGATTATGTCCCTTTTTGTAAATTCGAAAGGGTGGCAAATCTACTTCTAAGAAAACCATACCGATTCTCATCAGTTCAACTTGTCTGCCGCCGTCGTCAATTCGTCAAAAGTATTTCAGTTAGTCCTTATTATGATTATTAAAATCTCCTACAGTAACGAGTTTTTGCTTTGGAGTAGTTTGCGATAATTTTATCGAAGAGACTAAATATAAATTTTTCTATTAAAAACGAGGATTTATGAACACCTGTGATCTTCAATACCAGAGGATTATGGTTTTACTCGTCAGACCTAATTCTCAAGCATGCAAATGAATTTTGAACCAATCAGTCAGCCAACTTGTTTGTTATAAATGTTCCTATAAGTAGAAAACACTTATCGAACTCCAACTTCGAATCTTTGTAATTGATCACCCCGATTACTGAAGTCGTGTCACATCAGGTGACATGCCTATAGTCATGTCACGCCGCTTAAAAAATGGAATTATTGAAGTCGATAAAAACGGTCACTACCAAAACTAAAAATTCTGAAACAAAAAAACTCCAAAACTAAAAAAAACTTACATTTTATGTTCTTCAATTTCACAAAAACAATTATAGACGTTTGAAAAAAATATTGTCACATGAAAAATTGAGGTAACTAAATGTGAGACCTGTCGTATAAAATGAGTTGAGGGCTGAGGCGTAAAAAAACAATACGAAAATTAATGCGATGTGACTTTAGTCATTTAAAGTGACATGAATTTCCTTCGGTAATCGGGTTGGATAATTGTTTCGGTAAAAACAATATGTCAGGTTTCTATTTTTCAGGGCATTAACTGAAAAAAAGTATAGATAAATGTTCTATTAGAATTTATGATAAAATCGGTCAATTTAGCATTTTTTTCCACTTCTAAAAATCTGAATATTGTGGAGGCAGTACAATGTCTTATTTTATTGTGTGCTACCTAGCAGTAAATTAAAAATCCAAGTGTCGGATTGAATAGATATTTGAACTAATAATAAAATATTACTTACCCTAATTCATCGTGGTTTTCCGTTAATGATTAAAGGTACTCACATGAAAGTAAGTAATGTCGTTTTAAATCAAGCGTAATCTGATAAGAAAAACCTATAAGCAGGGTTTCGAACCCGAACACGCCCCGGAGCAAGATTTTTTTTAAATTATGTGAACCCGAACCCAATCAAAAACGCGGTTCAGGTTCAATTTTTAATATAGGAAATTTAGGATGTTTGCGTAAGAAATTTCATATTTCGCTTTTTTGTTTCAAACAAGATTATTTTGGTTATTTGTTTCAGTAGAGAATAGTGAGAATTAAATGAAAATGTTTTTCCAAAATAAATATGTGTGTAACATAAATACGGTATGCAATGTAACATAAAAAAATAATGTATTGATAATAATTCGAATAAATTGTTTTTTTGTAACAAATTTGAGCCCGAACCCGAACCCACTAAATTTTAATGTATTGAACCCAAACGTGAACCCAAATTTTTCTGGGTTCCAAACACTGCCTATAAGTTATGTAGCCCGAACTAGTAATAACCGAAAAAAGTTATGAAATTAATATTTGCTTTTTTAATAATCGATTATCTTGAAAATTTCTTTTCTTATAGCGGATAAGAGACTCAATAAAACTTTTACCACTATTTGAAGTCACAAAATAATTCAGTTATAATGAATTCTTTTCTACTTGTTCGGAAAAGTTCCAACAACCAATTATCGAAATTTGTATTCCACTTTTTACAAAAAAAAAAATACAAATTTCGATAATTTGGTGTTGGAACTTGTACCGAACATGAAGAAAGGAATTCACTATTAATAATCGTTTTATAACATTTAAAGTTCTACACATATTTTTTATTTTGCTAACAAGTTTGAAAATCGATTACTTGGGCTTGATAAAATAAATCGGTGTGTGTGTGTGTATTGCATAAAGTGTTAAACGGTTACTTTTCAAGAAAAATGCTATCCCCAACGAAAAACTCCTGATATAGTAAGTTGTAATTGATGTGTTTGGAAGCGTTTTAGAGCAACCGTGTGTCATTTGCTCTTTATTTAAAACGTTTGTGTTTATCAAGAACATACTTGACCGTAGTTCCGTTGGAAAATTAAATCGTCTCAGAGATGAAAATTAAAATATTACCTATAAATTAAGATATTGTTTGAATAAAATAATTACCAATCAATGTTGAATTCATTTCATATCCATGGTTATTATAACGAAGTTATGTATTTCTGGATGCCACAAAACTTAACCACTTTCGAACTTAAAATGAGAACATTCTTCAAAAACAATTCTTTTGAAACAAAACAAAAACAATTCTTTTGAAATTTGTGCCACCAATTTTTAACATTCTTTGTCTTTTGAACTCATTGTGTAAAACTATCTTTAGAGATCACTTTCAATTTTTCTCTCGTTTAAATGAAAACACTTTAAGGTACAGGATAATTTATAGATTTTAAAAACATATATTTCGCACAAATATTAATTTCACATATATAGATTTTTTTTAAAAAAAGCTTCACATGAACATTAAGTTTTTTTATAAACAAACTACATAGTTTCAAGACTTGTTTTCTTTCTATTTTAAGTTTTTACGATACTATTGTGGAAAAATGTGCCATTAAGCGATAATAAAATACAATGTAACATTTGTAAAACGTATTCAATTTTTAAAATTTTAAAACAAAAGCTACAACGTATTTCCATCGCAGAAAATAGTTCAAAATACAGTTCTCTACAGAATATAAAAACAGAAACTATCACAAACTAACATGGTTTAGAACATTAAATGATTCACTTCCACAGAAGAAAAACTAACTATTCTTTTAAAGAGCCACATAAAATTTTGAACACATTTTGTAAAACAACTATTTGCACATTATCTTTTTGATAAAAACAAACTAACTTTCCTTTGTTAATTTTCACAATTCCTAGACAACAATCTTTGAACCACAAATAACAAGGAAGTTTTCACTCAACTTTTCTTTAAAATTGACTTGAATTTGAAAATAACTGATCTATTGATTCTCTAAACTATCCCAATCACAAATTTTTCTTAATAAATTACTAAAATATAATTTTAAAAAATACACAATTTAAAAAAAAATTGGGACATTTACACTTGACACAATTTTCATTTGCACAAATTTTTTTATCTTTTAAAAAAAACACTAAAACCATAAATCTTAACTTTTTTATCACTATTTTTCATTTCATCTGTTTTACATTAAAATTCAATAAAACTTGAACGTTTTGAGAAAAAAATTAAAACTATTTATGATTTGATAAAAGTAACTCTGTAGTTGATTGTTAAAATAAACCTTTAGAATGCACAACTAATCTTGCAAGCAAAATTTAAAAAAATATTTGATTAAGGTGGATTTACATTCATACATTTACGTAATGTAATTATTGCCTAAATTTTAGGTATAGTTTACTTTTTTTTTCTTATATATATATTTATACATTAGTACTAAATGATTAATTAATTATTTATATATTGACCTAGAATTATTATGTAATAAAAAGTGTTAAATATTGTATGAATTAGATTAAGCAGTTCCACCACGTACAACTACTATTACCAAATGATCTTCTTTGAGACCTTCCTCTGATAAACTGTGACATGTTTTCTTTAATAATTCAGAGGAAAAATCACACGGTGGGAAAGCATATAATACACCAGTTGCCTCTGTTTCTTTATTTAACAAAGATATGACACCGGCGGCCTCTTTTTGTTTAAGGTAGGAAACTAAATTACGAAGTGGTCTTGTTTGCACTCCTGACTCTTCACTCGGCATTGTCGATGTCGAACCAGCCAATCCTAAAAATATTGCATGTGACGATGATGTTGATATTCTCTTTTGGACATCATCTAATTTTGGTTGATCTAATCGTAGTCTTTGTGTTATTCTTAAATGATGTTTTCCATCTTCATCTTTCATTAATCCATCTACAATATCTGTGTCACCATCTGTTAAGTGGCATTTAGCTGGAAATAGTGAACTTTTTAATATCAATGCACCTTGCCAAATTTTGGAGCATTTTCTAGCAACTTCCGTAAGAGTGCGAGCCGATGAAAGCAATCCTGTTCTTCTAGATGACGAATCTGAATCACTATCCGGACTTCTACGTCGAGGCGAACGTGATCTTGATCGATCAACTCCAGGTTCACGTGAAGCGGATCTGCCTGGACGATGATTTTCATAAGCTGCTTCGGGCTGAGGTCTATCCCAATCTTCTTCTACAATTGGTGGTCTTGGACGGTGATCAATATGATATTGATGATGCATACCACGGTACATTCCACGACCTCTGAAACCACCTCTACCACGATACGGTCTTGGCATATATGGATAGACAGCACCTTCTTCATATGGTGGTTCGGGGTAAACAGGATATTCTCCTGGGATTCTACGATATTCCTCCCCTTCTTCCCCAAATGCATTCGGTGGTGGTTTTGGTCTAAAAGGTCCACCAGGTACCACATCTGAAAAATCTATTCTTAATCGACGTTCAGGACCACCTAGTTGAAAACCTCTCATTTCTTTTACAGCTGCTTGAGCTGCTTCTATTGATTCATATAAAATATAAGCACCGGATTCTCCTTTTTGATATTCAATTTTTTTAATTGCACCAAACCTGTCAAATTCCCGTTCAAGTTGTGTAACAGATGTCCAGGCTCCTAATCCACCAACCCAAATCCTGGTGGTGGGTGTCGCTTTTCCATAACCAATCTTACACTGAAACTTTCCTATATATTGTCCCGATAATTCAACTTTTGCTCTATGTGCCATGTCCAAATTTTGATAGCGAACAAATGCAAATGCATTACCTGTACCAGGTGGTGGTCTTTTTATATCTATATCCTCAACAATACCATATTTCCCAAATATTCTTTTGAGTTCTTCGTCTGATATATTTATTTCAAGATTTCCTGCAAATAAAGTGCGCGTGGCTAATGGATCGTCTTCTGGTTGAACGTGATGTAGGTAATTAGGAAATTTATCTTTTTTATTTTCTGGTTTTTCAAATTGAACATGCGGTGGTCTAGGTATCATATGTCTTGGTATATAATGATGTGGTGGTACTGGATGAACAGGATGCATATGAGGTGGTCCATGATGCATTGGTGGTCCACGAGGCATATATTCATGATGAATAACTGGTCTAAATTCACGATGAGGATGATGTACTACTTGTGGTGGTGGTCCATATCTTTCATATGGATCAACAACTGGCGGGCGACGTCTTTCCGGTCCAGGCGATCGTGCATAATAATGTCGTTCGTATTCCGGAGTTACAGAACGTGGACGAGCCCTATAAGCTTCTGCCGCTCTTGCACTTTCATATACTGGCTCAACAATTGCAACCTTGTCATACAACATAATTCTTGGCTTCGAATGTTTGGCTTCCCTAGCATCTTCCGGAGCACGGAAACATACATAAGCAACTCTCTCATCTAAATCATGACGAATACTTATGCTACAATCACCAAATTTTTTATATTCTCTGTACAATGTTTCCTTGATGAACTCATCAGACGCCTTCAAATGAAGACCACTTACGCACAATACTTTATAGGATGGTCTTTCCGGAACGGTCGGCTCTCTTGCACGAACATATTCTTCACGGTGTGGCGATGCGTATCTAGGACGAGGACTTGGTGATCTAGCCACACGTCGCCTCATTCTTTCAGGTGTTACTCTTTCATCGGAACTATCTTCATATCGTGCAATACTATTACGACGTTTTGGACGTGGTGGCGACTCACGAGATTCGCTTCGTTTCATGTTGTGAATTTTAACGGTGATACGGTCTCTGTCACTACTCCTAATGCTACTCATGAGCTGATTTTAAAAAATTGATGAAAAATATTCTAAGATAACGAACTATATCTTATGTTGTGTTCCTTTTCTACGTGTTGTTTTTTTTTCGACGAACTCTAAAACGACAAGCCTGTTAAAAAAAAAATAAATATTATATATTAATCACTAGATAAACTCTGTAATGAAGCTGAATACTATAATAGTTACACATGCACTAGCACATATCATAAAACAAGTTTTTCAAAAATAACACAAGTCAAATGAATAACAAATTTACCACAAAACTCATTTTCTCACTATCAACAATAGATTTCTTTTAATTTTTAAAACGAAACTTGAACTTATTTTTCGGATTGGACGGCAGATGACACTACAACTATTTCTCATAATCACAAATTTTTTAACAATTACTTTAGAAAAAAACTATAATTTTCATAGAAATTTTTGGAAATTTATATTTTAACAAAACACTTTAATAAAACTGAACTTTGGAATTTACATTGAAATGCTAATCCTCTTATCACATTGAAATCATTTAGAGAAAGTACATATCACAAGAAATGGCGTTTATAGCCGGCGTCATTTTGTAACACGTAACTTTTTATTGATTTTTAAATTTTCATCTTTACTTCATACTACAAAAATTAAAAATAATAAAACAACTATTAAAAACGAAAAACTATAACAATTTAAGATGATGAAAAAACTTTTAAATTAAAATATATTTGCTACTACGCCCAAAACTTTATATATTGAAAAAAAGTTATTTTTAATTTATATCGAAACAAAGAAGATAAACTTTTAAAACACTAAAAACATAACTCTCACCAGATTAAATGTTGTACTAATTAGCATAAAATTATTTTAGAGTAAATTAATTAAAATTATCATTTAATTTTAAATTATAAGTTGGAACCACGTAAATGCGACGCGTTCTTGATTGAATAAAATTAGAATGGAACGAAATGGCGTCATTCTTGTGAGTAAAAGTTATAATGTAAATGAGGGAAATTAAATTGCCTTTCGACTATATTCAAAGTGCGTTCGGCTTTTAAGTAAAATTGTAGATAGATGTCAGTATCAGTTTTTTAAAATTGTATTTATACAGTTGCAAATACTGTTGCAGTTGCATCCTATCTGAGGATGATCGAAAGAGAAACGTACACGTATGAGAAAAATAATAAAATTCAAATTGTTTTTTAGAAATTAAAATTAAAATGTGTATATAAAATAAAGATTAATTAAAATATTTGTTTAAATTTTTGAATAATAGTTTTTATGTAAAATCAAAATGAAACCTTTTGCAACTATATAGACAAAAACCAATTTGTTGTATTATAGTGATTTTATCTCCATTAAAATTTTTAGTTTCTATTCTTAGAATTCCACATGTTGTCGATTTTGATGGTTAATTTATGGATGCTGAAGTGCTTTCTTCATGGCATCCAATTAAATTAGTGGGCAGTTAATTAATTATAAGGAATCACTTGATTCTGTAATTTTTTTAATAATTTCTTTCACAAGCCATGAAACGAATAATTATATGGGAATCCAATGGGAAATCCAACATCCATGGGAATCCGCCAATGGAACTTTCGAAGAATGCAGACTATTTTTTGTTAAAGCAGGGAAACAATTTGTCCTATTATTCTAATAATTAGTAATAAAACATCAACAATACAAGCAACGATAACAGTTTAATTACAATTGTTTATATACAATACAATACAAAATTTGATATTAATTAGTTAACTTTGTTACAATTGTCATATTTATTCCAAGCTCAGTAATAAAAATTCAAATAACTAGTATATTCATAGCCCGGAGTGCCTTCGATTACTTAATGAGACATTAATCATTTAATGAATCATATGATAATGACAGATGACAGCGTTCGAGAACTTAAAAAACCGATTTCATTTAAATTTGCATTTAATGAAACCACGCCTCTTTTCATTTAATTTTAAATGCAGTAAATAGCATATTTAACTTTTAATGAAGTTTTTTATTCAAAAAAATTTCAAATCGAAAACCTTAAAATTATGTTTTTTAATTTTTAATTAATTTAGCAAATTAGGCATTACGAGTTAATTGTAATATAATGAATTAAGGAATTAATTTTATATATAATAATTAATTCTCAATTGAAAAATATAAACAAAATGGATGAAAATTTTGAAATTAGTGAGATAAAACCAACAGCTCCAATTACTAATTACATTTAATGATTGAAAATTAAATTAATTAATAAGTTGTTGCAACCAATTCAATCACCAGTCTCAAACTGCTGATTCCTTAAAGTTTTCGAGTTAATTATAATCTTAAAATTGAATTTGTTTTTGAAAATTTTTAAAATAAATTTAATTACAACGGAAGCAATTGAAAAATAATACATTAACAGGGAGTAAGATTTTAAATTGATTATAACTTTTATAATCCAATATTTCGTTTATTTATTTATATATTTTAGTTAATAATACATTTTTGTTAATCTATAATTAGATATTTGGCATAGAAGTGTCAAAATGTTTCAAATTTGACATTACATACATTAAGTGAAATTCGTTCGAATACTACATTTTCGATTGAGAACCAGTTCATAACTAGTTCTTTTTTTTTCAATGCAAAAAAATTATTTCCCCTCCAAATCATGTTCGATTGAAGCAAAATAAAAAAACTAGTTCTAAACTAGTTGCATTTTTTCCCCCTTTGAAGAACAAGTTTTTGAGTTTTACTCATACTATGACAAAAAGTATTCACAACAAACGTTAAATCAAAACGTTATACATAATTATAACGCAGCATATCATATTAATAATTTTATTTTATTTTTAGTTATTTAACAATATATATTATGAAATTAGTTTTTTTCGCAAAATGTATTGTTTTTTTATTGCTTTTCAAACAAACCAAAATAAAAGAATTAATAAAATAACCAATTCAATTTACTCATACAATAACACTGAATGTTTGCATGTTCGATTGAAAAAAAGAACTCGTTAAGAACTAGTTATTAACTAGTTTTTCAATCGAAAACGACATAAATGAACCTCGCGTCTTTTGATTGGTTCATTAACTATTTAATGAAAATGAAACCTCATTAAGTGCTCGAACGCACTCCCGATTATTTGACGTCATGTTTAAAATTGAAAAATTTGTTACGCACTAAAATAATTTTGCACATATTTTTGTTTTAATTTTTTTCAAGTTTTAGAAAACTAATTCATACGTGATAATTGAATAAAACATATAACAACGTTTTCGTTAACAATTGGTCTTAACTTTATGTTTTTAATTATTTAAAAATTAAAACAATTTTAATTGGGATTTTTCTTTTCACACTTCCATTACTAAGGCTAAACGCCATATATTTTTACAAACAAAACCAATCATGTGTGTGCAAGCATTGTAATACTAATGAATGTTTTTTGTAAACCAATTTTCAAACATGTTTATTCTAGGACATTCGATATTTTCTACCTATCGCGTTACGCGTTTTTTACAATACACTGTGCGAAAACGAAACACATATGTAAAATTATCGTGTTCTTTTATATTTATCTAGAGGAGCATTCATCATAGTGGACAATGGTGCGTTTGTTCGCCACAACACTCCCCTTTGTTGTCATCGCAGATGGGACGATATAAAAGAGAACAAATTAAATTTAATATGCGGGAGTTTTAGTATTTCGACCTGCTCGAGTCGTTTTCTAGCCTCTGTGAAAGTGGAAGGTAAAGACTTGAAGGTGTCCGAGGAAGTAAATTGGACCTTGTCTGTAGAAAACAGTATTTCGTATGCGTGACTACGCGAAGTGCTAGAAGATGTTGAAGGTTGAGTTGATATATCCTTAGATTCTGACCTAAAACAAGGTTTTAGCCTGTCGTCGGAGGCTCGCCTGTGTTGACCTTTGCGATCAATAACGAAATTCTTTTCATCGCAACTAATGACTAACTAAGGAACTTCGTATTGAGGCTGAATCGACTTGCGTACTAAGTCAGTGAGTGCAATATTCAAGGGCTTTGAAAACGAAAACTTTTTAGGACAAAGGCAGTGGCGTCATTTCACCAAAATCTTGGGGGGGGGGGCGAGAATTTAAATGACATAAAAAATTTTTTTTCGTAAAACATAACATACACGTTTTTATACACACATATATTTAAAAGCATTTAAATGCATCGACTTAGAAATAAAAATAAAATGCTTCTGAGCTACATTGGTTACTCTGCTAGTCTTCTGGTGTTGTTTCATCGAAGCGAATGCCGCAAAATTCTGCAAAATCCCTTCATTTGTTAAAAATAATTTTAAATTTAGTATCATCTCTGCATTGTTTAAGCATCAAGATAGTAGTTTTAATTAAAGCGCTTGTGCTAGAAATTATTATATCTTTGCTTTGTAACTGTTCAGAGAGTGAATTTGTAAACGACAGCAGATCGTGCAGCATAGAAAAAAAGGATGGTTTTGCTATACGATTTTTTAGATCTCGGGCATCCCGGGATTTAAAATTTATGAGTCACATAGTCCCAGGAAAAATAAAACACCACTGGATTGCAATCCCTACGTGACTCCTCTTATGTCGAATCGTTTTTTTGTTTGTTTGTTTGTTTTCCTTTATTTGTCTCAGAGAGAAAGAGTTATGTCTACCCTAAACTGACCAGAGCCAAATCGTTAAAATGTGCGACAAAATGCAAACATTCTTCCAAATACTAACTAATTAGAATTTCTATTGCGAGAAAGTAGAACGGTGAAAACGTGCGAGCTAGATTGTGCATAAATTTACTATTTAATGCTTTCCTTTACTATTTGTTTACTATTTAATTCTTCAAAAATTTTTTTTATTTTAATTGGACATTCAACCGTTAGGAAATGTGGTTGCAGTAGTTCGTACATTTTCTAAATTCTTTCTAGTGCTGGCATTACCGCCAGCCAGCGAGTTTCACTGTATCCAATAAGTTGGTTATGTTCGACATTACTTTTGCCGCAGAACTCCTTCAACGTCTCCAGTAAAGACAGTAAAATATCCAAATTTTTTTAACCCTGCCATTTAAATCAGCAGCATTTCTTATTGCATTATTTAGAATATGGGCTGCGAATCCAATACCCAATACACTCTGGTTCAAATTCGAGTTCAGTTTGTTTTTAAATTTTAACCCCTTGACGTGACACCACTAAAATTGGTGTTCGTGTTATCAGCGCAAATTGCAACTAACTTTTTGTCAATGTTAAATAACAACAAGAAAACAAAATAACAACAAAACTTGTTCAAGCTACTGGAGCTGGCGGCTTATAGCAACGCTTTTTTATGTTTATCTGTATCTATATGTCTTTTAATATCATAATGCCCACTGTTAATTTTCAAGTTCACTCCGACTGGTAATACACTAAACTTTTGCGTCGTTATATTTTGATTTTTTTTTATAAAAGGATAGTCCAATTCAATATCGTATAGAAATTTACGTAAACGTTTTCTATCCGTCTTGATTTGCAGGAGAACTTTTTAAATATAATTTTAAAAATTAGTATAAATTTACCTTTTATAATAGCTTAAAACTTTTGTTACACAAGTAAAGACTGTAAAACAATTGAAACAATTTATTTTAATTTTACTAAATAATTAATATCTTTTCTGTATTCTGTAAGTATAAGAGGTATACAATATACCTCTCGTTCTATCTTTCGCAAATCTATACCATTTATCAAGTTTTTATGCTGTTTGCTTTGTTTGTTCTTTATTGAGAAAAAAAAATTATATATTAGAAAATAATAATTTTACTTTTGAGCTTCCTAGTTAAAGTGTGTTTTAAACAGAGTTTAAAACGCTACTTATATCACTCTTTTACTTTGTCCTTTCAGTGCGCAGCTTAAAAAAAATATAACACTCCCACATACAGGAGTGAAAATAATAAAATATCATTCTTGCTACTAAATTGAAATAAATATTTTCTTTCAAATACTCAAAACTTTTACTTTTGCGTCAAATTTGATGCTTTTCAACGTAAAATGCTTGATTCGTTCAATTATTCATGCATTGTTAGAAAAATGAATATAAAGGATGACGTAGAGTGACTAATTTTCTTCTTTTACAAATCGAATGAAAGAACTGGAAAATGCAATCTGCTCCAAAGGAGTAAAATCGAAAAAACAAAAATTTTACTCTTACGAGTAAGAACGATATTCAAATTATGAACATTTTAATTTTTGAATATTATTTCAAAGGATTGAAATGAGTGCTCGAATAAAGACTCGTAAACTCTGGTTTAAAAATTTAAATTTTCATGAATTTATACGCAAAACTGCATCTTTTTAAGTAAAATATTTTGTATTTTATTTTTCATAATAATATTGCACTGGTTTGTTCTCTCAATATGGTTAAATCAACATATACATAACATTTCACAAACTGCAAGAAAAAACTGTGAAGCCATTGCTCTGACTAAGATATTGCGCAAACTATACGTAGGTAGATGATTATTTCGATAATGCGGGCAAATGTGGTGGAAATATTTGTTTCGTGGGGACGCTTCGTGGGACAGATTTTTCCGTGGGACAACGCAATAAAATGCGTGACATTTCCACGCAGCGTGGGACGTCTGGTCAGCTTACTACCCATAAACGTGCGTAAATTTTTCATTTGATTCAAAATTGTACAATTATTGCGAGCTTCTTTTAAATCTATAAGAAAAACCTACCACAAAAAAATAATAGTTTCTCCCTCCCTGTGACTGTATAAAAAAAATGAACAAAGATTGACGTTTAGGATACGTTTTGGATTTTATTATAACCAGCCAAACATATAATTTTTGCTATTTTATGAATTAAAAATTCATAAAATGAATTTGACAGCAAGTTTTCATAACATATTTTGAAAATATTTACATAACTTAAATATTCGTTCGTGTCGTTAGAAAATATTGCTTGTCCATTATAAAACATTCACTATCATAAAATCACTGGAAATAACCCAATAAATTTAAATTATTCCCGTAATTATTTTCATTCATTTTATAAAAATTAGCACAACTATCAAGAAAACTTTTGATATGTTATAGGATTTTACATTTTAGAATTGTATTTAATTTATTGTTTTTAAAAAAGTCTTGTAAAGTTTGTACAATCTGATATAGATAAAAAACAAGGCCAAACAGTCAGGGTTCTCCAAATAAGTGGGGTATAATTAGGTTGTGTTCTCCTGCATGTACTTACGTTTAAGTGTATATAAATTACCAATGGCCAATAAAAATTGAAATTTGAATGTTAAATACTGCACTATGAACTCTCGAGGAACGCTATACTAATGAAATCGTGGCTCAGACACGAATATCTTATAAACAAAACACAATCGTTCTTCTAAAAGCGGTGATGCCGCGCACCTTATAGTACGATAGAATTTTGTCACAATACGCACCCACGGCGTTTTTGGAAGAACGATCGTGTTTTGTTTATAAAACTGATTTCATCAGAAGATTAGAAGCAATACGACCGCCTTTCGTATCGGTGGCGCTCTAGTCCTTGATATAAAGAACGATAACGGTTTGAATATTGCGGTGAACTGTACTTTAGTCGGCCAAAATAATATGTAACGTAATAATTATATTATCAAATATATTTCAATTAATAGTATGCGATAAAATTGGTATATTAGTTAAGTTAATGTTCTAAAAATTAGACGAATTTACAAAATAACAGTGCATTGAAATTTTTATACTGTATAGTTCTATCACGATTGGATAGTTTTATTGAATCGATGTATTGATAGTATCAGATCCTTGGGGGGGCCAATGCCCCTCCCCCCCCAGCCCTACCCAATTGACGCCCCTGGACAAAGGTGATCGAAATGTTGTTTCAGCTAGGAAACATGTTATTATTTTTACTGAAAAATTCACCAGAAACACGGATTTGCGTACCATAAACTAGATCTGCAGATGAAGATTAGAAACGTTCACAAAAAGTGGTTCATAAAACAAGTAATAGTTGTGTCCAGTCTGTCTTGTGCTAAACCATGATAGCAGATTTGAGTGTTTGATGCCAACGTTCAATGAGACCGTTACTTTTAGGACCAGTAGTGCGTTTGCACGTGGAACCTATAAATTTACACAACTCACTGAAAAGATTGGATTCGAATTAGGAGCCCTGATCAGTGACGATTACTGAAGATAATCCGAAACGAGCGATTCGAGTAGAGTACTGAGGCTACCGTTTCAGCAGTGATATCCGGGATAGGGATGGCCTCAGGCGAGCGAGTATAGCGGTTTTTTTGCGTATAGTTTTTGTTGTGACACATTAAAAGTAGAATAAAACTTAAAATAGGTAGACCTTACTATGAAATCTACCTAAAACAAAACATGAATGCACATTAAATGAGCTTACAATCGATTTGATTGCGCATATTTAAAAAGTAAAATATTTGAACATTGGGCAGTACATTTGAACATTAGATATTTACATCGAGTGAGTCTATCCATGCTACTACATCGGGAGTTGCGAAATGGATGTCTGAGATGTCGCCATTGTAACGTCGAATTGGACACAGCAATAGCTGTGGACAGCTGCAATATGTTTTATGGTTTGTTGTGGAGCTCCACAGTCACATTGAGGGGACTCTGAAGTGCCCCACTTGTAGAAAGAATCAGCACAACGTCCATGATTCGTTCTTATTCGGTTTAGTGTAGTCCAGGTATGATGTGGCAGATCGAAACCGGGTTGAGCAGAAGTCGGGTTAGTAATAGAAAGGCCAAGTGTGTTGCAATGATTCCAGGAAGCGTCCTAGGCATCTAAGATATTAAAATAAATAAAATAAACAGCAGGTTGCTAGCAGTTTTGTGGGGAGGCTTTCTTGACTTCAATCGACGAGTGTGTTCACCGTAATATTCGTGCAAGGGTAACGTGATGTTGTTGGTTATCTTTTTATGCTCACGCATGAGCGCATGCGATCGTCTGAGTGGAGGTGGAGCGATATTACTTAACACAGGGAGCCAAACTAAAGGAGTGGACCTAATAGTACTACTTATAGTACGCACCGTGTCATGCAGCTGGCAGTCAACTTTTTGAGTATGTGTGCTATTCAACCAGACTGTTGCGCCATGCTCAGCTAAGTAAGCCTCGTAAGCTAAGTAAGCCTCATCTCCATCTAATGGCCTTGGCACTTCGACGCAGTGATGGGGCTCAGTAGACTCAGTGATCTTAGGAGCTACAACGGTAGGGTCACCCATGCCGTTAGGTCCTCGGTGGTAATCGAAGCCAAGATCAAGTCCAAAACCCAAAGCTAAGGTAGACACGTACGCTGAAAGCTTAGCATGGTCAAGGGGGTGCTTGATTACTAGTACGGAACTTTGGATACTGGACGTCCTCCAGTTTCAATAGCCTTACTACAGCACAGGGCTCTGTTGTGGTTGACCAATGTACCTCCCTATTTTCTCCATAAATATTGTATGGAAAACAATAAAGTTTTAGATGAGAGCGATGCTTCTCCAAACGCATCACATAAACTAACAAACAAAACTGTGCACCATGTCCTACTCTAGGATCATGCCTGATTTATCAGCTTATCCTAAACCAGACAGCACACATGCCATATCTGACTCTAGAATCATGCCTGACTTATTAGCTACTTCGGATAGTACACACACCATGTCTGACTCTAGGATAATGTCTGATTCACCACCTTACTCTAAGTCAGGCAGAACACCTGTACGATATAGACAAAAATCTCTAGTACCTAAATTAAGTTGCGTTCAGATTAATCTGCACAGGGACAGATCAGAAATGGCCTCAGTTAATTTGAACCGGTTAATTGAACAAGATGCTCACGATCTTGCGTTCATACAGGAGCCGTGGGCAGACAGTAAAAGAATAAAAGGTCTATCGTCAAACAAAAATACAAAACTGATCTATTACTCAGATGTGGAAAGACCGCGAACCGTGATTCTTTTCAAAAACAATCTGAAAATATTTCCATTGAATGAATTTATCTGCAGAGATCTTACAACAGTCCAGATAGAAATTCCTTTTCCTCAAGGTGGATTTCGTAAATTAATTTTAGCTTCTGCATACTTCCCAGGGGATGAGGACGAGACACCACCAGAAGTGGTAGAGAAACTCATCAAGTATTGCCACAATAACCACTACAACTTCATAATAGTGTGTGATACTAACGCTCATCACACCGTGTGGGGAAGTAGCAACATTAACACAAAAGCAAAAATCTACGCGCTTTGATTCAAAACTGGTATGGTAATGCTACCAAAATCTATTAAAAATCTCCTGCAATAATATAGTAACACGTATGTGGGCACCTAGCCACACAGGAATACAAGGAAATGCTATCGCTGACACTTTAGCAAAGCGAGATGCCAATAAAAAGTTTTTTTGGACCGGAACCATGCTTCGGAATGGCCAAGAGTTCGCTCAAAAGCACAATCCAAACATAGGAACAGGAACAAAATGCTAAATTATGGAGAAGCAGAGAGGGACTAGTACACTCCAAGAAGTTTCTAGGTAACCTCCCTGTTTCACCCTTAAAAACAATCGACTTAAACAGAGAGTCTCTAAGAAATTTAACGTGGTGCGTTACTGGACATGGTCCTTTAAACCACCATCTTAACAAAATGGGCCTTGTTGTTTTTGACAGGTGTAGATTCTTCTACTCGGACGCGGAAACGATAGAACACGTCATCTGCAGCTGTCCTGAACTCTCTTGGCACAGATACAACCAACTTGGTCATAGAAGACTAACACTTCCATTACCACAAAACGTCACTCCAATTGAGCTAATTAATTTTATTAAAAGTCTCAACTTGGATGACAGAATACAACCAGTAACGGCACAGACGACGACTGACTAATAACACAATCAGGGTTAGGACAATAGTCCTTCAGGTCGCAGTGCTACTTGAACTGTAAGTCTCAAGGCCCTCCAATAAAAAAAAGTAAGCCTCGTACTCAGCTGAGTAAACCAGACATAGAGCAGTTGTGTGGAGGGTAGCTGGAGTAGCACCCCATGTCGAGCATGCCAGTTTGTGCATTATATTGTTCTCGTTTTAAGTTTTTTGACGTATTCTCTAGGTGGAGTTTAAAAGAAAGAGTTCTATCGGGAGTAATGCCCAGGTACTTTGGCTGTTGAATGAATTTAATGACAGTGCCGTTAAATAACACTGGTTTTGCTAGTTTGTTGTTTAAGTGGAAACAAGAACTCTCGGTTTAACTAAGATTAGGAAATAAGCTCCACGTTCGAAAATATTCATCCATTATCGCCAGGTCATTTGAGAGCAAATCTTCCAAGACACCCATGTCTTTGTTTTGAGTGGCCAGGGTCCAATCATCAGCGTACCCAAATTTCTATGATGTTGTGTCAGGAATGTCATGGATGTACAAATTAAAAAGTAATGGCGCCATGGCGGAACCCTGTGGCAAACCATTGTTAAGCATTTTGGACCTACTACAGGAATTATTTAGATGAACTTTGCATACACGATTACTCAGCACGTTGTTAATTAAACATGAGACGGTGTTACAAGGTATTGCATTGAACAGCTTATATATAATACCAATTCACTGCAGTGAGATCGATGAAGACTGCGATTGTTTTTAATTGTTTTTGATTACCAGCTTCGATATAGGATGTTAAAGTGAGCGGTCGATCAGTGCAACTGCAATTGGGACGGAAACCAGCTTGTTCGACTGGGTTCTGGTCATTCAAGATGGGTGCGATACGGTTGTATATGTTAAAATTTAGTTAGCCATTGTTTTACTTATTTTTCCAGCATTTCTAAGAAATTCTGGAAAAATACCATCGTAACCAGCTGCTTTTCCATTTTTTGTTTGAGACAGAGCTGAATCTAGTTCTTCGCAACTAAAAGAGTTCGCATACTTCGATGGAGACGAGCAATTGCGCTTCATTTCTCTTAATTTACGTTAAACCGTTCTCTTATGAAGGCGATTAATAGAACAACGAGACATGTTTACGACGTGATTTGCAATGTCCTCTGGATTTATTTCATTTTTAGCACGAGCTAAAAGCCTTGAGCCACCCAGCTTCCGTAAAAGACTCCAAGCTTCCCTGCTTGAATGGGAAAAATCAATGTTTTCAACAGCGTTAATCCACTTTTGTTTCCTTGCGGCGTCTAGTGAGTATATTAAGTCATCAGCCACGTCTGCCTCACCACTCTTGGGATGCATTTCTTAGCAGTTGAGGTGATGGCTCCAACGAACCTATCGTAATTTTTAGGAATGGGTTGGATCCAGCGAATCACTGTATCCAACTCCGACCTATATTTAGCCCAGTCAGCTTTGTTAAAATTCCATCTAGGTTGAGGAGTAGAGCTAACGAGTAGGATTTGGATACCTACCTCGATTACTGCACGATGTTAAGAGCGTGGAAAACCTTGTAAGATAGCCCTAGATATTGGAATAGGGCGTTGTTCGTTGTAATCACTTCGCCATCTAACAGATCTAAAGGTTTTCATTTCTTTCGCGTCATATACCAGGAACATGTTGTTGCCATCCACCCAGTCAGTCAGTTGTATGCCATTGGGATTGTTATTTAAGCAGGACCACTGAGTGTGATGGTTATTGAAGTTACCAGCATATATTGCTGGGTGGTGAAATAATGTTAGAGTAGCAGCTGGCCTTCCTGTATTTTTGTTTGACGTCCTTTTTAATGGATGGTCAAATGACCTTATACGTAAGGAGTTAGAGAGAACTGTTAGCCTCTGGATGGGATAAATTATGTAGGCTATTAAAAACGGATTGACGTAATTACTTTGGTATATAAGGGCGAGCGTCACCAGAAGATGTATCGCATAAAACTGTTTTAGAAGAAGATTGTCCAGTATAGTTAAGGGAAAAGATCGGAATTGAAGGAGCTAGTGTCCATTAATTCCTTTAGTTGACAGTCATAGAGCGTAGCATCAAGAATTTTGTTATAATTAATACATTGTGGTATTGATAGTTGATCGATACGGGAAAGTGTATCTGCAGCTACGTTTTCAATCCCAGCAATGTATTGGATATCAGTCGTGAATTGGCTGATAAAATCAAAATGCCTGAATTGACGAGGACTTGCTTTGACAGGATTTTGCGACAAAGCGTAGATAAGAGGCTTGTGATCGGTGAGAAGATTGAAGGTAATACGCTCAAGGAGATATCTTAAGTGCTTGATAGAAAAATAAGCGATCGTAAACGCTATATTGCGACTCGTTTAGCCGAACAGAGAAGAAACTGAGAGGTTGTGAATTTTAACAGTTAACAGTTGTTAATTTTTTGTTGGACTACGATACCATGTGCCTCGTCAGAAGTGTTGACCATTACAGTAAGTTGCCCAGTGTGGATTAGCAAGAGTTGTTGCCTCATTGAGTTGCCTCGTGCATATGAATGAAGATTTGAAATGAGTCTTCGGACCTTTGAATGATCGTTTGTCATTCTTTTTAAAATCTTTAAGGAAGTCATTAAGGATGGCTTGATTGCCGCCAACGTGAAGCATAAAGCGACAGCAGAAATTAATCATACAATCAATCAAAAAAACGGAGTTGTTAAACGGTTTCTGGACGATAGATGAGATGATAATTGTTGATCGCATCGACACGTTCTGAAATCAGCTTAATTCCAGTCGAGCTAATGTGATGTCCTAAGAAGTCAACTTTGTTTTTATCAAAGTTGTATTGTTGATGATAAGACCTGCGTTAGATAGACGCTCAAAACGGTTTGAAGATGAGTGCGGTTTCTCAAAAGTCTTAGAAGGAATGATGAGGTCATCTATTTAAATGAAACATAAGTCAAGGTCTCTAGTAGTGAACCGTTGAAAGCGTTTTGCAGCGCGCAGCGTTTTGCAATCCGAATTTCATTCGAACGAATTCGAAGAGTCCGAACCGTGTGGCAGAAAAACATTGTTCTTGTCCGAACGGTAAAGCATTTTCAGTCTTAGTTATAGAATATCGTTTGCTGGTATCCCGCTTTGTGATATCGCACACGAAGAAAGAAGGTTTCATATAACTCTATATATGTGGGATTAAATTATTGAGAAAAGTATTGCGTCACATGATTGGGAAATATGCTTCTAACTATTATAATACTGTCGATAAGTTCCATTTAGTTTTGATTTTGTAAATTTTTAAACAATTTGCTTTTTACCTTTTATTTTATCTTTATTTGCTACATCTCATCCTGAAATATATATTGACATACATATGTCATATTTAAATATACGATAGGATTTATTGTTAAAAAGGATTTGGGATAAAAAAAAAGTTGTTGCGTCCATCAACACCTCAGAACGCATGTTATTGTGGACCTGCGTCCTTAAAGGTCCGATGTTGTGACACATATTATAATATCTATTACACAACGCTTTTTATTAAAAATAAAATAACGCATCGCATTGTAATTAGTCAATAATTCTTAAATTTATTATGAGAATTATACGAATAAAATAACAATATTTTAAACGTATTATTATCCAAAATATTATAACATACAGCGAAACTAGTTCTGTTTTTAAGTGTAAACTGTAAATTGCAATTTACATTGTCAACTTATAATCCTTTTGTAACGGTATAAATGCTAATTATTATTTATGACAATATTAATATGTACAAAAATACATATATGAAATGGAAATATGTAAGTATAATATAAGATCTTTCTTTCTTAATTTTCATTGCATGCCCAATTTATTGCTTTTTCTCTTGTGTTAACTTTATCGATTTTTTTAATTAAGCCGTGTTCGATTTGACTGAAACAACTGAAGCAATTGAAAAATTAAATGGAATTGTTGTTGTTTTTTCAGTTGTTTCAGTCAAATCGAACGCACCTTTAGTTTCGACAAAATTTCACTTCTATGTGTCGTTAATATTGTAAATTAGCAATATGTTTTAAAAAAAAATATTATTTAATATAATTATTCAAAAAGTAATAAAGACAAAATTTGTTTTGAAAGAAAGAAGCAATTGTTCGAAAACTTTTTCACACATATATAATTTATGTATGCAATAACAAAACGAGGAATAACATGTTGGAAGCATGATGTATCATGTTTAATCCTAGCACCGTTGGTGGTGAATGGTGATATTTATACAAAAAGAACAAAATCATCAACAGTACGACCATGGAAAAATAGAAGAAGGCCAACTTTTTATTTCGATCATCTACAAATTTTTAAGCAAAATAAAATAAATAAAAATGGCGATTTAATAAAATTGGAGTCTTGGATATCATCGGGTTTTGTAACATATTTATAGATGGATCCAGATATGCTCTGAACTTCATCTATTTTAGCCTGTTTGGTCTTTCTCTGCTGGAACCCACTTTTTCTTTAAGAAATATCAATTCCTCGTGGCATATTTATTTTTTGGATATTTGCTAAACGAAATCTAAAAAAAATATTTTTAATTATAGTAGGTATCAGCAAAGCATTAATTTTAAATATATTTGTAGGATACATATGTATATGTCTAGTTCATAATAAATACACTGTGTTAACGACTAAATACACCGCCAAGAAATTTAATTTATTTAAATTTCCTTGTAACAACTTATATTAAATAATATTTGATAAAATGTAATATACAAATCATATGCCTAATATTATAAGGAACTATTTGAAAAAATATAAGTATAAAATCCTAAAAGATATTTTATATCGAGAATTGAAACCAAAATTAATATATGGAGGGGCTGAAATCTCACAGCTCTGAGATATCAAGACTTCGGTCTGGGTTAAGGCTTTTGGTATAGTTTTCGGCAAAAAAATTTTTGAGGACATGGTTTTTAGATTTGGGCAGCGATGCATATCAAACATAACTTTTTGTTAAAGTCCATGTATTTTTTACCTCTGTTTATATATGTATTACAAAACTAACACGAAACATCAATACGTTGTCGGAAAATTCGAACAGATCATAACTTAACATAATTTAGTAAAAAGATTATACAATTAGCAAACTACTCAAAAACCTCTCCATTTAGCGTTTCGAGAAAATATTTCAAAATTACAAATTCGTATTTCTTTCAAAATTCCGAAAATATTGTAAAAATTATAATAAAATCAAACTTTTTTCAAAATTCTAAGAATATTCCAAAAATTATTGAAAAATCAAAAATTGAAACTTTTTTCAAAATTCCAAAAATTATAATAAAATCAAAAATTTAAAATTTTTCAAAATTCCAAAAATATTCCAAAAATTCTTACAAAATCAAAAATTAAAACTTTTCCCAAAATTCTAAAAATATTGCAAAAATTATTACAAAATTAAAAATACAATTTTTTTTCATAATTCCAAAAATATTTCAAAAACTATAACAAATTCAAAAATTTCCATGTCCAATTTCATTTCCAATTATATTTACGTCATAAAAACAGCTACATTTTTTTCCCAAAAAATTGGCTAAAAAAATCAATGAAATCATTTTTTGACACGTTTGACATTTTTTTGACAAACTTGTAATGCCATAATCCTCTATAATAATAATATAAATTTTTATGTCATAAAAATTATTAATTTTATTTTTTCGCTTAAAAATTGGGAAAAAAATAAATAAAAATCTTTCTTTTGACACACTTCACATTTTTTTGATAAACTTATAATGCAATAATCTAGATTTTGGTCTCACATACCAATCCCGACCATCAAGGTTTCTCCAAATTCAATGTTCCTACTCGTAATCAGTTAAAATGAAAGTTTTTTAAGTAAAATATATGCAAATTTCCTTGTTTTGACACCCTTGACGATTTTTTTGACACACTTCCGGTTTTGACACACTTCCGGACGATTTTTTGCCACACTTCCGAGAACACATCGTCCTTTCGGCTCTTTCCATTAAGTAAACCTATTTCTAGAAAAAAAAATTTTCAAATCCGTCCAGCGGTTTTCTAGATTTCGTCGGTTGTGACGGCGGGCCGGCCAGTCGAAAAATGCCAAAAAAAGGTGGGGTAAGAATTTCACTTTGAGCTCATGAATGTAATACTTAGGTCTTTCAGACCGAAGTAATATCAATACGTTGCCGGAAAATTATAACAGATCATAAATTAACTCAGCAAACTACTCAAAAACCTCTCCATTTAGCGTTTCGAGAAAATATTACAAAATCACAAATTCGTATTTCTTTCACAACTCCAAAAATATTGTAAAAATTAAATAAAATCAATCTTTTTTCAAAATTCTAAGAATATTACAAAAATTATTAAAAAATCAAAAATTGAAACTTTTTTCAAAATTCCAAAAATTATAATAAAATCAAAAATTTTTAATTTTTCAAATTTCTAAAAATATTCCAAAAATTCTTACAAAATCAAAAATTAAAACTTTTTCCGGAATTCTAAAAATTTTGCAAAAATTATTACAAAATCAAAAATACAAACTTTTTTCAAAATTCCAAAAATATTTCAAAAAATATAACAAATTCAAAAATTTCCATGTCCAATTTCATTTTCAATTACATTTCGTCATAAGAACAGCTACATTTTTTTGACACACTTGACAACATTTTTTGACAAACTTATAATGCCATCATAATTCTCAATAATAATAATAAAATTTCATTTCAAAGAAAATTTTGATTTAATTTTTTTACAACAAATTGGGTAAAAAATAAATAAAAATCTTTCTTTTGACACACTTGACAACAATTTTTTGACAAACTTATAATGCAATAATCTAGATTTTGGTCTCCCATACCAATCGCGACCATTAAGGTTTCTCCAAATTCAATGTTCCTACTCGTAATCACTTAAAATGAATGTTTTTTAATAAAAAAAATATGCAAATTTCCTTGTTTTGACACACTTGACGATTTTTTTGACACACTTCCGGTACAGTTATCGAACACAGCGTCCTTTCGGCTCTTCCCATTGAGTAAACCTATTTTTAGAAAAAAAAAATTTCAAATCCGTCCAGCGGTTTTCTAGATTTCGTAGGTTGTGACGGCCGACAGACAGACATACATTTTTTTTTTATTTTAGAATCAGTAGGTCCTAAAACGTCGAGAAATGCCAAAAAGAGTGGGGGTAAGAATTTCACTTTGAGCTCATGAATGTAATACTTAGGTCTTTCAGACCGAAGTAATATCCAATTAGAATCATGCTCAATAATTTACAAAATTAAATGTGATTTTTGTGAAAAATTTTACATCGGGAAAACCGGAAAATGTTTTAAAGACTGATTTAAGGAATACCTTCCTAAGAAGAAAAATAAACAAAATTTAAACTCTATTTTTGCAAAAAATTTACATAGTTAATAACAATAGCTACACCCACTTTTAAAAAAAATTTGAAGGCTTTACATTTATGTAGCCAAGGATCTCTAAAAGAATCACTTGATGAGTTTGAAATTTACAAGGGATTTAAAACCCAACAAAATGTAATGTTAAATGATAAACTTTCATTTAATTTGAATTAAATAAATATAAATTTATAAAACTGAAAACAAACAGTATTAGTTTGTTTCTACCTATAAAATTTTGCAAAACTGCAGTAATTGCATGACGAAAATTGAAAAACGATCTATTCCAATTTATTCCTTGAGTTTCAAGATAAAGGAAAAAAAATTATTTTGAGATCATTTACAAACACGGTGATTTGATTGTTTATTAGTTTCCTTAGGTGCTTGCAATTAATTTGTTTGAAATGCAAAACATATATTAGGTAGTAAAGATAAGCTGATATTTTAGAAATAATTTTGGAATAGAGACATTGTAACTCAAGGGTACCACCGTATTGACAAAGGGTGCCACATTATCGACGTAAACCACTTTTCCTATACATTATTCAGCATATGTGTTTTCATGCTGAAACACTATCTAACTCTGATTCGGAGCCAGATGTAATCTTGCCACTTTGGATGGCTTGAAGTTTTACTAAGATTATTATTAAGATTACTATTAGATCAATAACAAAAAAAATTATAAAATAGATTTACCGGGAACGAATTGTTCCAGACGCATCTGGATCTTGGAAATCTCTTATCGGAAATGAATTACTAACCTAACATTTCACTCATTCAAATTATAGAAATATTTATATATAATATGATTATAAAAAAATAAAACATAAAAAGAACTGACATGTATAACTTGTTGTAGAATGATGATCAGCCAGCGAAATCCAACTTCCCAACTTTTTTACTGAATGCTTTGTCAGCCCTGTCTCCTACTTCAATGATTTCCTCTAAATGTTTCCATTTCTCTTAAACTACTTTATACAGCTTAACTCCAAGTTAGTTAGGAATAATTTATGCGTAGGTTTTCCAACATTTATTGCTTTTAGTAAGTTTAACTTAATATACAGCTTGACTTCAATTTTATTAGAAATAATTTATGCGTAGATTTTCCAACATTTTAATTTAATATGTTCAAAGTATACAAACATTCACTATTTTGTGGTTAAAAGGATTTTAATTTCCAAATTATGTTTTTTTGTTTTCTATTCAATTTATTCATTATTGTTTTTTTTTAAATAAAACACAAACATTTAAACCATTTTGATTTTGACAGTAATTAAACAAAAATATGTTTTTGTTAGATATGATAAAAATAAAACATTTGTTTATTAAACTATTTATTACTGTTACCACATAATTTCAATTGTTTGCAAAACTATTTTAAATAACGTTTAACAAGCTTATTTGTTTCAACTTTTGACTACTAATTTGCAAGCCGACCAAAAATGGAATGCCCACCAGAGAAAATTTAATTTTTTTCGCTTGAAAATCAAACATCGAGTCCAAATCAAAAAAAGTGGTTTTTTTCTGACACTTCATATTAAGCATAAACAAATGAATCAACGTTGAGCAACAATATCTGTTCGTTAAAACACATAAATAATGAGTTCTTTTATCTATTTGTTGTTATATTTGAATTTGAGGCTGTTCGTTATAATTTGAAATTTTTTTTTTTAAATTGTTATGATTGTAAAAATGAAATGGAATGATGGAAATATATTTTGATTGAATGGAAAAAAGAATAGAAATTGGTTTTAATATTATTTATGAGAATTCTCAACGTTACAAGGCCTGGTCGTTAAAGAATCATTCTTGCATACTAAATAATATACCGTAAAAAACTCAATATGGTATCTATAGGAATATTCAAAGCTATTGATATTGAGTAATTGTGGTGATGGTATTCAATGCTCAACATTTTGATTCGATTAATATTGTTAAAACTTTATTTCGCGTAATAACTCAAAAATTTTAAAAAGTAGAATAGATTCTTTTTGAACCAATAACATATTTATAGGACACATTTATAAATTATCACAATTTATAAATTAAAATTATATGGATAACCTGGCTAAAATGCTTTCTAAGTGATTTATTGTTGAAAACATTGTGATGGTTTGATTAAGTTTTTTACGGTCGGGTGTCACCCCAAAGCGGGTGACCCCCGAGGCGGACCGACACCCCTCCCCCCCCTAGCTACGCTTCTGGTACCAATATTGACATCAAAACAATTTTACTGTTCACAAAAGAACGATATCGTTAGTTGATATTTCATATGTTTCACTCAATCCAAACAATAATTTATTACATTGCCTACATAGGGTGAATGTAATAAATGTATTACTTTGGTTTTGAAAAAACTACAGTATTGAATTCATGAGCCAAAATTGAAATTCTTACCCCCACCTTTTTTGGCATTTCTCGTCGTTTTAGGACCTACTGATTCTAAAAAAGCAAAAAAAAATGTATGTCTGTCTGCCAGCCGTCACAACCTACGAAATCTAGAAAACGGCTGGGTTTCAAAAATGTTTATTTCTAAAAATAGGTATACTCAATGAAAAGAGCAGATAGGACGATGTGTTTGATAGCTGTCCCGAAAGTGTGTCAAAAAAATCGTCATGTGTGTCAAAACAAGGAAATTTGCAAATTTTTTGCTTAAAAAACGTTCATTTTAAGTGATTACGAGTAGGGACGTTGAATTTGGAGAAATATTGATAGTCATGATTGGTATGTGTGACCAAAATCTAGATTATTGCATTATAAGTTTGTCAAAAAAATGTTGTCAAGTGTGTCAAAAGTAAGATTTTAATTTATTTTTTTACCCAATTTTTGTGAAGAAAAAATTAAATTAATTATTTGTATGACATGAAATTTTAATATTATCATTGAGAATTATGGCATTATAAGTTTGTCAAAAAAATGTTGTCAAGTGTGTGAAAAGAAAGATTTTACTTCGATTTATTTATTTTTTACCCAATTTTTTGGAAAAAATAAAATAAATTATTTGTATGGCATGAAATTTTATTATTAATATAAAGAATTATGCCATTATAAGTATGTCAAAAAAATAATGTCAAGTGTGTCAAAAGAATGATTTTCATTTATTTTTTTAGAAAATAATAAAATTAGTTAATTGTATGAAATGAAAATGATATTATTATTATTGAGAATTTTATTGCATTATAAGTTTGTGAAAAAAATATTGTCAAGTATGTCAAAAAAATAATTTCATTTATGTTTTTAGCCAATTTTTAAAAAAAAAATTAGCTATTGTATGACGTCTATGTGACATCAAAATTTTTGAATTTATTATAGTTTTTGAAATATTTTTGGAATTTTGAAAAAACTTTGTATTTTTGATTTTGCTATAATTTTTGCAATATTTTTAAAATTTTGAAAAAAAATAGAATTTTTGAATTTGTGAATTATATATATATATATATATATATATATATATATATATATATATATATATATATATATATATATATATATATATATATATATATATATATATATATATATATATATATATATGTATATATATATATATTTTTAGAATTTTGAAAAAAGTTTCAATTTTTGATTTTGTAAGAGTTTTTGGAATATTTTTAGGATTTTGAAAAATTTTAAATATTTGATTTTATTCTAATTTTTGGAATATTTTTGGAATTTTGAAAAAAGTTTCAATTTTTGATTTTGTTATAATTTTAGAATTTTGAAAAAAGTTTGATTTTATTCAATTTTTACAATATTTTTGGAATTTTGAAAGAAATATGTATTTGTGATTTTGTAATATTTTCTCGAAACGCTAAATGAAGAGGTTTTTGAGTAGTTTGCTGAGTGTATCATCTTTTCTCTAAATTATGTTAATTTATGATCTGTTATGATTTTCCGGCAACGTATAGATGTATCGAGTTAGTTTTGTAATAAATTTCTAAACAGAGATAAAAAAATACATGTACTTTAACAAAGAGTTATGTTTAATATACATCGCATGCCCAAAACTAAAAACAATGTCCGCATAAAAGTTTTATGCCGAAAACTCTATCAAAATCCTTAACCAAAACTGAAGTCTTGATATTTCCGAGCTTGAGATTTCAGCTCCTCCATATTTTTCAGTTTAGTCCTTGACCAGCAATACCACTTTGACGCGTATAATCCGGTAGACCTTTTTAAAAAACGTTTCGATATGTCAATCTCTAAATCATATTTAAACTAAATGAACAAAGCTGAGAATGTTTGTGAAAAGATAAAAAAGTCTTTGCCTAATAAAGTCTAAACTAATTAATTTTTCAAAAAGTTCGAAAGCAGTTTCGAATTTAAAGTTTATGAAAGTTAATTTTTTTTTACACTTGCATAGACTGTGAAATTATGGTTAATATGGTTTTGGGTAATACAAATAGATGGCAGATGTGAAGCAAAAATGATTTAAGTATCAAACAGTTTATTTTTAAACAAAAGAGTTTTTGTTTCTTGATTTGAATATTCAACAACGAGTTGTTAGATTTAAACAATGGTAAAAAACTATGATTGAGAATAGTTCAGATTCAGATTTACCGGTTGAATCACCTTTGATGAAAGATATGAGGGTAAAAAGAAAAGCAAGTTCATCATACATAATAAATAAAAATAATTATGTATGTATATCATTTTCGTTCAGTTTGCTATAAAGGCATATATTACATAATATTGTCAATATTCTATATTTAACCTGCATATTATTCGGTGAAAGTAATTTTTTTCTTTTGAAACATATAAACAAACTGTTTCCAACCAAAACATATTAAGTACTTCTTGTTTTATATTTTTAAGTGAATTGTTGTAATACCAGTTACATTACGATTACAATGGATAGTTAATTTTTTGATTTGGATTTATTCGAAGCATCTCGTTTAATTAATTTGTCTTATAATATTTACAATGTTATTATTAGTTTTGAAAATTACATCGTGTACAGGAAGTGTTTGTTTCCTTTTTCTTTTCAAAGTAATTAGAAGAAAATAAAGTGTATAAGATTTTAGATTTGTAGTTTTTCGATAAGTGAGACATATATATTCATGCTTTTTGTGTTGACTGTGTTTGGAAAAATATTATGTGGGTTGATCACCGATAACAAAACGATTAAATTAAGACTTCAAGTGAAACGCGACTATGGTGTTGATTACATTTTAATATTCAATGGAATTGACTAAGTTAACTCAAAGAAACTGCATTTTAAATTTTCAAAATAAAATTTTAGATTTAGTCTTAACAAACCTGCCTTCATTGAATGTGGAGGTACATAAAAGTGTTCATAGTCTGTCTAAAATTGATCAGTTTCATCCTCCTCTGTTGGTTTATCTCAACTCAGTAAAAATTAAAAATCAATCATTTTATAATTTTCCTAGGATAAACTTTAAAAAAATTGATTTTAATCAACTATCATTACAATTAGATTTAGTTGATTGGGAGTTATTATTTAAGGATCAACATGTCGACAATGCCGTTGATTTATTTTATAACAAATTACTTTGCCTCATTGAACCCTACATGTCAGCCCCTAAGTCAGCAATCAGAAAGTATCCTATCTGGTATTCTTCGCAGTTAATAAATCTAATTAAGCAAAAGGAAAAAGTCAGACGAAAATTCAAAATTTACTGTAATCCTAGTGATTTCAATTTGTACTCTGTAATTAGATCTCAAGTTAAAGCAGAATTAAAAAATTGTTTTAATGCCTATACGTTACAGATGGAAAATAATGTTATGAGCAACCCGAAGTTACTCTGGGATTATAACAAAGCATTATTATCTAAAACGGGGTATCCATCTTTAATGAATCTGGGTGAAAAGAAATCTAAACTACCTCAAGAAATTTGTGAATTGTTTGCTGAACATTTTAAATCTGTGTATGTAACTAACAAGCCCTTGCCGCAATTTAGCCCCATGATTCATTATTCTCGATGCTTGACCATGATTACAGTTGATGAAGTCTTAGCTGTAATATCAAATCTAGATAGTAATAAGGGAGCTGGTCCAGATCTTATCAATAATTATTTCATAAAAAATCTTAAATTCTCTTTAGCTCAGCCCCTGTCAATTTTGTTTAATCTATCACTTGATCAATCTATATTTCCAAGGAAATGGTTAGAGTCTTTCATACTTCCAATATTCAAAAATCAAGGTAATAATGCAGACATATCAAATTATAGACCAATTTGTATTATGAATGCCTTTGCAAAGGTATTTGAAAAAGTAATGTTTGATATTCTTTTTGCAAAAATTAAAAGTAAAATCAATGCAAAGCAACATGGATTTTTCCGAAACAGATCTACTATTTCCAATTTACTTGAATTCTCTGAATATGTTTTTGAAGCATTGGATAACAATGTGCAAGTTGATTGTATTTACACGGATTTCTCTAAGGCTTTTGACAAGGTGCGGTTTGATATATTAATTTCTAAGCTGGACCTCTTTGGCATATCTAAAGATTTACAACAATGGTTTGTCTCATACTTGACTAATCGCAAACAATTTGTAAGGTTCAATGGCCATACTTCGACAGTAATTTATCCTTCATCTGGTGTTCCACAGGGTTCGATTTTGGGTCCTCTATTATTCTTATTGTTTATAAATGACATATCGGATATTATTCAGTGTGATTTCCTCTTATATGCTGATGACCTCAAAGTGTTTACGTGTATCAGATCATTAAGCGATTGCCAAAAGCTACAAAATGATTTAATTAATATTCAAGAATGGTGCAACAATAATTTTCTTCAGCTAAACCTTGATAAATGTTTGTCTATCTCATTCTCAAGAAAGATGCAGAATATTACTTTCAATTACTCGATTGGTCTAGTATACTTGAAAAAAGTGAAATCTATTAAGGATCTTGGAATAATTTTTGATTCTCGTCTTCGCTTTGATGAACATATTAAATACATGTGCTTAAGGGCAAATAAGCTTATGGGTTTCCTTTGGCGTAGATGCAAAGAATTTAGTAATCCAAAAGTTTTAATTGTGCTTTTTAACACTCTTGTACGTAGCATTCTTGAGTATGGATGCCAAATTTGGAATCCATATTATGATGTTTATTGTAATAAAATTGAAAGAGTACAAAGAAAGTTCTCAAAATTTGTATGTTTTAAGTCAATCCCATTTACTGATCGTCTATCTTATAATACTAGACTTCAAAAACTGAATATGAGCACTCTTGAATCAAGAAGATTGCTACTTGATGAGTTCTTCTTATTTAAAATTGTAAACGGCTTAGTTGAGACAGATACTCTAGCCTTTGTGAATTTTTATGCACCTGCGTATAGAACTCGATTGAATCAGTTGTTTCTGCCATCCTCATCTAAAACGAATATTGGACTCTCATCACCACTGTACAGATTTCAAAGCGCTCATAACGACAATTTTTCATCTATAGATTTATTTTCGTTATCATTAAATATGTTTAAAACCCAATGTCGAGTTTCCCTGTTCGGACTTCAATCAATTTAGAGATCGGTTTTCTATGCACTATCGTGATTATTTTGTTTTTCTCTGTCTCTGTATTTTTCTATTGGAATCGTCAGGTTTACTGTCTTCAGGCTTCTTGTACGATTGAATAATTGTTGTTGACCGGTTTAGTGTAATATATTATATTTGATAAATACATGATGTTGATAATATTTGAATTGTATAAAGTAGTACATATAGGTTATATGTTAATATTTTACAAGTTTATATTATTTTTTACAAGTTTATATTATTTTTTGAATTTATTTTTTTACTTAAAGTTTATTATATTTATATAAATTTTTTTTTTTTTTTTTTTTTTACATTTCATTGAATCAATGTTTAGTTCTATATATGAAATCTCAATTATCATAATGTAACTCTCTTTTAAATATGTAGCGGCATGTAAATGGGAAACTGTTTGCTGCTCTCAAAAATAAAAAAATAAAAAATAAAATAAAAATATCAATATAGACGTCGAAAACTTGTTGATAGTGTATGGTCCTCTAAGGAGCAGTAGTGACACTTTAGTCGAACATGTTGGTCGTGGGACGCTGCTGAACTAAGTACGTTTAATGATTATCCAGTAGCCCTATTCCGGTACATCGGGAAATAGGAATTGAGAAATAAATTATAGCAATTTTTTCATAACTAATATTCCGTGTCGCGGGAAATAACAAATTCGTGTTAGAAAATATTTCTTTATTTCATTTAGTGCAATTTTTTCTCAATTCCCAATTCCCAGGGAAATGCCGGAATAGGCGTACAGGTCACCTATTTGTATGATGCAGTTTTTTTGTTTTTAAACTAACAAACTAACATACTAACTTTTAGATAAACTTTTCAACTATGACCTCAGAGATTTTCAGCTTTCTAACCCAAGCGGTTTCAATGTAATTAGCATTAAACCTAATGCATGCCATTCAATTACAACAACAACTTCCATAAAAATATAAAAATATTCCATAAAAATATTAAAAAAAATTTCTTTTGTTTTTTTTTTGAGTTTTTATTTTTTTTTTTGCAAAAATTTAAAAAAAATTAAAACATAGCTGAGTCATTATTGTTTTAAATTAAGGAATATTTTCTTATATGCATATTGATTACACATTTACAAAAGGTTGAGGTGTAAAAGTTGTTTGACAATTTTAGATTAAAAAATTATGTGTGGTGGTGTTGGTTGTGACGTTGTGATAACGTTTATTTGCTCTTTGGTGGATTTAATATGTTATTAAAAGTAGTTTTAACCAAATTAAATAAAACTGTTCCGAAATCGGATTGATAAAGTAGTTTCTGTTAATGTATTTAGTTTGGTTTGATAAATTTTTTGGATTATTCTGGACTTGGACTATTCTACTTAAATGTTTTATTTAAACTAATCTGACACATCCAATTCTATTTGTACACAAGACAGGAGTGAGTGTACACTAAGACCAGACAGGTCCCAAAATCTACATATTTCTAGCGGATATACGTGCCGCTTGGACTTTTTTCTGTTGATGTGGAAAACGTTGACCACCGAATGAAACAAAAACAAATATGCCTCATTTAATGGATTCGCCGAAAACAGTTTTAACTTTACTGGTGGTTGCTATAGACAAAAATACGGTTTTAACGCTTTATTCAATTTCAATACTCTTTTAACAGCAGAAAAGAGTGACATACCATCGTGTCTTAGATGAACTAAAAATAATTCGATAATCTGTTTTCAAAAACTAGCAAAACTCCTTGCTTTTCAACACGATCAGTAAAATATCTATTTTAACAAAACCTATAAATGTAAAGGTTTTTCGTATTTTTTTGCAAGAAAATTTTAAAAAGAGGACATTTAGAGGACAAAAATATGACATTTAGAGGACAAACTACCAATATAGGATAAAAAAGATTATGGTGCAAAAAAGAGATAGGACAAAAAGAGCGGAGGTCTAAAAGAGGACAAATCCTCTAAAAAGGGTGACCATCCCCCTAGGGCCTAGGCTAAAGTGAATAAAACTAAAGTCCATATTATAGCGTGAAAATTATTTGTATTTTATTAACAATGCAGACCACTAAGCGACAAAAAAATTTCAACGAAAAACAACCAATGGTACATATCACGATTCTCAAATACATCAGTAATAAATTAATCGCGTTGATGTGAGTGGAAGATAAATTGACATCTTTCTTTTATTATAAAAATACATCTTTAAATATAAAAGATATTCACAAAATAATAAAATAAAAACATATTTAAGAAGCTTTAACAAAACAAAAAAACAAATACTTTTTATGACAAATTTAATTAAATTCAAAACAAGTAAAATATGTCATTTACTTGATGTAATGTCAATTGTCAGTGACATCTTGTATTTATTTATATGATTATTTCTTTTTAACCATTCCTGATTCTTTCTTTAATTTAAATTGAAAGTGAAATTATTATTTTTATTTTCGTTTTCACTTAAATAACAATAATATTGATTGTATAACAATCTAGTATAATTTTGTCTCCCACAACATTCTGAGAAACAGATTTGTACTGGATTTTGTCATAATCAAAACGGATGTAAAATTTTGAATTAAAAAAAACGAAACAACAAAATACATACCAACCACTTTAATTAAAACTAAATAATTGTTATATACATTTCTTTGGTAATTATCGATTAATCTATAGAGGGATTTACTTTCTTATCGCTTAAAATTCCAATTAGATCACTCGGGTGTTGTGTTATAATACAACATTAAATGTTAAGTTATTTTAAAAAAAGCTAATAGTTTTTATAGATTACTTAAATTAGTTATTGGTTATAATGAAAGATTTAAAAATTAAAGCTTTTAAGCTTATTTCGAATTATGTACATATGAACCGTTTTTTTTGAAGTGCAAGTGGTATAAGTCCACTTTTGGAAAAAATTGAGTTAGTGGTAGTTTTAGAAAGATAATGATGGCCTCTTTTTATATATATAATCATACCTTCAATGGAGCCCGATTTAGGGTGGAGCGTGGGTGGAGAAATGGTTAAAGATCGATTTCAACATTTTATTTGTTAATATCAATAGAATGATTGTGTTAATTTTATTTTTTTTAAACTAGCATCTTTTAACTTTAAAATAAAACAAAACAGAAGTTTCTATCTTTAATAGAACCGAAGTTATGAATTTTTGAAAATAACTCATCAAGAAATTTAGAACCGCTATATTTTCCAAAAAAAAAAATCCTCGGACACTTATATCTTTTTTTTCGATATAAAACGCATAAAAAAAATTTCAGCCAAATCAAAAATGTGTCGGTAAAAGAATGACCCATTTACATGGGACTTATACTACTAGTCTGGGAGCCCGCCGACATAAACAGCAACTCATAAATACTCTTCTATAATTTTTTGTGTGGCTTAATTACGCCTAGTCTACCACTTTTTTTTCTCTATCATAATTTTCTTAGTCGCGGCTTTTTCTCTCCAGTAATTTTTAAACTTGTCAATACCGTATTAAGCTAAAATTTATAGATACTCTATTTTTAAAAAATTTAATACCAAGAGAAATTCATGAATCGCGAGAGAAAAAACTTGTCCGACAAAAATTTCGATACGTTAAGGGTGTCTACCGAGTGAAACATGTAATAATAACAATTTCGAAAAATTTATGGATAACCACCTGATTTTTATGAAAAATGCTTCAAAAAGGTATGTTAAATCACGTCCTTACTTCGTCCGACAAGACAGATTTACCAATTTTCCAGTCCGACAAGCGGACATTGACATTTTCACGGCGACCTAAAATTTATTCATAACTGTCGGACAGAAAGAAATTAACATATTATAGAGCAGAACTATCCGTGTAGTACAAGTGGCGGACAAATATTTTGTGCCAAATCAATAGTCCGACAAAAAAACACCGATCGACAACATCATTTCAATACTTTCTTTTTTCCAAGTTCATAAATAATTTTAGTTTCTTTAATTACAATAATAAATGAATGGTAAGGAATGTGAATAGTTAAAAACATGTATTAAACTAATAATAGGAACTTTTATTAACAATTTAATTAAAAAAATAAAAAAATATATATATGCAGAAAAGTGAAAAAAAAATTTTTTTTACTCTTTATCAGAGTCATCATCAGTTGAACTTTCTTCATCTGTGCTACTGTTATCGTTTGCCTCATCATCCTCGTTATCATCATAGAAATCTGGAAAATTATTGATTTTTAAAAGCTATAGTAAATGAAACATTAAATAGTAAAACGCATATTAACTCTTATCGACCAAATCTATCCGTTTTTGTCCGTTAACTTTAAGCACAGACAACTTTGTTACTGATGCTTGGAAATATTTGATAATCCATAGGAGGGTATTTTCAAGAGTGCTCTTTCAGAATCTGGCCAACAAATTTCGAAAAAACCACCCTTCCTACCCTATTTTTTAATCTAAAAATTAAAAAGGTGATTTTTTGAGGTAATCTTCTCGATAAGAAATGAATTTTTAAAAAATTGAGAAAATCTGTGAGGAACTATGAAAAACTGTTGAACGAAAATGAACAGGAAAAACTGAAAAATTATGAAAAAATGTGAAAATCTATGGAAAATTGTGGGGTAAAAATGAACAGATTGATCAATAAGGGCTTACTGAAATTTATAATTTTCATACCTGTTAAATTTGAAGATACTCAAATAAAGGACTTTCCAATCGAAATGCAATTGTCTTAACCTTGCGGTGCGGTCACATATGGCGAATCAAACTACGAAATGGCTTCAACAACTCTACAATTATAAATCGATGAAGTTGAGACGATCACACGAAATATTTATGTGAAAATAAAATATAGTTCAATCAATCTCAAATACTTAAACTTTAAAATGAAAAATTCATGATATAAGGTCAAAGAAAATTTTTTTCAGGGAAATAGTTATTATCTTTATTCAACTACTGTTATATTGGATATGACACTTTATATTTTAAATAAACCTCATTCTGTTGTTAGGAGAATGTTATCGTGTAGTTGTCCCAATCACAGTGAAATCGTTTGCAAACAATTTTTTTTTGCATGAATAATCAACTGCCAACTTCGAGATGAGGTTGTCATGAACTTCAATTTTCAGTGCATATAATCCTTTCAATTTACTCTTGATTATTTTATCATCATGATTTTTATTTCTGAATGCCTTTTCGAAGAGTTCGAGTCGTCCTAGATTTACATCTTTGCTTTTCAATGAATATAATTTGCAAACGAACTCTTCGATAATTCTAAAAACATATAAAAAAGATCAAAAAAGAATTTCATCAAAAAATTTGAAGCTTCATAAAATCTATAATTTCCATGCGTCGGACTGGAAAATCGGATAATATATCGTGTCCGACAATTAAATAATTGGATTCTACATACTTTTTTTTAGTAATCCTGTAAAAAACAACTGGTTATGTGGAAGTATGCTGTATTTACGCTCACAAACGCAAATACTGTAAACCTTCGCGGATTTTCAATTGAAAAATAACAATTTGTTCGATTTTTATGAAAATGGTAATATTTTACTATCGGACAACTTGTTCACCTCGTTGTAGGCTTCATTTAGCAGCAAAAAATCGAAAGCGGAAACTGTTATGAATAAATTTTAGGTCGCCGTGAAAATGTCAATGTCCGTTTGTCGGACTGGACAATTGGTAAATCTGTCTTGTCGGACGAAGTAAGGACGTGATTTAACATACCTTTTTGAAGCATTTTTCATAAAAATCAGGTGGTTATCCATAAATTTTTCGAAATTGTTATTATTACATGTTTCACCCGGTAGACACCCTTAACTGCCCCGAAATTTTTGTCGGACAAGTTTTTTCTCTCGCGATTCATGAATTTCTCTTGGTATTAAATTTTTTAAAAATAGAGTATCTATAAATTTTTAGCTTAATACGGTATTGACAAGTTTAAAAATGACTGGAGAGAAAAAGCCGCGTCCAAGAAAATTATGATAGAAAAAAAAGTGGTAGACTAGGCGTAATTAAGCCACTCAAAAAATTATAGAAGAGTATTTATGAGTTGCTGTTTATGTCGGCGGGCTCCTAGACTATACCTCTTGTTCTTATTTTTTAGAACATGTTATTATTGAAAGTGGTATAAGTCCATTTGGAGCCAAAAAATCAATTATTTTCTTTTTAATTTTAAATAACTATTATTGCATAATAAAATTAAATAGGCTTAAAGTGTGAAAAATATCACAAAATTTTAGTAATATTTGCCTATGTTTTTATATTGATGCAAACGCAAATCCTTAAATATCTCAACTCAATATATGAAAAAATGGACTTATACCACTTTAAAAAAAAACGGCTCATATATTTAAAAATTATTATAAGACATAACTATAACGCACCTATATTGTGCTTAACAGAGATAAATATAAAACATATTCTGATCACACAAATTATGTTTATTTTTATGTCTGTTTCTTTTGTTTAATTTATTTATTATGTAATTTAATATTGTTAATTTCCATTGCGACGGTTTAATAAGTTTATATCTCAGTTTCGACGTGTTGAGCTTCTGGGTATATAGTTATTATTTTATTTAGTGGATATTGTTAATATTTATTACCCACGAAGACAACATAATCTTTTTCTTTTATTGTAAGTTTTATCAAAACAATTAAAGTAATAACTGTGCGTGTTTGACATCTTTATACAAGTAAAAGAGATGTTTATTATTTTTTTTTTTATTTTAAGGGACTTTTTATTAAAGGTGCTCTTAGACGACGTAAACTAGTTTTATTTTCATCCTTAGTGTATAATTACTTACCAGAATGTACACTCAATTTCATCGGATAATTTTCACGCGTTCTCATGAGAACGATGTTCTCAACTCGCGTGAGAAATGCGCGTGAGAATGACGAGACGAGCTCTCGTTTGTTGCAGATGAGAATTAAGCATTTCATATTTCAGTCAGTTACAACTTACAGTTCGCACTCGTGTGTTGATGTTCTAGTCACTGCAGGGGTGCTCAGCCTTTTCGACTTCAAAGAGCTACTTTCTTTTCCAAACGGATGGTGATCGACCAAATGAGAATAATTGGCGTGCTAGTGAACTGTAGTAACTAAAAGAATAAAAAACTGTTTTTCATTGAAAAACAATTTCTTTATTTAATGAGATGATTGACATCGAATGTCATCCATCAGCTATTTTTGAGTATTCGGGTTCATAATTACTTACAGCTAAACGTAAGCAACCATCAAGATGATTTTCAGTCATACGTGGAGGGTATTTAGATTTTGCATAATTCATTTGAGAGAATGACGATTCACATGAAAATGTTGACCCAAAACATAAATGCATTCTAAGATAGACATCTTTTAAAAGGGGATATTTTTCAATGAAAATATTGCTCCATATATCAAATTCATCACGCGATTTCAAGCCAGTGTCGCTTTGTAATTCAATTAATTGCATTTCTAAACTATACCTACATCCATACTAAATGTTTTTCCGATTAGTAGAGCCATCCATATTTTTCATATTTATTTTAGAAAAGGTGAAGTTGAAAATGAAGTAATTGGAGTTTACAAATCTTTGTTTAAATTGCAGGAAAATGCTTTCCAAAACATTACTAAATTGTTGGTAATCACACATTTCCATATTTGACTTCATTTCGTCTGTTAAATTCGAAAATTTAAATTTGATCTTCCAATACTTTTTATTTTTCAACTGTTCTTATTAGTCGAGAAAACTATTCAGAAAACCTTTAGATTTAGCTAAACGATTGCATTCAATAGCTATACAACTGAAACAACCTAATATTTGCCAACCCAAATATTCCAATTGATCGACAATACTTCTAAAATTAGAGATATCTAGCATGCAATAAACTGATATATTCTAATTGTTTCTATTATTTGGAAGTCGCTGAATCTGGATTCACTCAGAAACACGCTCTTCAATTGAGGACCTTGCAGTGAAAGGAGGGCACATCCAAATTTTAGACGTTGCTCTTTGTTTCTAGTCAAAAGTGTTTCCCATAACATATTTTTTAAAAATTAGGTAGCAGTGCAATTGTGCAGTTATCGAACCCATCGCCGTTTGACCTCTCCGCATTAACGAAACATATAATTAACTCGTTAGCTTTAATTCTTATTAACGGTTGATAAACATACAAACTGCATCTTTTTTTGTAACATGAGTGCTATCGTGTTTTGTCGAACTCTAATTTTGCCCCGTGGCCATTGATAAAATTGTATCCGTGATATAAAGCATATACATATATAAAAAAATATTGCGACGCTGATGCATAGGCTGACTTCACCACAGCTCTGGAAACATAGTGTTCTGGATATATAATGAGCTAATATCCATCAAATACTTTAAGTAAAAGCTAACCAATGTTATAGATTTCGCGTAGTTCTAATTATAAAAATATTAAAGAAAGCAGTAGTATCCCTTCAAACATAAATTCTGTTGTGCAAGAAAAGTAAAAAAAAAAAATTTACCGGACGTGGTAAACAGGAAGTTGGGATGCAGAACTTTTGTGAACTGTGAAAACCGTGAGAACCTGTGAAAAAACCACCTGTTGTATGGTGGACCCCCCAACCCTTTATCCAATGTACTCCAAAAGCTCATAAAATTTTTCTCATGTTACTTGAAAGCGTTTACCAATGTTTCATGAAAATAGATCGGTAATTGTAGGCTACAGTAGGGATAAACACCTGGAAAAAAAACTTTTTAGCCGGAAGTGACAAACCGGAAGTTGGTATGCAGAAATATTGGAAACTGTACTAAAACCTTATATAGTAAGTTTCAATAAGATCATAGTCCGGTATTTTTTTTTTTTTTTTTTTTTTTATTAATTAGTTAGACATGTTTAGCACACTAAATATGAAATATTCATTATTTAGACTCTTTGAATATCCGAAGATACCATGTCAACTATAAAGGAATGGAAGGAATGGGGATATAGGGATAACTATACTAATTTTTTTAAAGTATTAGAAGTTATTCAAGATTTAAACTTAACTTCGAGTCTGGCATGCCAACTTAATCAACAAGCTCGTTGCGTACGGTTTTCATCCCAATGTTGTGAAGCTGATTCAAAATTGTCTATCCAACCGATACATGTCGGTCTCCTTAGACGGATTTTCTTCTGAGTCTAAACTAATTAACGCTGGTGTACCCCAAGGCTGAGTATTGTCCCCAACCCTATTTTTGATATATATCAACAAATTGTTGAAAATCACCAGCAACCCAATAAATAGTTTTGCAGATGATAGTACTCTGCACAAGTCGTTCGAGCCCCTTCCTTCAAAAGGTAAAATGCACGAACGAATTAATCCTGCCCGGAGAGACGCTGCCATAAACATGAACAAAGACCTGAATAAAGTCGCCGACTGGGGTGACAAAAATCTTGTCAATTTCAACTCTACCAAAACAAAGTTGTTGATTGTTTCCAGATTAAAGACCGAGTTCCCCAAAGATATTTTATATAGTATGTGTGATGAACCAATAGGTGAATGTAAAAACATTCGTTTATTGGGTGTCACAGTTTCAAATGACCTACTCTGGAACGATCATGTAATGGCGATGGCAAAAAGCGCGTCTAAAAAACTCGGCCTCCTAAATAGATGCAAAAAATTTTTCACTCCATACCAATTGCTCCATGTTTATAAGTCCTATATTCGTCCCTGTATGGAGTACTGCCGTCAAGTTTGGGGTGCTGCCTCTGTTTCCATCTTGGCCCTCTTGGACTCTGTTCAAAAGCGAGCTATACGAATTGTAGGTGATCGAACTTTGACATCAAAACTTGATTCCCTACAACATCGTCGCACTGTTGCTGACCTCGTTGTTTTTTACAAATATCGTCATCAGCAGTGCTCAGATGAAATCAGCGGCATCATGCTTCAAACTTATTCTTACACCCGTTCCACTCGGCAATCGGCTGCCGCAACCGGTGAAACGGTAAAGATCCCGCGCTGTCATACTGGCAGATCGCAGAGAGACTTCTTTGTCCGAACTGCGTACAAATGGAATAGTTTGCCGGAACCCTTAGTCTCAGGTGGCTTCAACCCACAGATGTTTAAAAAAAGCGTTAATCTACACCTTAGAACGCCAGTTGTTGTGGGATCCAGGTCTAGACCTAGGTCTTAAAAGGTATTTATGTGTTGTTGTGACACATATTCTAAGCCCTATTACACAACACATTTTATTAAAAAAAAAAAAAAAACTTAGAGGTGGTCGGGAGACCCCCCGCCATTTTGTCAAAATTTGAAATGAATCCAGATCTTCCATTTTCAAGTGAACTTGTATCATTTGCCAAAGTTTCATCAAGATCCTATGCAGAAAGTACACGCTACCACCCACCCACCCGCAGAATATTCTGTGTAAAGTAACAAGTGCTATAAACATAATGTTATTTGAATACTTACGCCAAGTGCCAACGACAAGCAGTGTAAATTATAAAAAAAACTTCTCGCGATCGACTTAAATTTTCTTGCGATCGACCCGTTGGGCACACCTGTATCTAGTATTTTATTAGTCTTTAAGGTCAGTAAGATTGGAAATTTTGTTGTTATTGCGATCGAAGAGAGTTAAAGGAAAATCGCAATTAAATTAAGTTGGTGTAAGTTTTTGGTCAAACTGTTAGCCATCTGTTGGTCAAATTGTATGTTTGTTTGGTATGTCAAATACATTTTTATGGAAAAAGAAGTTCTGAATATGAAGTAAAATTAGTATTACGATACCATCAATGCACAAACGTACCAGAACAGTTCAAAAATGTTCCAAAAAGTGGTATTGCAGGAAATACTGCCAAGCCGTAACGATTTATAAAAATTGATTTTTTTGTACGATTAGATGATGCAAGATGGTGCTATTGATAATTTGGACTCAGTGATCATCCATTAAGTGTATCCACAACATCTGTAATGCTATGAAACTTATCTATTCACAGAAACTAAAAGTTATGCGAGTTCTTTTCATATATTTTACGAAAAAGCGTTTTGTTTGGCATTCAATCTAAACGAAAACAAATGATTAACTATTTATTTTAATTCTAGCTCTCCTGGGGCTTCAAGTGTTAACGATCAGCTGGGACAGCAGGTAATGTATAATGGATAACCCTGCACGATCTATTCGTTGTCTTTGCAAGCCCTAAATAACCAAGAGGGGGTTCCGAACCAAGCACTTTTCTCCTCTCCCGACCCGTACACTGAGTACAGCGTGGTCAAGAGAGTGCATGTCCGTTAGCATGGAACTCGAGACCAGGCGCCCTTAAGTTTTAGTCAGTGCTTTACTACAACGCAAGAGCGTCTAGATGTGTCGAAACCCATTTTTTGGAATTCGGACGATTTTTTGAGAAAAAATGGGATGTTATTTTATGTTTTTTTTGAATTTTTTGTTAGATTATTTTGTTTTTGTTGAGTTATTTATTTCACAATTCAAGATCAATCTCATCAAGAAATCAAACTCTGAAATAATGTGTTGTACTTATTCTATTGCATAATGGTAGCTGACGATCTCCTAGGACCCAATCTAAATGATTCTGGCTTCAACACTGTAGACTATGTCGACGTTTTGTCAGTCAAGGTCAGAGGGAAACATAAATTTATAGTCGCTGAACGAACCAAGACAGTTCTTAACTTTGTGTCAAAGTGGTGCAACACTGCAACGGATTGGGACTATCGATCAACCCGCAAAAACAAATATTGTCATATTCACAAATAGGAGAAACGTAATTTCGTTTTCCTGTTCTTAACGACGATCTCATATATTCTCATATAAACATTGTAAGAGATTAGATAAGTAGGTGTAATCCTGGATGGCAAACTTATCTGGAACTCAAACTGAAATATATTTCGGACAAGGGCTAAGGCAAACAAAAATTTCTTCACCTGAAGAAACATGTTTGGTAAAACTTGGTGCCTTGGCCCAAAAAGGATACTTTGGTTGCACTAAAATGATTATAAAGCTAGTTCTAACATATGCAGCCTTAGATGGATGGCATGAAACGCGTTAAATAACTCCTCAATATTTAAAAAATACAAAGGCTTTACTGTATTAGCACCGTAGGTGGTTTCAAAACCACACCAACGTCAGTAGTATGGAGATTCTTTTAAACTTTTCTTCAGTTCACCTAGATGTAAAACCTGTAGTGGTATTGAGCGCTCATAGACTGTAACTTATAGAAGGGTTTAGCTAGATTACTAACCATATACCTTAAAATCCTTGCTGATTTACAAGCTGGACTGCATACATACCATATTTTGGATTATATGTCAAAAATGCTATCCAACAAAAAAATTTTCCTACACTCGTTGAGGAGTTTGGAAGTAGTTTTCGGTTTTACCGGTACCTTAATAGCTTTTTAGCTTTATGATGCAGATTTTTTACACTGCAGACGCAAGCGAGTTGCAGATGCGTGCATTTATTGATCTCATACACCTCTGCTTGAAGAACCGTCCATGGAGAAAATTCTTACTACTTATGACATTATTTGATTCCAAGTTAGAGCACCATTCGGGGCAAAATCTCTCACATCTCTCTCACATTCCCCTCTACGATCAATTAGCGGGCTTATCAAAAATATTTACTTTAATCATAATGTCACTAAGCATATCCATTTTCGGACAATCTGTTCGTAATCTGTCAAGTATGTGACCTTGGCCGTATGTTTTACTTTTATGTCATATACTCTCCTTGTAGATGTAAGGTGACCAGACCCAACGACAGTGTTGACGAAGTTCGCATTTAGCCACTAATGCCTACCTATTCTCTGTATTTTATTTAACTCTGTCTCTGGACAACAAATATGCAAAAACAAGTGTTGGTGTAGATTCAGGGCTAAGATCCCAAAAACGTCAAAGAAATCAGCGGCATTGCCAAAGAAAAACTTTAACCATATCTTAATAGCCTAACTGCATACTGAAAAGATACAGAATTGTTGTTGCAGGCACTCTTATTTTATTAGTGAATAAGACCACATGTGATTTGGAAGGTTGGACCGATAGTCTTTAATTCCCACAGCACTCTTCTCCAACCTCAGTGAATTCCGCATCAGATTCACCAGAGTATGAAGGTTTTTTCCAATTACCAGGTGAGCAATATTATCTGCGTATCCCTGGGAATAGGGTCTTAATTAAATCAATCTTTTAAGAAGACTATCAACTATACCAAAGTCCACAGGAAAGTTAGAGAACACCACTATGTGGACAACCACGTTTGATTGAAACTCAAACAGTTGTATTACCTATAACAACAAAAGCAATGCAGTGGTCAACATAAACATGATCAAATCACTAACTGGCCCAGTCCTGATTGATTGGTGGTATTTTCCAAAGCGCCTTCTGTATCTAAGAAAACACTCGATTCGAACTCTTTGATTCACCAAATGATGCCTAGCTATTTCTACTGATTTCCCAATCTGGTGTGCATGTGTTGTATTAGCTTTTAGTCCTTAGTGGGAGCTAACGGTCAACCAGTCTTTCCAGAGTTCTGTGAATAAAGGTTTTGAGGCTTATTGGCCGTTTCACTGTAATTGGGTTTATTTATTTCACTGTAGTTGGTTTTACCTGGGTTTGGTATGAATACCACTCTAGTTTTCCGCCACCCGCTTGGGACGTAAGCATATGAGTATGCTAGACATATATATTCAGCAATGATTCATGGACAGATTTCATCAGGATCCGGAGATTTGAAAAGGTTGAAGGAATCTACGGCCATTCCAGAGATTTTATGTCCCCACATTCTCAACCAAGAGCATTCTATAGTAGTATTTGTAGAAACAGTTAGTTATTCTTTCATCTCGGCGGTGGAACTGCTGTCCTGGAAATGAACAAAGCAGATGTTGCGCTATTTCTTACACATATACCATATATCTTCCAGTTGGAAAAAGTAGTAAACCTGGTTGGTATTTGGGTGGTTTTGAGTAATGAAGCCATAATGCCACCAGATAACGCTCAACTCTCTAGCACTACGGATACTGTATATTTATATTCCCATCCGACTATCACGATGAACGATTTATTTGCTTGAGTTTCCTTAAAAGTTTTCTGACCGTAGATCTCAGTTTTTCAGTTTTTAGCTCTACTAATTAGTGAATTTCCTATGTATGTGAAGTTAGTCCAGTTTTGCCGAAAAACGTGATGGCAACACTTAAAATATAATATCCTCAGAAATTGTACTCTCAGTCCAGAAAAATGACTATAGCGACAATGGTGAATAAATGACAATTTCCTTCAAAGCTTCTGAGAATTTTATCTCGAAATCTACTCATGTATTTGTTCATGAAAAAATCATATAAAATATTATTGAACTTTTATATATTGTGCAATCATCACAATTGCCGGCCAGCAACTAGTATGTCTTTTCAAGTATGTCTTTTGACATTACAGTTTGGAGACTCTCTGCATTGGGTGCAGTGTCGCATATAAGGCCTTGTTGTCCAGAGAAAAATTGACATGTTAAATGCGGTAGTTTGACCTTAAATAAATTTATTTTTATATTGTGCTGATTTCTCGTCCATACCACAGATGAGGTAACAGCATTGAATAATTTGTAAGAAAAACCGTTCATAAGGTTCAAATCAAAAATTATTTAAAATAACTAAAAAAAGCTTACATTAATCAATGGATTCTTTAAATAATTTTATTAATAATATTAAAACTACAGTTTTTGACTTTGAAAAAGCTGACATTATTAATTTAAATCATGAATTAACAAAAATTTCTATTTTAGACTATTATATAGAGAATGAAGTTAATCAAACTTGCAGCAATTTTTGTAGAATTTTTTTTAGATCTTTTGAACAAATATGTACCTTTGAAAATCATAACAAATCTTACATGTCCTGCTCATTTTGATAAATGTTTAAGAATGTTGCGAAACAAACGTAATAAAGCATATAGAAAGTATAAAAGGACAGGGAAGGATTCGGATTACGAAGCATTCATTGGTCTTAGTGAAAAATTTAAATTGGATGAAATCCATGCATTCAACTTACATAAGGAGAAAATTGCATTACAAATGACTGAAAATCCTAAAAGGTTTTGGAATTTTATAAATGATAAGAGAAATAATTCTGGTTTTCCATCTGTTATGAATTTTCAAAACGAAACTTCTTCATGTCCCAAAGGAATTTCTGATTTGTTTGCTAAGCATTTCCAATTAGTGTACCAACCGAAAATTAACTTCAATGTGAATAACTTTAATCACATTGAAAATTCTGAGAGAGCTGTAATTGACGAACTTAGTTTTTCAATAACAGACATTCAAAATGCAATCAATTCTATTGATTCTAACAAAGGGTCAGGTCCTGATGCAATTACTCCTAAGCTTCTTAAACTTTTGAATCATAATATTTCAACTCATCTTCATACCATTTTCAACTGTTCACTTAGTTCTGGTGTGTTTCCTGAAAATTGGAAATCTTCTTATATTGTACCAATTTTTAAGAGCGGTATTAAATCTGATGTATCAAATTATAGAGGAATTGCCATTCTATCAGCAATTCCTAAATTATTTGAATCCATGGTTGTAAACAAATTGCACGATGAAGTGAGACATATTATAAGTCCTTATCAGCATGGTTTTGTTCGTGGAAAATCAACAGTTACAAACTTGGCTGAATTTACTTCTTTTTTAAGAATGAATTTGGCTGATGGCAAACAAATTGATACTGTTTATACAGATTTTGCTAAAGCATTTGATCGTGTTGATCATGAGCTATTACTGTTCAAGCTTCATAAATACGGAATTAGAGGACAAATTTATGACTGGTTGAAATCTCATTTGACAGGTAGATCTCAGCAAGTGAAAGTTTTGGGTAATCTTTCAAATTCTATTGATGTATCATCTGGAGTACCTCAGGGCAGTCATTTAGGTCCAGTGTTATTTCTTTTATTTATTAATGACTTGACTTTGCTTTTAAATGGAGTTGGATATAATCTTTATGCAGACGACCTTAAACTATATAAAGTTATTGAAAATACCCATGATACCTTTGGTCTACAAAATAACATTGACATAGTTGTTAAATGGTGCAATGAAAACGGTATGTCTTTAAATGTGAAGAAATGTTCTATTATATCCTTTTCTAAAAAAAAAGTTACTTCTCTTTCAGATTATTGTATCATTGGTGAACTGATCCCCAGGACGTCATTAGTTCGCGATCTTGGAATACTTTTAGATACAAAAGTCACATTTGCGCAACATCTTGATAAGATTTGCTCCAGAGGACATTCCTTACTTGGTTTCATTAAACGAAGGGCTAAAGAATTTGATAATATATTTCTAACTAAGACTTTATACTGTTCATTAGTGTTACCTACACTTGAATACGCGAGCATTATTTGGTCTCCTTTTAGGAAAAACCATATTAAACGTATTGAATCTGTTCAGAAGCAATTTTTGATATTCGCACTAAAAAGTTTGGGATTCAAAGGATTTCACCTACCTCCTTATAAGAGTAGACTGTTGCTTTTGAATATGATTTCTTTAGAAGACCGTCGTGAATTATCATCAACTCTCTTTGGCTTTGATTTGTTAACAAGAAATATTCAGTGTATTGATATGTGCAATGCACTGGTATTGAATGAAAATATTTATGGCTTAAGATCTCGTCGTTTGTTAGTTGAACGCATTTCCAATACTGATTATAAGTATTTTGATCCTATTAGTGAATGTATTCGTAATTTGAACAAACGTTGTCATCTTTTAACTACTAATATGACCCGGACATGTTTTAAAAACATTTTATTAAGAATTTTTAAAACATTGCATACCGTTTGATTCTTGATTCTTTTCTTTTTCTTCTTGTTATTTTTTAATATGTATTAAAATTTTAGATTTATTTTAGTTATTAAGTGTTAGATTTTAGTAATTTCTTTGTACTGTCTTAATTTGACTAAATAAATAAATAATGTATTTTTTTAAAACCAGTCCTGGATAGCAAATGTTGATTGTAGGCTGACACGAATTATACTTCAAAATATCACCAACCATCAAAAATCGATAACGTAATCCATTGACGTTTTGTAGAATGCAATGCAATATAATACCAAATTGTATGCAAGGTATTCAATTTCACATCCTCCTTAAAATTATCGCTCGTGCCCCAATTAAAACCATACATGTTCCCTTTCTTGTTGAAATAAATCAACCATACATACGTTTAGATCCCATTAAAAAAGTCCTTTACATTTCTTCAGCCGCTAACAATTAAATATTTTTCCAACAACTGGAATGTCTAAACAACCAACCAATACAAAAATGCCCAATAGATGCAAAACTGTTGAAATTTTATTCGATTTTTCTTTTGTTTGTTTTGTTTTTAAAAATTGTTATTAGGTCAAAGTTTAATACATACACAAATCTTAATACCATGCCACAACAACTTACCTAAATTCACAAATAAATAAAACTAATATTACAAAAATTATTTTGAACACTTTCAAAACACTTGTGGCACGATCACTACTGATAACAGCCTATCTTTTGAATTTAATTTACATGATTATGCTAATCAAACATTTGATCAAATTTATAGCTAGATTCTCTATCTTTTGTTTCTTTTTAAATATACTTTCATTACACACAAATCATTTAATTTACGATTTCCCCATATCATCTCAATGTAAAGTGTAGTCAAACTATTTCCATAGGCAATACCGGTCGGTTAGTTACTGTTAATGACAATAAATTGTTTGGTTAGTTCAGATTGTTGGTTGCTCGATTGATTGGTTGTGTTGGTTGATTATTAATTTTTTTTGATTATTTAGATTTAAAAAATCGATTTTCTGACCGATTGCATTACTTCACCAATTTTCATTCGTGGTTTAGTAAAAATGGACTTCTCCGTATTTTTAGACTCAAATAATAAATAAAAAAAGTAATTTCGTTAACCTTTGTTTTGCCGAAAATAAAAATAATTCTTAAATTTTTTTTTCAAACGACATGTTTATGACATGTTTACATGGAAACACAGATTTTGTTTTTAGTTATTTTGAAAGTAATTATCAAATGATAATAAATAATAGATAAAGACTTTCTAAATAATTTACAAACACAGTTTTGCAAAACACAATCCATCTTTGTCAAATTATGTAGATTATTTAATTGATTATGATTTATTATGATTTAACGAACCTATTCAAAATACAACCTAAATAATTATATAATAAAACAAAACAAAACTTCTGTCATCCCATCAATCTATAATCTATATTACGTGTGAAATAACAAATTTTCTATTATGTATGCATTAATTGATCTTAATATATTTATATATTTTTTGTGAATCGTGCCAATTATTTTATTACTACTATTACTATTTTCTATGATATCATTATAACACTTAATTGGTACATTTAAATTTAATTATTTATTTGTATATTTTTTAATTTATCCATAACTACTTACTTGAAAGATTTCGAATAATCGATTCGATTTAATTGAAAAAGTGGTTAAGCAAGATTTGCTAATGTTAGGTGCGTTCGATTTGACTGAAACAACTGAAAAAACAACAACAATTGCATTTAATTTTTCAGTTGCTTCAGTTGTTTCAGTCAAATCGAACACGGCTGTTATTGACAGAAAGCTATACTTTAGTTACAATAATTAAACGGAAGAAATTTGAATTATTTATGTAGTCGAAGATGTGTTTTTAGATTGGATATTGGTCAATGGTTTTCGCTGGTTTCTCTCACCTTCAATGATTGAGTTACTAGTACAATTTCCTTGATATCTGTTTTTCATCCTAATCCTTACTTCATTAGCTTATGTTTCTACATAATTCAGAGTAGCTTCCACCTTTTGGAAAAATAAAACATGCAATAGTTTTAACATCTGTCAGCAATTTTACTTCATTTATTCGTTGAGTGGTGACTGGTGATAACTGAGTGCATACAAATATATTTTGTATAAAACATTCAACATAATATATAGTAATGAAACTTTAAATTTAAGATTATTAATGGTTTCTTACAACTGGTCTGGTCGCTTTCTTCTTGTACGAATTGAACTGAAAACTATAAAAATATTACAAAATTAAATAATCAACTCAAAATAATAAATTCAACTTAAGATTATCTTTGATTTTTGAGGTATTTGTTTTGCTATTGGATATTTTGTAAATTATGTAGTGTTTGCAATCTTTTTACACGGATATGTATTATATTACAAATCAAATAATATAGTTTTATTATAATTTTTATCGCTTTGAAATATATAATTTTAACTTGACTTTTTTTTACAATCACATTGGTTTTTGGATAGAAACAAATAAAAACAGTTGTAATAGTCTAAGATCCGGCTGCAAGATTAGTGCGCTCATCGATTTTTTGCTAAAACCAAATTTTTATGTATATTTATAATTAGGAGAATACATACCTACCAGGTTGCCTATCAAAATTTGGCCGCCAGTATTTTTAATTAAATTATTTTTAATCGATTTTTGGGAAAAAATTTCGTTCACTTGTTTTTTAAATAAAATGTCGTCTACATCACGGCAATTTATATAAAGATTCTAAAAAGTCACGGTTGCCGTTGCGTACCTGGCCGCACCTCTTCGCAGCCAGGTGTAAACAGGTATGATTTCGATACATTTATACGTTCATAACGTACATTGATTAATTCTATATCAAATTAAAGCTAATTTTTTTCTATTTATTATCATATATGGTTGCCTAATTAAATCCGGCCGCAAATAAGGGTTGCTGGCTGTTAAAGATGATAAATATTTAAGGTAGAGTGAAAGAGAGCTAGTTCGTAACATCATTTGTCAGACGAGGATAGCGATTGCCAGCTGTGCGACGCTCTTAAGCCATTGCGCATGCGTCGAATGTTAGTGTTCTCAACCACCGGGGAGTAATAGAGACGACTTAATAAATACTCCAAAAAATTGTCTTCCTTTTTAAAATTACAAATTTAAAAATTACAACAAAAAATGGTAGAATCCTAGTTTATCCCCCCAAATAAATTTGCGTTTTTTTTCAGATAAATAGAAAGATTAGGTCCTCTGCATCCTAATTATGAAAAAAAAAATTTGCGGAAATGAGGGGGTCAAAAGTTATAAAGGATCAAACTTTCAATTTTACCTTGGTCCCCCTTTGGTTTTTTTTTTTAGTTTTTTTTTTCCTTTTTTCCTTATTTTTATTTATTATTTATTTATATTTTATCACACACTAAAATATTAAAATTTAAAAAAATACCTTGGTCCCCCTTTTGAGTTTTTAGAAGTAACTTGATTTGATTTTTGATTTTTTTTTGACTTGCTTCTGCGACCTTGCACAACTTCGATCAAAAATAGCACCGCCCCCCCCCCCCGTGCGATCAACCCCAAGGACCAAGGTAAAATTGAAAGTTTGATCCTTTATAACTTTTGATCCACTCATTTCCGCAAATTTTTTTTCATAATTAGGATGCAGAGCACCTAATCTTTCTATTTATTTGAAAAAAAACGTAAATTTATTTGGGGGGATAAACTAGAAATGTTCCCAAAAAATTAATATTGATTTAACTCTCTTTCACTCTACCTTAAATATTTATCATCTTTAACAGCCAGCAACCCTTATTTGCGGCCGGATTTAACTAGGCAACCATATATGATAATAAATAGAAAAAAATTAGCTTTAATTTGATATAGAATTAATCAATGTACGTTATGAACGTATAAATGTATCGAAATCATACCTGTTTACGCCTGGCTGCGAAGAGGTGCGGCCAGGTACGCAACGGCAACCGTGACTTTTTAGAATCGTTATATAATTTGCCGTGATGTAGACGACATTTTATTTAAAAATCAAGTGAACGAAATTTTTTCCCAAAAATCGATTAAAAATAATTTAATTAAAAATACTGGCGGCCAAATTTTGATAGGCAACCTGGTAGATATATATTCTCCTAATTATAAATATACATAAAAATTTGGTTTTAGCAAAAAATCGATGAGCGCACAAATCCTGCAGCCAGATCCCGTACTATAATTATTATAACCGTTGTTAACTTGATTTTAATGAATTTTCGAATCAGTCATTGTCAAGAATGAAATGTTTTGATTGTTTTGAATTTAAAAACTAAAAAAACGGACGATTTATCAAGTTCGGCACTAAATGAGGTAGCCTAATTAATTTAAAGTGGTTGCCCAGAGGCAACCTCCTCAAAGTGTGTTCAAAGTGCAACCTTCCATTCTAGTTTCAAACGCCTCTTTCTGAAACTTTTCCGAATCTCCGTATGTCCTTCCAAGACAAATCCTTGAGATTGTGTTTGCATATAGCATATTAGTGTTCTGGAAGCATAAAATGCCGGACAAGTAAACATAAAGTGAAATGAAATGTTTCCATCTTTTCAAGACAACATTCACAGTACTCATTTTCTTCAACTCCCATATAGTAAAAACATGTTTGCCGAACAATTCATATAACCGGTGGGAATCCAATAATGAATCGCATATCAGATTTATTTAATCCTACTAAATAGTATGATAATATATTACTTGGATGACTAATAAATGGAGGGCTCAGAATACAAGTGAACCAAGTCCATTTTTGGTTTTTTGTTCAGGCATAAGTTCAGGCATTGTGTTCAGGCATTTTGTCATTTGTTTAACATATGCTGGACCACATATGGTTAAACAAATTTAATTTATAATTAAAAAAATGTTAATAGGTAATTTTGTTATAAATCTTTAACTTTTAACCTCTAACACAAAAAAACCCAAAGTGGACTTGGTTCACTTGTATTCTCTGCCCTCCAAATGTTCTCATCTGTCTGCAAGTCCTAATATATGACCATCTTTCTCGCAAGTCAGGAACCAAGAATTTTTTATTTCCAGAGTTAATATGTTTGCATGCAGCGAGTGATGGACTGATGAAAAGATTTGTCTGTTCAATCTTATTTAGATCATCAGATCAGATCTTCATTATCCTCAATTTATATGGGTTGGCTTTAATGTAATTCGGCTTTCTGAACGAGTTATGAATATAGTATTGACTTTTACGACTTTTAAGTGCGGCTAAGCCATCTTTACTATCAGTGCATATATAATTATCCTGGTAGTTGATATTTTTCTGCAGAATAAGAATCGTACAATACAAAATAGACATTATTTCCGCAGACAGTAATATCCAATCCAAAGAACCCAACTTCACAACGATCATACATGCAAGAGATATCTGTGCAATTTTATGATGATACAGTTTCAAATAACTTAATGATTCATCAAACTCGACAAACTGATATGCCCAACAAAGTCTGTTAGGTGTACATTTTCTTTTTTTTTTTTTTAATAAAATGTGTTGTGTAGTAGGAATTACAATATGTGTCACAATAACACATAAAAACCTTTTAAGACCAAGGTCCCACAACAACATACGTTCAAAGATGTTGATGGACGTAAATCTTTCTTTTTTTGTTTTTTATAGTTTTAGTTAAAGAATGGATAACTAAAAAAAAAATATTGCGACGCTGATGCATAGGCTGACTTCACCACAGCTCTGGAAACGTAGTGTTCTGGATATATAATGAGCTAATATCCATAAAATACTTTAATTAAAAGCTAACCAATATTATGGACCTCGTAGTTCTAATAATAAAAATATTAAAGCAGGCAGTAGTATCCCAACAAACATAAATTCTGTTGTACGAGAAACAGTAAAAAATTTTTTATCGGAAGTGACAAAGCGGAAGTTAGGATGCAGAACTGTTGTAAACCGTACTAAATGTGTATGTACCAAATTTCATCCAACTCGATTATCAGGTACAGAAGTTATTGAGCTTCCAAAATAACAGGTGCTCCAGGGACCCCCCACCACTTTGTTCACTATCGCTAAAAAAAACTAATCAGTTCCTTGCCATACCTATTTGCATCTTTTTGCAAAGTGTAATCAAAATTACTTAACGAACGAATGTTGTATGCTTCCAACAAACATTGAAACAATAAACAGGTGTTCGGGAGTACCCCACCACTTATCCCAATATTGTCAAAAAACTAGTCAATTCTTTGTCAATAAAGTCTTTATCTTTTTTCAAAGTGCCATTAAAATTGATTAATGAATGAAATCTGTATGCTCCCAACAAACTTTAAAAACCAAGTGTGAAAAGTCAGCAGTTGTATGGTAGATCCCCCGCCACTTTGATCAATGTGTCCCAAAAGATGATAATTATCTTCTTACACTAATTGAAACCTTTCCATAAGTTTTATCATAATCACTTCATTATTGTAGGCTGTAGTGTGCATAAAGATACTGAAAAAACTGCCAACAATTAAAAAAAAAATTTTTTACCGGAAGTAAAAAACCGGAAGTTGGGATGCAGAATTTTTGTAAATCATACTAAATGCTTATGTACAAAGTTTCATCCACTTCGATTATCAGGTACAGATGTTATTGAGCTTTAAAAAAAACAGGTGTATGGGACACCCCCCACCACTTTGTTCACTATCGCTCAAAAACTAATCAGTTCTTTGCCATACATGTTTGCATCTTTTTCCAAAGTGTCATCAAAATTGGTTCACGAACGAATGCTGTGTGCTCCCAACAAACATTGAAAAAAGTGTGACACAGTAAACAGGTGTTCGGGAGACCCCGTACCACTTATCCCAATATTGTCCAAAAACTAATCAGTTCCTTGTCATTTAAGTTTCCATCTTTTTCCAAAGTGTCATTAGAATTGATTAATGAACGAAGTCTGTATGCTCCCAACAAACTTTAAGAACAAAGTGTGAAAAGTCAGCAGTTGTATGGTAGACCCCCCACAACTTTGATCAATGTGTCCTAAAACATAATAATTATCTTCTTACACTAATTGGAACCCTATTCCATAAGTTTCATCATAATCACTTCATTATTGTAGGCTGTTATGTGCATAAAGACACTGAAAAAACTTCAAAAAAGTACAAAACAATTTTTTTACCGGAAGTGAAAAACCGGAAGTTGGGATGCAGAACTATTTTAAACCGTACTACATACTCATGTACTAAGTTTCATTCAATTCGCTTATCAGGTACAGAAGCTATAGATCTTTCAAAATAACAGGTGCTCCAGGGACCCCCCACCACTTTGTTCACTATCGCTCAAAAACTAATCAGTTCTTTGCCATACATGTTTGCATCTTTTTCCAAAGTGTCATCAAAATTCGTTCACGAACGAATACTGTGTGCTCCCAACAAACATTGAAAAAAGTGTGACACATTAAACAGGTGTTCGGGAGGACCCCCACCACTTATTGCAATATTATCCAAAAACTAATCAGTTCTTTGTTACTTAAGTTTCCATTTTTTTCCAAAGTGTCATTAAAATAAATTAATGAACGAAGTCTGTATGCTCCCAACAAACTTAAAAAACAAAGTGTGAAAAGTCAGCATTTGTATGGTAGACCCCCCACCACTTTGATCAATGTGTCCTAAAACATGATAATTATCTTTTCACACTAATTGGAACCCTATTCCATAAGTTTCATCATAATCACTTCATTATTGTAGGCTGTAGTGTGCATAAAGACACTGACAAAACTTCAAAAGAGTACAAAAACATTTTTTTTACCGGAAGTGAAAAACCGAAAGTTGGGATGCAGAACTATTTTAAACCGTACTACATACTCATGTACCAAGTTTCATCCAATTCGCTTATCAGGTACAGAAGTTATAGAGCTTTCAAAAAAACAGGTGCTCCAGGGACCCCCCACCACTTTGTTCACTATCGCTCAAAAACTAATCAGTTCTTTGCCATACATGTTTGCATCGTTTTCCAAAGTGTCATCAAAATTCGTTCACGAACGAATGCTGTGTGCTCCCAACAAACATTGAAAAAAGTGTGACACATTAAACAGGTGTTCGGGAGGACCCCCACCACTTATTCCAATATTATCCAAAAACTAATCAGTTCTTTGTTACTTAAGTCACCATCTTTTTCTAAAGTGTCATTAAAATAAATTAATGAATGAAGTCTGTATGCTCCCAACAAACTTAAAAAACAAAGTGTGAAAAGTCAGCATTTGTATGGTAGACCCCCCACCACTTTGATCAATGTGTCCCAAAACATGATGATTATCTTTTCACACTAATTGGAACCCTATTCCATAAGTTTCATCATAATCACTTCATTATTGTAGGCTGTAGTGTGCATAAAGACACTGAAAAAACTTCAAAAAAAATTTTTTTACCGGAAGTGAAAAACCGGAAGTTGGGATGCAGAACTATTTTAAACCGTACTACATACTTATGTACCAAGTTTCATCCAATTCGCTTATCAGGTACAGAAGTTATAGAGCTTTCAAAAAAACAGGTGCTCCAGGGACCCCCCACCACTTTGTTCACTATCGCTCAAAAACTAATCAGTTCTTTGTCATACATGTTTGCGTCTTTTTCCAAAGTGTCATCAAAATTCATTTACGAATGAATGTTTTATGCTCCATGTGCTAATAAAATCTAAAAAAGCTAATAAAATCTTTCTCATGTTATTTAAAAGCTTTTCGCAACGTTTCATGAAAATCGATCGGTAATTGTAGGCTACAGTAGGGATAAACACCTGAAAAAAAAACTTTTTAACCGGAAGTGACAAACCGGAAGTTGGTATGCAGAAATATTGGAAACAGTACTAAAACCTTATATACTAAGTTTCAATAAGATCATAGCCCGGGATCAGAAGTTATTCAAGATTTAAACTTAGAGGTGTTCGGGAGACCCCCGCCATTTTGTCCAAATTTGAAATGAATCCAGATCTTCTATTTTCAAGTGAACCTGTATCGTTTGCCAAAGTTTCATCAAGATCCTATGCAGAAAACTAGCGCGGTCATATTTTTAACTTGTAAATTGAAAATGTATGTGTATGATTGTATTTGTAAGTGATGTGTCCATTTTTAACAATTTTTTAATTATACAATTTAAAAAACAAAAAATCGGAAATCACAAAATTTAAATATTTGACTTGTGTGTAAAAAATAATATTAATTTTCCATAATCTTCTTAATATTATGAAAAAATAAATTTAAATATCGGTAAACCGACATGAAACAAGGCAAACAAAAAATATTCAAAATTAAAATCATTTTTTTAAATCACTAAAATTAATTATTCAAATTGCTCGTTAAAGTAAAGCGTTTACAGGAGAAGGCTGAAAAGGATGAGCTAGCCACATTTCTACATGTCAAAAAGACGTGATCAACAAAACTCATGTTGTTAGGTTGCATGTCGAGACCACAAAATCCAACTTGGAGGAATACATTTTAAACTGTGATATTTTGTGGTATTATACATGATAACATGCGACGTGTACGGAGTCAATGCGTTCGAGGCAGTCCTTTCTAATCGAATGAACTTTTTTTATTGTTGATAGAATGGCAAGTACGAAATCACGTGGTTAGAAACGTAAGACAATCAATTACAAATTTGTTGATTGTTTGTTTGATGTTCAAAATAATTTATTGGGTTAGTGTTGATTTTCAAAAATTGGTTGATATCAATTTAAAATATAGTGGTAGACAAATATTGAGCCTTGGGCCAAACTACGCAACATTTTTGGTCGACTTAAGACAAACTGATGTAGTTTTGAAACCAGCCACCTTATTTTAATCACACAATAGCTTCAACCCGTTCCAATGCGCTTGCTTCGGATTATAAAGTTCTACGGGCCTGTTTACGGTCTGAAATGATTAAATAAATGGACGGTCGTAACAAAGGGAGTGGGCAACTGCAAGAGAGTCAATAGGGTATTGACCTTATAAGCAACGTTATGCACAACCTTAAACAAATCGGTTGCCCCTTGCCATGGGAATTATACCACTGTTGAAATTGATTGTGGTAAATATTCGAAGGTCGTTAGCTCGGTAACGCTCCTACATGGAGTATAAATGCTACAATAAGTCTGAAGGACACCGAGAAATGAAATGTGGTATCCCCCTATATGAGTAACTGTTGTGCTGTGTCAAAATACAAAGTCAAACAAGCAGCATTTTAAACGTCACTACAACAACAACAACAAATCTAACAATTATCTAATGTTTTTTTCTTACAAAACCGAAACAAATTTTTTCTATTTTGCGTCTAAAATAAAGTCATTTCGATACCCAAATGCGTATCGAAATGGCCTTCATTAAGATACGCAAAGTTTTGTTTTTCAAGGTTGGTCACATTGGTCATACAAACGTCAGTGAAAGTTAAAACGAATAATTATATAAATAAAATTATTCTTATTATTAAAAAATAATCTAAATTAGTGTTAAATATTTTAATTAATTAAAATAATTAGTAATAATAACAAAATATCAAATTGACGATATTTTAATAAAATACACATTTTATTAAAAGTTAGTTTTGCAACAATAAAATATATAGAAATATGATGAAACGCAGAGCTTACTATTTTGAATTGAAATTTTTAGAAATTTTCTTTAAAACATTAAAACATAAAAATATTTTTTAATATTTCAAGACAAAAAATGCAAAATAGAAAAAATAGTATAAAAAACTCGTTTCATAAGACGTTTTATCGCACTTATCCTTTAGAAAACTCCCCGCTGCGCGGGTCGTTTTCTAAACAGATTGCGTGCGATAAAATCGTCGATTATGAAACTAGTTTCTTAATATACTATATTCTTATCAATAACAACAATACTATCAAAATATGTTAAATCATAACTGAAATGAAAGTAATTTCTTCAATTACAGGAACAAAAACATAAAGAGCAAAATTATATCTATATGCCCTGAGGATACACTCCACGAATGCTATAACTCTTATTATATTTTCATTACTTTTATTTTTTTGCATTATATGTTGCGTTGCTTTTAGTTTCGTTGAAACCTTAAATCATATTATAAAGCTTAAACGATTTGGGTTTTTTATAAGTTTATGTATTACTTATATCAAAAGTGAAATTTATATAATTCTTTTTAATTTAGTGATGGTGAATTTTTTTTAAGGTCGAATAAAATAAAAATTAATTAATCAAAGTGCAGAGCATAAATAAATACAAACAGTCATGAAAAAATATAACGATTACAAAAGCATATCGTGGCCATACATGAAGTTAAAGTATTGAAAAAGGAAATCGGAAGAGTTTATTTCGAATTTTCTATGTAATTATGGATCATGATTCGGTAATAAATTTTTGGTCGTTTTTTATTTAATTTGTTTTCGTTGAAAATAAGTAGGTTTGTGTACATAACGTTCGACCACCTGGAGTTATTATTTTAATTGTGTTGACATTTTGTGATTTATTGTATGCCGGAGGGTTGATTAACGAAAGAAATAACATATAACATATAACAGAAAGAAACCTTTTAGAATTTTATATTAACACAATTCTTTTATTAACTGGTTAGAAGGAAGTTGCAGAATGAGACCTAAGTGTTGGTAAAATTCAGTCTATAGCTCTGTGGAGGGTCAAAAAGCTGTTCCAAAAAATCCCGGGATTGCATTCCCTACCTGTATCATTCGATCATTTATAATACAATTTGTTTCGTTTTCTATTTATGTTTTGAGAGAAGCGATAACTTGATTGTTTCAGATTTATGTAGTAACAGGGATGTATGAAAAAGCTTCACAGGACTCGATGTTCTCCCTTAGCTATCTCTAGCTGGGTAGAATATCTGGTCTACCCAATCTCTGGCTAAAACAATGAGGGAGTGAGAATGAGTATTGGCTTACTGGCTAAAAAGCTGAACTTAAACTTGGTGAACCTGAGTTCGATTCCCATTTTTCATCCCTCCCATATTATCTCTCAAGTGTATCTTCTTCTAACGATTACCCCGAGGAGCCATAACTGGCTCTCTGCAATCAGCCAAAACCGGAACACTACGGGACATACCTCAACCCGCAAAAGTCATAGTTCACTAAACACTCTATTAGTAGGATTAACTTGGCATTGCGAGACCAGTAAATAGTATTTTGCGAAATTTGATAATGAAAGTTCATTATGTATTATAAATTTTTAAATAATTAAGTGTTGAGCTAAAATTGATTTTAGATTAGGATTGTATTTCTTTTAGGTAAATGCTCCAAAAATATGTTAATGAATTTTCTACCCGTCTGGCCAATATGTATTTTTTTTGTAAGAGTCACAATTTATTCAACAAATACCGGAGCATTCTTGTATTTTGGTTATTTTTTTGAATTTATAATTTTAATATAGATTGGTAATTGTTTTGAAAGAAATATTTGTTTTAACTAATTTACTATTAAGTTGGGTAATAAACTCGTCCAATTTATTGAAATGTATTTTAAATCTGTATTATTGTCCAATCTGTTTGTAGAACTATGATTATTTTATCAACAATATTTGGGTTGTACCCAATATATTAATAGCTATAATTTTAATTGTGTTTAATTCGTTTTGAAAGTATATTATTTTATATTGACCAGACAGGTAGAAAATTTGTCAACAGATTTATGGAACATTTACATAAATCAAAAATCAAGCTTATTCTGAAATAAATTTTCGCTCAACATCTTATTAATTTACATATACAAGTTTTGACCATAATTTACAAGTATTACAATTGTCATATTAAGCTAAACGAGAGTTTATTTATTTATTAAGAGAGTTTTATAAAAAAAAAGAGTAGCTATTTTCGTTATTGGTATTCTAGGGAGACTTTAATAATTTTAATAAAATGTATGTCTTTCACAGACGTTTTTAAGAAATATGGTCTTCTTAATACTGCAATGCCTAAATTTAAAATTACAATTAAATTTATACAGAAAATGTAATTAAAAAATTCTCGATTTATATATATTCCATAGATTTTTATATACCATAGAGAAAATTTCATGGCAAAATATTGCATATTTTTCCTCTGTAAATTGTTTTATGAGATCAGGAAATCAGTTACCTAACACTTTATATTTTTTGCACCAGTGCAGCTCATTTCAAATTTCTGAGGGAATTACTCGCTGCACTCTGTTAGTTTATTGTAGCATACTGTTTTTATACCAATTTTCGTTGTATTATTTTACGGCCGTTCATCTTCATATTTAAATAGATAAAAAAAAATAAATTTAATTATAACTAAAACATTTCTAAGCTGTTAATAATAATTTAATTAATTTAATAATAAAAAACAAATATGTAAAAAGATATATCCAAACTTAGAACAGCAATACTAATGATTAATGATTATAAAATTTTGAGGGAGAAATTAAAAATTAATACAACTAAAACATAAAAAATATTTGAAACAATTAAACTAATTAATAAATAAATTAAAAAAATTTAAAACTTAAATAAAAAAGCAACCGGAATATAAAAAAGTAATAAAAAACTAAAAATAAAACTTTAAGAAAGAAAGAAAGAAATAATTTATAAACAATTAAAGAATTAAGAAATAAATTAAAATTTAGCTATTATAATACTTGAAAACATATATAGGGGAAATTGTAACGTTTGGGGGTCTTTTTTGACATAACTCGAGAACGACTATCCCGATTTTGCTGAAACAAATTTAGAAATTAAGAATTACAATTCCTTTAATCTACTGATATAATAAATACTGAAAAAGTAACGAAAAAATAAAATAAAAAAATAAAATAAATAAAAAATAAAAAAAATAAAATAAATAAATAAATAAAATAAAAATAATAAAATAAAATGAAAAAAACATAAAATAAAAATATAATAAAATATAACAAAATATAACAAAATAAAATAAAAAATATAATAAATAAATAATAAATAAATAATAAATAAATAATAAACAATAAATAAATAATAAATAAATAATAAATAAATAATAAATAAATAATAAATAAATAATAAATAAATAATAAATAAATAATAAATAAATAATAAATAAATAATAAATAAATAATAAATAAATAATAAATAAATAATAAATAAATAATAAATAAATAATAAATAAATAATAAATAAATAATAAATAAATAATAAATAAATAATAAATAAATAATAAATAAATAATAAATAAATAATAAATAAATAATAAATAAATAATAAATAAATAATAAATAAATAATAAATAAATAATAAATAAATAATAAATAAATAATAAATAAATAATAAATAAATAATAAATAAATAATAAATAAATAATAAATAAATAATAAATAAATAATAAATAAATAATAAATAAATAATAAATAATTAATAAATAAGTAATAAATAAATAATCAATAATAAATAAACAATAATAATAAATAATAATAATATATAATAATAATAAATAATAAATAATAATAATAATATTTATAAAAAATAAAAAAAGTAAAGAATAAATAAAAGAAAGAAAATAAAAAATAAAAAAGTAAAAAAAAAATAAAATCAATATACATAGACACATGTCCAAATACATTTAAAACAATAAATTTTGGAGTTTATTACAGTAAAAATATTTTAAAAAAATGCCCGAAAAATCAATATTCTTGTCAAAATGAGATACCTTTACTTAATTGTGAAGAAAAGCGAAACGCGTTCATCGATTTTCATGATCCATGCCTCATTTGGTGCACAGATTATGTGATTTTACGTCAAAGTAATAAGGCTTGACACTTTTTCCCGTTTTGAATTTTTCATGATTTTTTGAAATACAATTTTTTTATTTTTTGCGCAAAAATTATTTTTCTTCTTCATAAATTTATTTATAACTGCGAAACTATTGATTGTGTAAAGAAATAGTATATCAGTAGACTAAAGGAATTGTAATTCTTAATTTTTCTAAATTTGTTTCAGTAAAATCGGACTAGTCGTTCTCGAGTTATGTCAAAAAAAGACCTCAAACGTGACAATTTCCACTATATGATACCTACTAACTTCAAATCGATATATCTGGATTCCTAGACGTGACTCAGCGAAACGCCAGGACACATATTACTTTTTTTTTACCGATATAACTTTTCCCGGTAGTCAGAACCCCAGCGGATCACTGACCCTTACCATTTGTCGCGCAGTGTTCTTACTAACGTTCATATGTTCTTACAGTCCAACTGCGAAAATAATGCTATGCATATACTATTAATTACCGAATAACAACAATTACGTGTTCAAATATATATCCTAGAAGAATTCAAATTAGACATAAAACATAAAATACGTTTTTCATCAATAACAATAAAAGGAAGGAAAGCTTGTTTTGACAAGTTAATTCACAAAAAAATGAAAAACAATAATTTTTATATAAAAAACAAATTAATTTTCATTACACTTGGTAATTCAGTTAATTCCTATTCCTACAATTTTCATGCAATATTATTATGCTGTTTGGATTTTAGTACAATATTATATCATGTTAACATAAATGTTAAAATTTTTAATTTCTATAATAAATGTTCAGTGTAATCCGATTGCATTGACTTAAGTTTATTGTTTATTGAATTAAGCAGTTCAATGATAAAATCTAATTTTAAATTATTTTTACTAACCGAATATTAAAATTTGTAGCTTTCTTCTTCCGCAATCCACATGTTTTGTATTAAATTTCAAACTCATTAGTAAGTTTTATCAAAAACAAATAGATTACTATTATATTATTGTGCCCACAACTATTTACATATTGCGATTTTATTCAACCGAAAACCTGACAATTACGGAAACATATCTAAAAGTAATCGATACGAAGGTGTATAAAATTAACCAAAAAAAGTTAAAAACGACTCTAATAGATTTTTTATGTTTATTTTTGAAAGTTAAGATAATGAACTTAACATTCAATATTATAAAAAAAATGTGGTTTTAGTATAGTTAAATAGCAAAAACTATTTTTGCAATAAAAATGTTAGAGGTTACAAATTTAGTTTTTATGTAAGAAAAAGATTTTTATGTTTGAGTGAAATTTAATGTTTTGAATGCTTGCTTCTTCATGTTTTTTCTTGAACTTTATACTTATGTGATTTTTGATGTTTAGAAATTTAAATTGAAAAAAGAAAAATAATAATAGTTGAGAATTGATGGTTTTAATGTTAAATTAAAAAACATTAACAATGTGTTGCGATACCATAATCAAAAATCAGGTGTATTATTTAAGAAATTTAATTAACACGACTGTAGAATGCTCAATTTGAAACATTGCTAATGAAAACGAGATTTAAGTCTCATCCTCTATGCCATTTTTAACATTCTGATGTTGGTGCAATACAACCAAGCTAAGTAAAAGCTAATATTGCAGTCGATAGGTCTTGAAGACTCTAGTAACAATTACCAAAACTACGAGTACCGGTTGTTAAAGTTTTTGCACAATATTTATTTCTCTTTCTATGTTTGTTGATTATCTCAGGTATCAACCCTCACCCCTCAGGTATCTACCACAGTAAATATCGAGTAGTACACAACCACTTCTCCTGAATAATATACGTTCAACAGGAAGCCATTCTACTTCAAAGAGTCTTACATTAACTTAAAACTACAAATAGAATTTAAATGCAAAAACTCGAAGTGGTACTTGTAAAAGGGAGATTGATCACATCGCATCACCACATCTTGGCAGACTTGAAAAAAAACTGGACCAACAAATTATGCAAACGATTCTAATAAATTTTATCACAGTCTTAATTTTCATTTTATAATGGTATTAATGGTCACTATTTTAACTAGTTTTTTTGTTGATTCAAAATATAGTTTGATATCGTATAATGAATTTCGAGTAGTATCCAATATAAACCTACTAAAGTAAAATTAATATTGTTTTTTTTTAAATTATATTCAGAAAGAAAAAGTCCAAAAATTTAAAAACTTTTGTGATTGTGTGAAAAAAAGTAAAGTTAAATTTTTCAAACAAAAAAAAATGTGGTATTTCGTTAATTTACCAAATTTTACAATAGTTATTAATCGGACAGAAATTTGGTTCATGGATGCTTCATATAAATTTTAATCAGCCAACGATTCAATTATATTAATGCCAACAAACACCGGATGTATCGGTACAACTTTATATTCATCCCAATTTTAATCAACGAAACATTTACCTAAATCTTAATCAAATCGGTATTTATTTGCACTATAATTGGCTAATGATGTGACAGTAAGCTGGTCAGTGGAGACCTTATAGAAATCATGGGGTGAGTGAAATGTTGTTATTTATTAATTATATTTGATGTGGTGATGGTAATGATCTTGGTTCCTCTGGATTTTTGGGGTCGTCAGAGTCCCTTTTCTTTGCACTTTGGAGCGTAACGCGTCCATTTCAGCATTTGCAATATGCTGAGGAGCTAGATCTAAACTTACGGACTGAATGTGGTCGGAAGCCACTCTAGACGCACGACTTCTTGGTAGTTCCAGGTTGTTGTTCAAAGTTCAGGAACTCACTGCTGCTCGTTACATACTTCCTTACCTTCCTTACCAAAAGACAAAATAGATAATAAGTGAAACACTCTATGATTTGTATCTTGTTACATACACATTTAAGCATACAATGTAATAAACCATAAGATAATTATATTGTGCTCTCTATTGTAATAAACTCATTACTGAATTATAATCTAGTTATTACTTCGGTCAGAAAGACCTAAGTATTACATTCATGAGCCAAAAGTGAAATTCTTACCCACACTTTTTTTGGCATTTCTCGACGTTTTAAGCCGGCCGGCAGGCTGGCCGTCATTACCTACGCTGCAGGGAAAACCGCTGGAGGGATTTCAAAAATTTTTTTCTAAAAATAGGTATACTCAAGGGACAGGTTCGATAGGACGTTGTGTTCGAAAACTGTACCGGAAGTGTGTCAAAAAAGCATTAAGTGTGTCAAAAACAGCAAATTTTCATATTTTTGGCTTAAAAAACGTTCATTTTAAGTGATTACGAGTAGGAACATTGAATTTGGAGAAATCTTGATGGTCGGAATTGGTACGTGAGACCAAAATCTAGATTATTGCATAATGCATTATAAGTTTGTCAAAAAAATTTTGTCAAGTGTGTCAAAAGAAAGATTTTTATTTATTTTTTTACCTAATTTTTTGGAAAAAAAAAATAAAATTAATTGTTTGTTTGAAATGAAATTTTATTATTATTATAAAGAATTATGGCATAATAAGTTTGTCAAAAAACTAATGTCAAGTGTGTCAAAAAATGATTTCATTTATTTTTTTAGCCAATTTTTTGGAAAAAAATGTAGCTGATTTTATGACGAAATGTAATTGAAAAATATGGAGGGGATGAAATCTCACAGCTCTGAGATATCAAGACTTCGGTCTGGGTTAAGGATTTTGATATAGTTTTCGGCAAAAAACTTTTATGCGGACATGGTTTTTAGTTACACTCAGCAATCTACTCAAATACCTCTCCATTTAGTGTCTCGAGAAAATATTACAAAATCACAAATTCATATTTCTTTCAAAATTCCAAAAATATGGTAAAAAATAAATAAAATCAAACTTTTTCCAAAATCCTAAAAATATTCCAAAAATTATTACAAAATCAAAAATTGAAACTTTTTTCAAAAATTCTGAAATTATTGCAAAAATTATACAAGATCAAAAATTGAAACTATTTTCAAAATTCCAAATATTAGAATAAAATCAAATATTTAAACTTTTTCTAAATTCTAATAATATTCCAAAAATTCTTAAAAATTCAAAAATTGAAACTTTTTTCAAAATTCTAAATATATATAAAATTAGAAAATTTTTTTTTAATTCTAAAAACATTCCGAAAATTGGAATAAAATCAAATATTTAAACTTTTTCTAAATTCTAATAATATTCCAAAATTTCTTAAAAATTCAAAAATTCAAACTTTTTCCAAAACTAAAAATATTGCAAAAATTATAACAATATCAAAAATTGAAACTTTTTCCAAAATTACAAAAATTATAATAAAATCAAAAATTCAAAATTTTTTCAAAATTCTAAAAATATTCCAAAAATTCTTACAAAATCAAAAATTGAAACTTTTTCAAAATTCCAAAAACTATAACAATTCAAAGATGTCCAGGTCCAATTTCATTTTCATTTTCAGTAAACTATTCAAAAACCTTCAACTTAGCGATTCGAGAAAATATTACAAAATCACAAATTCATATTTCTTTCAAAATTCCAAAAATATTGTAAAAATTATAATAAAATCAAACTTTTTTCAACATGTTAAAAATATTCTAAAAATTATTACAAAATCAAAAATTGAAACTTTTTTCAAAATTCCAAAAATTATAAAAAATCGAAAATTTAAAATTTTTCAAAATTCCAAAAATATTCCAAAAATTCTTACAAAATCAAAAATTAAAACTTTTGCCGAAATTCTAAAAATATTGCAAAAATGATTACAAAATCAAAAATACATACTTTTTTCAAAATTCCAAAAATATTTCAAAAACTATAACAAATTCAAAAATTTTCATGCTCAATTTCATTTTCAATTACATTTACGTCATAAAAACAGCTACATTTTTTTCCCAAAAAACTGGCTAAAAAAATCAATGAAATCATTTTTTTACACGCTTGACATTATTTTTTTGACAAACTTATAATGCCATAATTCTCTATAATAATAATATATTTTCACGTCATACAAATTATTTATTTTATTTTTTTCCAAAAAATTGGGTAAAAAAATAAATAAAAATCTTTCTTTTGACACACTTGACAACATTTTTTTGACAAACTTATAACTAATAATAATAAAATTCATTTCAAACAAAATTTTACACAAGGACAGCTGTTTTGTTTTTGACCGATGCAAAATATTAAAATGTTTTATATGCTGGGGCTTTAATCACAAAGCAGATAACTGCAAGATTGGCGCGTGCTGCTACAAGTGTGGTAAGAAAGATCATGTAGCAGGTGGGTGTAGTGCTGATCATCCAGTTTGTTTAAACTGCATGAGGATGAAGACCAAATTAGGGATTAAACAACTTGATATAAACCATGAAACAAAAAACTTACAATGTCCAGTTTTTCAAAGGAAACTAAAACAACAACAACTAAATAGATACAAGTAGCAATCAAATAGTTTTAAGTGCTTATATTTAAATATCCAAGGTTTAAATAATAATTTCAATGAACTAGAAATAATGTTATTAAATGGTGATTATGAATTTATATTGCTAAGTGAAACGCATCTGGTGGATTTAGATGTTGACGCATTGGTGGGTCTAAGCGAGTATAACTTAATAAGATGTGACTCAATCTCGAGTCATACTGGTGGGGTTTGCATTTATATAAAAAAACACTGGAATATGTCTATTTTAAAAAATGAATCCTACAACCTCGAATTTTGGTGGTTAAGTGTTAAAGTTTCATTTAAACAGGCAATAATTTTTTTGGCGGTTTTCTACAGAGCGCCAAAATACTTGGATGCCAATACAGAGTTCTTTAACTACTTCAATACATACATAAGTGAGATTAGTGATAATAGTAGTAAAGTTTGCATATGTGGAGATCTGAATATAAATTGGTTGTCAAATGATAGAGGGAAAGTAAAAGTTAGCCAAATTATTGATGATTGTGGACTTAAACAAATTGTTACGGATTGTACTCGAATAACCAATTTTTCGAAAACTTTGATTGATTACGTGATAGTCAACGACTATTACAATATTAGTGCAACAGCTCAAAACTATTTAAAGATTAGTGATCATGAATCAATTGAATTGTGTATAAAGGATAATTTAGGAGAGAGAAAAGTTGAAAATAGTATTATAAAAACAATTAAATATAATAAAGAGTATTTTCGTTGTCTTGTAAGTAAAAATGATATTGGAACAATATACTTTCTAGATTGTGATTTTAAGGCCGAGCAGTTCAGTTTAAACTTAAGGAATTTAGTGAATAAATTTGTTTGTGTAATAAAAATAGACAATGATACTAGTAGTTTGTGGTTTAATAGTGATTTAAGAAAAATAAAACGCAAAAAAATTGTTCAATATGATAAAGCATGTTTAGTAAACAATTATTCAGAGTGGTCTAAATATAAGCATATTAGAAATATGTATAAAAGTAAAATTCGCTAATCAAAATAGTACATTATGATGCTAGGACGTAAAGCTAAAGATTTTGGACGGATGGGGAGTTTGCAAATCGAGGCGCTAGCCGAGATTTGCACCCACATTTAGTCCAAAATAGCTTACGTCCGTGCATCATATACTATTTTTTATACGCCGCAAGCAAAATATTTTAAGAAAAGTAAATTAAAATTATAAATTTTCATAAATTTTAAAATAAAAATATGTGGAACAAGTAACCTTTGACAAAATATTTATTATTTTTTCCAAATTATTGTGTAGCTATGACAACAGATGATAACAACCAGCGTTGGTTAAAAACACTGTTTTTTTAAAAAAAAACAAAAAAAACTGTTTTTTTTGTTTAAAACGCGTTTTTTATTGTTTAAAACAGTTTTTTTTGTTTTTTTTGTGTTTTTTTTGTTTTTTTTTGTGTTTTTTTTGTTTTAAATATGTTTTGTACTACAAAGATTCGTTTTTTTGGTTTTAAATGAAAATATGTAATTGGAGTGAAAAAACTCCAAAGAAAATAAGTGTTTTAAATATTCTCAGATTAATAAGGGTCGTCTAAAGATTTTCATCTGAAGAGGGTCTGTACGTCCAAATGTTCTTAGATTCTTTGAAAATGCTCAATATATTCTGAAAGATTCTCAAGATTTTGTGGCTATTCTTAAGGATCACGTTTAAGATTCTCAAGATTTCTTGAATATTCTCAGTAGCTACTCAAATAGTTGTCCCAAGATGACTAAGAATAGTTAACACCTCAATCTAATGGCATTGTTGTATTAATTGGCTAACGTAAACTTCAGAAATTTGAATTATGATAAGAACTCTGCGACCTACGCATTTCCGAGTCGTGATGCACCTAAATAGTTCAACTTGAAAAGATTATGGAAAACAGGTAAACGATTTGATTAAATAGATAAATTAAGTTTCTGATTGTAAATCACAGATTACGATATTGATACCATTCATATAAGAATATTCGCTGTAACGATATAGTGCCTTTAACAAAAAATCTATTGAAAACAACAAGATTTTGAATTTTTAAAGCAATATAATTTTATTTAAATTTAAAATATAACATAATGTAACGGAGACAAAAATGCTGAATATGCGTGTTTGATTATTTTTTGAATCACAATTGATGGCCAAAAATAAAATCTAAATCATGTCGTCACTGCTTCTAAATTTGATTCATTTGTTCAAAGCATTTGCGACTGGTTTTAAAATTTGATAAAGTTCCTCAACCTATTTAATTAAGCCTTTGTTAAGCATCTGGTAAAAAATGTTAATATATATCACTGATATGAAATACGTAAGCTAATCTTTAATTTCCTTTTCAAAATTGAGATGTTCCTTTTGATCCACAGGAATAGCATATATTTACCACTTTTTTATTTAACAATTAAACAAATTGCTCTTGATCCTCCATTGAACGTCTGTCGGGAATCGAATAACACATCCTTCAGCACATTTCTAATAATAGTTTGGCTAATATTGACAAACGAGAGAACGTGAGATATTACATACCACAGGAAATAGTAGTAAGATATCACTACCTAGTCAACCCTAAATTTTATCTATGAAGTATTCCTTGGTAATGGCACGTTATTGCTTACTCGAGGAATCGAGCTTTGATATTTCTCTTTGTGTGGGCTTTAATAATTGAGGAAGACAGTGCGTCACATGATCAAGGAATATAACACTAGCCGGATTATTGGCAACCCCCTTTTAATTTTGTAATTTTGCAAATTTTTAAGACATTTTCTTTTTATCTCTTATTTTATTTTTATTTTATGTATCCTATCCTATCATCATGGGATATGTCATATTTTATATGTGATAGAATTTATTGTTTAGTTATTCCTTCTTTGAAAAAAAAAACAAAACATAAAGATTTGCGTTCATCAACACCTTACAACGCATTTTATTAACAAAAAACATATGAAAGCTTTAAAATTTTTTAAAATTTTAATGACGCTTAAGGTACCAAAAGGTGGTCAAATGTATTAAAAACGGTAAAACACGACAACGTACAACAGTTCTATTGGATAGCAAATAAGCAACATTGCAATATTTAAAAAAAACAATTTTTGTTTAAAACATTGTTTTTTTCAAAAAAAACAATTTGTTTTAAACACTGTTTTAAACAGTGTTTAAAACAAAAGTGTTTAAAACAAACCAACTCTGATAACAACTATTTTAATTGGATAATGAAATTTTGAATTGAGGGTTGCTTTGATAAAAATTTTTATTTTTCATAGAATTTAAACAAATGCAAATGCTTTTTACTTTTTTGGACGTAGCTATGACAACAAAATAAATAGCTGAAAAGTGATACTTTAAAGCCGCAAATCACAGTAATAAAGTAACACTTTAATATGTAGGCGAATAAAAAAGTAATTTTATTAAATCAAAAATAAACAAATGTAGTGATCAATCAGCAATGTGGAAAAATATTAAACGTTATGTACTAAAAAAACCGATATCTGAAATTAAAGATATTTTATTCAATGGTGTATTAGTTTCTGGTGATCAGTGTATTACCAGTAGTTTCAATGAATTTTTTGTAAACAGCATCGTTAGTTTAAATAAAAGCATTCCTTTTGTTCGATATGAAAACAATATGAATAATATAACAAGTGTTTTTAACTTTAAAATCTTAAATATAAATGAACTGTACAATGTTATAAAAGGAATAAATTCCAAAAATGATATGAACTTTGTAAATATGAATATTGTTAAGGACTGTTTTGATTTAATAGGTGAAAATCTACTATCCATAATTAATAATTACTTAGAAAGTGGAATATTTCCTAATATTTGGAAAGATACTATTGTAAGACCAATAGAGAAAATTAACAACACAAAAAAATGTAACGAATTTAGACCAGTGAATATGATTAGTAATGAAGCTAAAATTTTAGAGAAGGTAGCTAGTTTACAACTTATAGAATACTTAGAAAGCAAAAATATTATTTTTTCTCATCAATCTGGTTTCCGTCAGTTTCACAGCTGTGAATCTCTTGTAAACCTAGTTGTAACGAATTGGAAAATTGCTGTACACAATAAGAAAGTAATTATTTCAGTTTTCCTGGATCTTACCAGAGCATTTGAAATAATAGAAAGAGAAATATTGTTGTTGAAGCTTCAGGAATATGGAATTAAGGATACTGAGCTGCGTTGGTTTCAATCATATTTAAGTGGAAGAACACAGAGAACAATGGTTAACAACGTTCAATCGGATCCACGTAATGTGGATATAGGAGTTCCACAAGGTTCGGTACTGGGAGTGACATTGTTCCTTCTTTACATTAATGATATTCATAAAATCATTAAAGATTCAACTATTTTTTGTTTGCGGATGATACCTTGCTCTATGTAATCGGGGACTCTGTCGAGGAATGCGCCAGTAAAATTAGTGGGGACTTGAAGAAACTGGATCTGTGGTTTAAAATGAACAAATTAAAACTCAATACAGATAAAACTAAATGTATGTGTGTAAATGTGCAATTTAATGATAACATTTTCATTAATAATAATAAAATCGAGATTGTAAATAAAATTAAATACCTGGGGGTTATAATAGACAATAAGTTAGATTTTGATGAAAATTTGAACTACGTTTGTAAAAAAATTGCAAAATAAGCAGGGTTGTTAATATACACGTATAAAACGTTTTATACGTTACACGTATAATACGTAACGTATAAAACGTATAAAACGTATATAACGTATAAAACGTATAATACGATTTTGTTTTTGAAATTCATTCATAAAAAATTAAAAATGCTTCTTACATTAGATATTAATTATAATTTTAGTAAAAATATATATCATATAGTAAATAATTAATAATAGTAATTATATAGTAAAAATATAATTACGTAGTTTTAAATTATTTATATATTTCATAAATTATAACAAAAACTATTTAACTTCTAGATGTTATTTGAATGTCTATTTTTATACTTTATACGAAAGACTTTGTTTCCGTACATTAAACTGGCTAATAATTTTTTATTCACTAGATTTGAAGAGATTTTTTTGAGATTTTTTTGAGCACTCAAGCAATTAAATTATTTTTGAATTTTTCAACACGTATACTATATGATTTTCTTTCATTTTGATTTCAACATTTACTTAATGGGAAACATTTTGGATTAGAAATATTTGGCTCATGAACTTAATTATTTGGCATCATGAAATGTTATTGAATATATAAAATATGGTTCAATCCAACTTCAGCTCCTCCCATCTAATAAGAACAGCTGGGAAATATTATGTTGTTAGAATAAATGTCGCTTTTTTCATAGCAGTTAGGGAAATTATTAGAGATTATTAGAGAGATGTTTTTAAAAAATTTTGTTGTGTGAATCTGGGTTGCACCACTTCCAATTAATAGACACAGTTTGAAAATAACCGGTTCTTGCAGATCAAATCTTCTTTTTATACAAAAGTTGTAATAGTTAAAATATGTATTTACGTCAAACGAAAAAGTTTAGTGAGAAGATTATTGAGTAAGTTCAATTTTGGTCATTGATGAATAAATATTAGGTATGGTTGGAAATGTCAAATTATTGCAGACTAAATTTGTTTTGAAAACAAATAATTATATTTTGAAAAGAAGCATTTACGTTAAATGTGGAAGTTTTCTGAACTAATAGGAATAGTTGGGTAAGAAATTATCATGACGACGCTATATTTTCTAAAGCAGATATTCCTATTAGTACCGAAATCTAGGCCTTTTAAATATTAAATATCACGAGTACGATGAATAATACGCCCGCGATAATGTTATATAAATGTATTTTTATTTATTAAGGATTTTACTTTTATACGGTATAAAACGTAAATGATTGTGTGTTTTTATAGAATATTTCTAAAAGAACGGCTGTGCATATTTATAATGTATTGATAAAACCATACTTCGAATATTGCTCATCCATTTTATTTTTATGTAATAAACAAAATCTAAGTAGACTTCAAAAATTACAAAATAAAGCAATGCGTGCCATATTGAAGGCTAAAAGACGTACAAATAGAAATTTAATGCTGGAAAAATTAAATTGGCTTAATGTGGAGCAGATAATTAATATGAATGTGTTGATTTTAGTGTTTAAAATCAAAAACGGTTTATTACCTAATTATTTGAGAGATAAACTAAAATATGTGAATGAAGTCCACAATTATGATTTAAGAAATAATAGTACATTATGATGCTAGGACGTAAAGCTAAAGATTTTGGACGGATGTGGAGTTTGCAAATCGAGGCGCTAGCCGAGATTTGCACCCACATTAAGTCCAAAATAGCTTACGTCCGTGCATCATATACTATTTTTTATTCGCCGCAAGCAAAATATTTTAAGAAAATTGGTTTATTCTAAATTAAAATTATAAATTTTCATAAATTTTAAAATAAAAATATGTGGAACAAGTAACCTTTGAAAAAATATTTATTATTTTTTCCAAATTATTGTGTAGCTATGACAACAAATGATAACAACTATTTTAATTGGATAATGAAATTTTAAATTTAAGGGTTGCTTTGATAAAAATTTTTATTTTTCATAGAATTTAAACATATACAAATCTTTTTTACTTTTTTGGACGTAGCTATGACAACAAAATAAATAGTTGAAAAGTGATACTTTAAAGCCGCAAATCACAATAATAAAGTAACACTTTAATATGCAGGCGAATAAAAATTAGATTTTAGTTTGGAATTTATGGGAAGTGATAAATCAAAAAACATGCTCATGCATAAGGGAATAAAAATGTTTAATGATCTACCTAATGATCTAAAGGGGGAGCAAGCATTAGCTAAATTTAAGAGTCAAAATATACTGCAAAGAAAATTTTTTGTTATAGATTATTTTATTTTTTGCTGTGGATTATTTTATTTTATTTTTTTCTTTCTTTATTCTGTTTTAGTTTTTGGTTGTTTTGATTTTTTAGATATTTAATTTTTTGAATTTTTTTCTAATTACTTTAAACTTTTTCTTTAAATTTTATTTGGGATATTATAATGTTTGTAAACAAATAGTAGATCTATGATCTAAATGAAAACATATAAATAATTAAATAAATAAAAAGTAAATAAATATTTTTGGAATTTTGAAAAAGTTTGATATTATTTAATTTAACAATATTTTTGGAATTTTGATTATAATTTTCCGGCAACGTATTGATGTTCCGTGTTAATTTTGTAATAAATTTTTAAACAGAGATAAAAAATACTTGTACTTTAACAAAGAGTTATGTCTGATATACATCGCTGCCCAAAACTAAAAACCTTGTCCTCATAAAAGATTTTTGCCGAAAACTATATCAAAATCCTTAACCCAGAACGAAGTCTTGATATCTCAGAACTTGAGATTTCAGCCCCTCCATATTTTCTATTTCAAAATATCATTCTGCTCAACAATTTTAAAAAATTCACGGTTGTAGAAATTTTTCCAAGATTGAACAAAAACTATTATAGCAGCTGGATCATGTAAAATGTTATTTGAAGTGGGTTGAGTGGCCAATTACTAGTAATAAATATGTGTTTGAAGTAGAATATCAATAGCCAGTAATGCGTATTAATGTGTATTGATATTCTACTTCGGCATATCAATAAGTAATAGACAGTAATGAATTTATTGACGATTCGTTCGAGAATTTTTAGTGCCATTTTCAGGATTAAAAGAAAATAAATAAATTCATATAGTTGCTTAAATTCGCTGGCAGTACAGTGTTTATATCTTGAGCTGTTGTGTGATTAGTAGGGCAACCAAAAATATGCTCTATAAAAACGATTTTAAGCGCTTAAAATATGCTCTAAAAAAACTATTTTATGCATTTAAAATATGCTCTAAAAACCGAAAGAAAACATGGAAATATATATGTTTTCAGAATTTTGTTTTTAATTCGATTCCTAAGAGGTCGCTGTGCTTTGATCATAGCTACGGGACTAGCTTACCTGAGATAGTGAGGTATATATCTAAGCTTTTGTCAGCTATCATATACTGCAGACCTGAGATATTACGAGTGTCAGTAATGGTATTACTGCAGATATTGACAACTATTAAATATTAATTACAGCAGTTAATTAAATTTTTTTTTACTAAAATCTAAACTGCCAAAATCCCGTAAAGTTCTTTCGTTCTCAAAAATTGTTACCAAAAAAAAAATTTTCAAAATTTTGCGAAGTTATCCATTTTATCCGTTATTGTTCTTACAACGACGATGTAAATGAATGTTTCTGCTCAAAACTTTGCCGAAACCATTCAATTCGGAATTAATAAATTTTCGTTTCAAAAATGAAACCCCAACAAAAATATTTGTATTAAATTGACGCTGATATAATCGTCTCTGGCCCTGCAAGGAAAGATAATTTGTTAAACAAAGAGATAATAAGATAGATAATTTGACAAAACACTGTGATTCGTACTAAAACTCCTAAAGAAGTACTCTAAATTTTGTCTTCAGGAGTTAATATGAAAGAACTTCTTTCACACCGAAAAAGATTGAAAACCCACCAAAGTTTCCATACACAGTTAAAATTAAGCTGAATATGTAATGCAAATTGCTACACATATAGGTACAACGGAAGTCTCCATTATAAAACAATGCAAAGCTTGCTTTAAAAATAAATTTAATGCTCTTTGCATTACCAAGTTGTTTACAAACTTCAAGCGTAGCAAGTTGTTTTCTAACTTCTACCATTAGTATAAAAAATAAATTATGATGGTAGTGTTGTAATAAAATTTGTAGTGTTGCATTAGAATTAGTTTTAATGCAACATTCACTTTGCAATTTAATAATAACTTGCTATACATAACCCATATTGCTAAGCTTGTATTAAAAATTGCAGTAACTTTTTCAACTGTGTATCATTATCCCACATATTATTCTAAAAAAATTTTCAAAAGAATTTTCACGTTTTAAACTAAAATCTTCCACAAATTTTATAAATATGATATTTTTTTTTCATGCTTTTGGTCAATTGAAAGTTGGTCAATGTCCAGCTCGTAATCAAAAAAGGAATGGAATGTGATATTTAAAATTATACACCAATAGCCCAAGGTACAATTTTGTCTATCATTCTATTATATTTATATCAACGAACTGTTGGAAATCAGCAGTAAATCAATAAATAGTTTTGCAGACGATAGTACACTGCATAAGTCATTTTTCTCCTATTTTCAAAGGGTAAATGCACGAACAAATAAATGGTAATGTAAATGCATGTCGTAAATGAAACGAGAACCTAAAAAATGTTGTGACCACAATTTGATCAATTTTAACTCCACCAAAACACAGTTACTGACAGATTGTTTGCAGAACGAAGGCTGACTCAATAACGATGGTTCAATTATTATGTGTAAGCATTTGTTTATTGGGAGTCACAATTTCCAATGAATTACTCTGTAACGATCCCAAAAGGCCGATGAAAAAGAGCGCTTCTAAAAAAATTGATCTCATCAATAGATGTGAGAAAAATAAATGTTGTCAAGTTTGGTACACTCCTGCCTGGCTCTTTATGAGTCCGTTAAAAAACATGCTATACGAATTGTATAGATGACGAAAAGTTAGGATCAAATCTTGATTTCCTACAACATCTTCACACTGTTGCTCATGGCCCCGAATGCCTCTTTGGCCCCAAAAGATTCTTTGCCAGAACTGCATATAAATGGACTGCTCCAATTTTTTCGCAATACCAATTTGTGTAAGTTTCATCAAAATGTTTGCATGGAATCAAAGAAAATTAAAAAAATTTGCTACATCAAAAAACATATTTTCAATGATAATAGTCTAACATCAGTTGAGAATTCAACTTGAGTAAATAGTGTAATTGTTGAAGATTCAACTTCGAAATATCATTCATTCGTGAATAGCGCGACTGCTGCCAAAGGATCTGAACTCATTGGCATTACTAAGGATAAGAGTTCGAATCACAACCGAAATACGCAAAAGAGAAAAACCGCGTTTTCTCTGAGATAAATTCAACCACACATTTGAATTGAAAAAATTCAAATTATTTCCTAAGTTACTCGAGATCATAATTGCTCACAAAAATGCCAAACAGTTAAACTGTAGAGATCACTCACTGTCATAGCGAAAGAATGCAGAAAGATTTCTTTGTCCGTACAGCGAACAAATGGAATGCTTTATAATATTAAACTATTCTTGACACTTAAACGAGTCAACAAAAATTTCGTTTTCCATTTGCAGCCTATAGCACATCAAAACACAGAGCAACAAATTTCAGAGTGGTGGTTTTCGTTTAAAATTCAATTTACTTTTAGCGCGAATTTTATATAATTGATTGGTGAATTACGTTCTGAGTTAAATCTGGTACAGAATAAAAATAACGCATTTTCAGAAATATGCGAAACCAAGGGTTATTCAAATTACATAAAATAATTGAAATCTTCGTAAAAAAAAGTCAACCGTCTACATGACATTCCACTCGACCGCTTCCCACCCCTTGCCCCACAAAACAGAGTTCTAGTTCCAATTTCTAGGAGGTTACTATGTCTTTTTTATAGATGAGATTTTACAAATTATGGAATTCTAAGTTAAGGGGATGGAACGCACACCAATATTTTCACAACCAATGCTGGTGTTCCCCAAGGTTCTGCACTCTCACCAACCTTGTTTCTTCTATACATTAATGACTTACTTATTTCCACAGTGCACCCAATCCATAGTTTTGCTGATGACAGCACATTGCATGCATCACATGCATCTCCTAAATTTCGATCTCATACTGCAGTTATTACTGATAGAGAGCTACTAATTGATTCTATCAACAAAGATCTGGAGCGTATAATGGAATGGGGAGATCGTAATCTTGTTTCATTTAATCCAACCAAAACCAAACTATGCCGTCTTTCACGAATAGAGCGACATAAAAATTTCCCTATCAAAATAAACCACGAGGAATTGCGTGAGGTTGAATCAGTTAGACTTCTTGGAGTGGATATTCAAAATAACCTGAAATGGAATAAACATGTGTTCAACCCCGCTAAATCTGCAATGCAAAAATTAGGATTCTTGAGTCGATGTAAAAAGTATTTCAATCCCGAGCAAATTTTGCTAATCTTCAAGTCTTTTATTCGTCCATGTATGGAGTACTGCTGTCATGTTTGGGGAGGTGCTTGTCAGTCAACAATAAAATGTCTAGACTCAGTACAGAGAAAAGCAATACGGTTGATTGGTAATACCGAACTAACGGACCAGCTTGATTCACTCCAGCACAGAAGAAATGTGGCTGAATTATCAATCTACTATAAATATAACTTTAGCGAATTCTCCTCTAAGGAAATTCAAAATATCCTTCCATCGTGTGCGCAGTATAATCGACAAAGAAGAGCTGCCGAGTTATCCCTTCCATTTATTGTACAAATACCTCGTTGTAGAACTGTGTCCTTTCAGAACGACTATTTTAATAGAGTGGCCAAATTGTGGAACTCAATGCCTCCCTCTGTATTTCCCGATGAATTTTCCCCTCAGGCATTTAAAGAAAATGTCCATAATCATTTAAAACAATTAGTATAGTTATCCCCATATCCCCATTCCTTCCCTTTTCCTCATCTCCTTCCTTTATAGTTGACATGGTATCTTCGGATATTCAAAGAGTCTAAATAATTAATATTTCATATTTAGTGTGCTAAACATGTCTAACTAATTAATAAAAAAAAAAACCCAACACAAACATTTTCGGTAATGTGTCAACAGCCAAAAAGCTCAATCTTTCATATGACACCTATCTGAATGGCATAACAAGCGGTAAGATTTTTTATACGATTACTAAGCTGCTTAAACTAGGACAAAACAAAACTAGGATTAACAGCTTTTTATAGCCGTTCTAAGACCTTAGGATGATAGGACCTATAGATGCTCAGAAAACATATTGTTAAGGTCCAGCAAACACCAAAGTCTTGGCACTAGTGTTCCATTTTCAAAAGACAGGAGCCTAAATATTAATGCCGCGATGATAAAATATACCCAATTTTTCGATGCACATATTTTTGTGCATATTGTCACCATCAATCTAGAAAAAAACTGGTTAAAAGAAAAAACTGGAAAGAAAAAACTGGTTGAAAATTATTTGAAAATATGCGGACGTTTGGTGAAGTATGGAATAATATTCCCTAAAAATATGTATTAAAGCTCATAATGTAAAAAAACTCATAATTTTGCAAAATATGCAAAAATATGCACTTTTGGTGAAATATGCATTTATATGCATTTTAGAGTAAAATATGCAAAAATATGCTCTAACAAGTAGGGCTTAAAAGTCTTAGTTTTACCTGAAACAGATTTCAAGCTTAATCATTTTTTAATTAAGTGCTGTTAAAAAAACATGCTAGTGCATATTTTTGGTTGCCCTAGTGATTAGCATCCAATTGAGGACTTGATTGCAAATTAGAGTTGGTTGGAAAATATAGGAGCTATTTTGTGGGCTATCGTATCGTTATCTGGGAATCACGATTGAAAAAATTAATGAGATATTATCGTTATTTGCTTTAATTAGTTCTTTTAACTTCTAACATCAACAATGTTATCGGTACAAAAACACAATGAAGCCAAAATCATTATTTATATGTGAGCAACCATCTTCAAATCTGTATATTGTGTACGATTTTAGAAAATCGCAATGAAATACAAAACAAAATTGTATACAAAATTTCACTATCAATACTAAAATCAACATGTGATACTGTTTTCAAGAAAAGGGTCGTCGAAAAACAAAAATATGAATGCATGCAAAATAATGACGTCGATTATTCTGAAAATTTCTCGAGTTTTCTTTGTAAAGAAATTGACCTCGAATAATCGAGAAATCTAGCAGAATTGTATTTAAAGACGAATTATTCAAAAGAAGTACTGTGTATTGTTTTAGACACTGTATTTCTACGACCAACTGTTGGAGTATTTCTACAACCAACTGTTTGCTGTATTGTTTTCTTGTTGTTAAACAGTAAAAATATTGAAGTTTTATTAAAACCTGGTGTTTGTGCTTAGGAAGTAATAATAAATTCCAGAAGGAGATTTTTCAATTACGTTTATCGAATTAAGAGTTAGACCAATTCGACTAAGATAAAAAAACGTGATAATATTTTTACAAAGATTTTACAAAGACAGCTTAAAATATCTGGGAAATTACCTAATATATATTAAAAAGTTATTGTGAAATATAAAACCAATATTTATATAACTTATAATAAATGCAGTGTAAACTTTAGGTTGGTTGATATGCAAATTTACGAATTTGACAAAGAAAAAATCGAATCCACTTTGTCTACTTTTTATTCTTCTTGAAACTAAACAAACGAAAAATATCGTATTTCAATTAGCACATTAGCAAATTTGTGAAGTTGGTATCGGACTAGTATGACACTAAAATATTTTGTAAAACAAATATAATTTGACTCACTTTTGCATTAAAAGTTGTATAGCTAATATTGTTATGAAAATCATTTACAAACATTTGTATATCGGCGCTTCAAAAACAAAACTTGAAAAAAAAAATCATAGTTAAATCTTTGTTTAAAATACCATGAAATTAATTAAGCTAACAACCGTAGCGCAAACAATAAAGAGAGAAAATTATTTATTTTAATTATACAAATAAAAATTCGGTTTACTATGTATGACCAGTAGCTCCAAATATTATGATGATTGGTGATTATTAATGCTGCAGTTTTAATGAAAAAGAATTACAAACAAATGACATCATCAAAATAAATATTTAATCAATGCAAATAAATATATAATTTCTTTGTCAATGTTATTTATTTATTTACGATTGTATTTCGTAAGAATATGTTAAGTTGACTCAATAAAAAATTGCAATCGTAGTTATTTCATAGATAAAGTTCCTCAATGAAGCTTAAATTAATATATGCATTATATATTTTTGTTTTGATTCTTTTGAAAGAAAAATTTCTCTTCGTTTCATATATATAGACACTTTCTTTCATTCACGATAATCGCTTGGACATAAAATTGTCGTGACTTTTGTAAAAGAAAAATTATTTGTATTAGAAAAATAATAAAATAATATGTATAAATTATTAATTTAATCCAATAACTGTTTGTTCGATCTTGCGTGCATCATCAATGATTATATAATTTAATAACTAAAAAACCAAGGAAAATAAGAATTGATTTAATATTTGAAAATAAATTATTTTGTTTTAATTATCATAAATTACATAAATCATAATCATTGTGTTTAGCAATAAATTTTATATTGCTTTAATGATTGTGTGAATGATTTTTATTTAGCGTATGCTTTTTGTTGTGATACATTAAAAATAAAAATAAAACTTAAAATAGGAAGATTTTCCTATGAAATCTACATAAAACAAAACATGAATACACATTAAATGAGCTTACAATCGATTTGATTGCGCGTCTTTTAGTTAAATTAAATAGTAATTTAATACAGTACAAAACATACAATTTAGTTAAATTAAATAGTAAAATTAAAAAGTAAAATATTTGAACATTAGATGTTTATATCGAGTGAGTCTATCCATGCTACTACATCGGGAGTTGCCAATTGGATGTCTGAGATGTTGCCATCGTATCTTCGAATTGGACACACAGTTGCAATGTGTTTTATGGTTTATTGGGGAGCGCGGCAGTTACATTAAGTGGACTCTGAGATGCCCTACTTGTAGAAAAAATCAGCACAAGGTCCATGATTTGTTCTTATTCGGTTTAATAAAGTCCAGGTATGACGTGGCAGATCGAAACCAGGATGGGCAGAAGTCGGGTAAGTAATAGAAACGCCAGGTGTATAGTAATCCTCCCAGGAAGTGTCCCAGGCATCCAAGATATTAAAAGCAGTTGCCAGCAGTTTTCTGGCAGTTTTATGTGGAGGCTATCTTGACTTCAATCGACAACTAGTGTGGTAACCGTAATAATCGTGCAAGGGTAACGTGCTGTTGTTGGTTACCTTTTTATGTTCACACATGAGCGCATACAAGCATCTGAGTGCAAGTGGAGTAATATTGCTTAACACAGGGAGCCAAGGTAAAGGAGTGGACCTGATAGTACCACTTATAATACGCATCGCGCCATGCAGCTGGCAGTCAACGTGCGGTACACGATTGCGCCATTCTCAGCCACTGAGTTAACCAGATTTAGAGCAGTTGTGCGGAAGGAGGCTGGAGTAGCACCCCATGTCGAGTCTGCCAGTTTGTGTAATATATTGTTTCTCGTTTTAAGTTTTTTTGACGTAATCTCTAGGTGGAGTTTAAAAGAAAGAGTTCTATCGAGTGTAATGCCCAGGTACTTTGGTTGTTGATTGTATTTAATGACAGTGCCATTAAATAACACTGATAGTTCGTATTTAGCCAGTTTGTTGTTTAAGTGGAAACAAGAACTCTCGGTTTTTCTTAGATTAGGAAATAAGCTCCACGTTCGAAAATAGTCATTCATTACCACCAGGTCAGTTGAGAGCAAATCTTCCAAGACACCAATGTCTTTGTTTTGAGTGGCCAGGGTCCAATCATCAGCGTACCCAAATTTCTTTGATGTTGTATCAGGAATGTCATGGATGTGCAAATTAAAAAGTAATGGCGCGAAGACAGAACCCTGTAACAAACCATTGTTAAGCATTTTGGACCTACTACAGGAATTATTTAAATGAACTTTGAATACACGATTACTCAGCATGTTGTTAATCAAGCGTGAGATGGTGCTACAAGGTATTGCATTGATGATTGAACAGCTTATATATAATCCCAATTCGCCAGACTATGTCATATGCTGCAGTGAGAACGATGAAACTGCGCCTGTTTTTAGTTGTTTTTGATACCCAGCCTCGATATAGGATGTTAATGCGAGCAGCTGGTCAGTGCAACTGCGATTAGGACGGAAACCAGCTTGTTCGATTGGGATCTGATCATTCAATATCGGTGCGAATGATGAAGGACTTATATAGTTTTTCTACAATCGTACAAAACTATCGTGTTTAATTAAATGTTTATAGTTTTAGTTCTTTACTCATTTAAGGATTCAAAAGCGAAAAATATTTTTTTTCAAACCAAACCAAAAATGACAGTTTTTGTTACCGCATTACCGCATAATCCAACCTGCGTCCAACTCCTAAACATCCATACCCATATTTTTTCAAAAATTCTAGGTAAAATTCTAGGTTAAAATAAAAACGAAAAGTCGAGATATTTATTTAATGTTTTGGTTTGACAAGTTTTTTAGGATACGATGTGACGTTGATTTTGCTTTTGAAACATTTTATAGGAGAAATTGAGGTTGAATAGAATTTTGTTTTGTATTTCATTGCGATTGTTTAGAATCGTAGCATTACTCTCCACCTAAGCATGCTCGTCCCAAACAGGGCTTAAATCTCTTCTCCAATTGTTTAATTCAAACTATTTTTTCTCATACTGTTTGGAACAGTACTCATACTGTCTCAACTACTTTCTGTCCTTTTCTAAGGCATTGACCATAACTTTGTTTCTTTGTCGACCCAACTTGATGACTCTAGATTCTCATTACTTTTGTTTATAGCACTTATTCACTTTTTCCTATACTAGGGTTTCTCATTTCCCGTAGAAATTATAATTCCGGGAAGCCGAGACAAAAAATATTAAATTCCCGGGATCCCGGGAAATCCCGGAAACGCTAAAAAGCTAGATTTTTCTAATTGGATGGTAGAAAAATGTGTAAAATTAAAACCGCACAAAAAATGCGCTATTTTTAATTAGAAAAACTTCAAAAATTAATTAAAAAAGAATACATTAAAACAAAACAAAAATAAATTCATAATACTAATTTTTAAACAATTTTTCAAAAAACTAGGTTGTCAATGGCGCCATCACTCAATTTTGTCCGAATTTTCGTGACGAAACGTCCATTGAACCATCCATTGAACCATCCGTCCAAGAGAACCATTAAACATAAATTAAGAGAAATGAAGCGCAAGTTTTAGGTAGATTTCTCAGAAAAATCTACCTATTTTGAGATTGATTGGTTTTAATTTGTTGCGTTTATATGTGTCAAAAAAACCATACAAAAAAATCATGATACCATATGTGTCAAAAAAAACATTTTCCTAATTTTGAACGAAATCAATTACTACAGAGGGAAAAGAACTAAAAACTACTCGATTTTCGAGTGAGAAAACTTTTAATATCTTTGAAAAAAGTACAAAAAAATGTTATTAAAAATTAGCGGGATACCCGGGATCCCGAGATGAAATCCCGGGAAAACGGGATGAAAATTTACCCCTGGGATCGCGGGAAAAACGAGATCCCGGGATCCCGTTTGAGAAACCCTAACCTATACTACTTTAGCGCATTTTGCAGCTACTTTTTGGAGTTTTAATTCATCTAAGTATTACAAAACGGCCCCAATTAAGCCTTTACAAAAAAATATTCGAGCTGAGCCTGTACCCATGAAGTAACTTTTACCTTCAATTTGTCCTTCGATACCCAAGCATTTACAATTTCCTGCCATTCTCGAAAATAGGATGTAGGTTACAATCCCTTCACTTGAAGGTTTCACTGTTTCATCTAAAATGGGCTTTCTTTGAAAAGGAGACGAAGATCTTTCATACTTCCTGTTCCAGTGGTTCTGTGAGATATTGTGACGAAGGGAATCCCAGACACACTACCTTCGTCTCAAAAACTTATCAAATCCTCTTCGTCGCAAGTTCTTGTTATTCCAGAAAATTTTAATTTGTTAATTTCGATGTCTTATGACATCCTATCTATTTTCAACACATTTTCCCATGTTTCGGATTTGCAAATTATTCGAAACAGCATTTAAATTATATTAAAATTTTCCCAGGTTTCAGTTTTGCAAATTATGCAAAACATAATTTATGTTAAAATACTCATTAACTTAAGTGTTAATCAAATTTCACTTAAGTTAATTCTTATTTTTTATTCCCAACGTCTTTTTAATTTTCTGGAATTTTTTGTTTTTTTCTGTCGATTAAGAGCTTTTGACACGGGGCTCATATTAAACCGAGGTTTCGAGGGAAGACAAAAGTTGTTGATCGAGGGTCAGATTTTGAGTTTGGAAGAAGAACGGTCTCTTGCGCTACCAAACGGTTCGGTTAAGTTTTATTTTTGTTGTTCAGTTTGGTTTTGAGTTTATTTTTTTTTATTTGGTTTTGGATTGGTTATTTGTGTTCTGTGGTAAATTTCAATTGGTAACACTACCAAGTAAATATAAAAGAAATCTGAATCATAAATTTATTAAGTGATTTGATAAGAATTATTGCATTATAGAATTATAAATCTATTAAGTGATTTGATAAGAATTGTTAAGAATTCTGTGTTAACTTTCAATTGGTAACACTACCAAAATTATTGCATTTATTAAGTGATTTGATAAGAATTATTGCATTATAGAATTATAACTTTATTAAGTGATTTGATAAGAATTATTGCATTATAGAATTATAAATTTATTAAGTGATTTGATAAGAATTATTGCATTATAGAATTATAAATCTATTAAGTGATTTGATAAGAATTGTTAAGAATTCTGTGTTAACTTTCAATTGGTAACACTACCAAGTAAATATAAAAGAAATCTGAAGCATAAATTTATTAAGTGATTTGATAAGAATTATTGCATTATAGAATTATAAATTTATTAAGTGATTTGATAAGAATTATTGCATTATAGAATTATTGCATTATAGAATTATAAATTTATTAAGTGCTTTGATAAGAATTGTTAAGAATTCTGTGTTAACTTTCAATTGGTAACACTACCAAGTAAATATCAAAGAAATCTGAATCATAAATTTATTAAGTGATTTGATAAGAATTATTGCATTATAGAATTATAAATTTATTAAGTGATTTGATAAGAATTATTGTAGAATTTTTGCATTATAGAATTATAAATTTATTAAGTGATTTGAAAAGAATTGTTAAGAATTCTGTGTTAACTTTCAATTGGTAACACTACCAAGTAAATATCAAAGAAATCTGAATCATAAATTTATTAAGTGGTTGGATAACAATTGTTAAGAATACTGTGTTAACTTTCAATTGGTAACACTACCAAGTAAATATAAAAGAATTTAGAATTACAAATTTATTAAGTGATTTGATGGAAATTGCTATCTGGTATGCTCAAATAAAGTCTAATAATATTAACGCAAAAGAAAACAAATTCTTTCCTTTATGTGTTGGGAAACTCCTCATCAGGCAGTGGCATTAGCATCAGACAACTAACTACCAAGGTGAGTTTTTTTTATTATTTGTGTAGATAAAGATGTTTCGGCCATCTGAGGGGGTTGGTGTTCTTCGAGAACACGCAACATCTGTCTTTAGATATTAGGGCCAGTATAGATTAGTGAACATGGTTTTAGGATATCCTAGGTAGGTAGGGATGCAGTCTATCTTCCATATTTAATACCGCTTACTACCAGGACTACCTAGCTACCGGACAACCCACGACCGAATAAACGTTTGAGCTAAGTCGAAAAAGCGGGTCCGGGTACTAACTAGGTAGACAAAATCTTTAATGTTAGCTAGTGCAATCTTGGCTTCCATCTGGAGGTCATAGCTTGCACTACTAATCGTTTCAATATGGTTCGATTTTCTAAAAATCCAACAAAAGAATTTCCTACTGCTGCTACTGAGCTCCTCTACTCTTCATAGAAAACAACAATTGCCATCCTTCCTTATTTTTCCTGCAATATCGTGGCATGTGACCTTCTTCATCACACACCCAGCATCTGATATCACTTCTACCTATGTGTATTGACACTCCTCCTCTGATCTTTACCTCTGCATCCCTTTTTGTATATCCAACAGATGGCATACAGTTTCTCTGTGGGATCTCACATTGCATTCCGTATGCAACTGTTTCATAGAAAGTCACCTTAGGTGTTACTATTACTGTTACTCACGTTTCTGGATCTCGAAAACCATCAATAAACGCCTCGATCTTCATATTCTGCATCAAATACGATGGAGTATTAGAGTGTGCCAAGCAAACAAGTCTTTCCACTACTGAGGAATAGCCCTGAAGACTTTCTCCCGTTGCGGTTTCGGACTGGAACTTGAATATGCGGCAAGACATATGACGTCATATGGTGGTAGCTTCAATTTAATATTTTCTACTTGTCGAACTAAATGTCACCTTAGCCGTTTCAACATCTTGTAGCCGCTTCTCAAAATCGTCAACTTAAGTTTTGATTTTATTCAAATCGCGCTTAAATTCCTGTATTTTGTTTTGAATTTTCTCAATTTTTAAAATCGAATCCCGTTGACATTTGTAGAAGTTTCTCGTCCAAGTAATTATTTCCATCTGTTGATTGATGTTGAGACTCTGTTGAAGCAGCTATTTGTTGACTGATGTTAAGGCTAATTGCAACCTTAGTACAAGCCAAGTTTTAATTCATATTGGCCTTTACAACATCCAATTTTTGGTTCATATTCAAATTTATCTGTTGCATCATATTCATTAACTGCGAAAAATCAAAATTTCCGCAATTGAAATTTTATCCTCTTTAACTGCTATACTGAATCATTGTCTGTTGTGACTGTTCCAAATTGGTAACTTTCTACTTCTATTCCATTGGATTCCATAACTTCCCGAAGCCGTAGCATCAATTTACTATTTTTCCATATGTTAACAATCCACGTTATTCTAATTTCTTCTTTAATTCTGGAACGTTCAATTCACGGGTTAAGAAAAACATTATAAACCGATTACTACATCTACCGATGTCACCAATGTCATGTTTTTCAACCTTACTTCGAATTGACCTTACTCTCAATTCTGGATTTGATGACTGATTAGTAAACGAAAACACCAGGTTTTACTAGGCATTCCGTATTCCACAACTTTATTGTTTCACAACAACAGAAAAACAATATTTCAATCTAGAATATTCTTCCACAATCATCAAAAGCTCCAACGGTTGATTGTAGAAATTTCCCACAGCGTCCAAAATAATACACAACATTTCAAATTTTATTTAAAATAATCTCAATTCCAATTAAACTATCGCAGCTTAATTTAAATTATAACTTTACATTATCGCAGTCTAATTTTAAACTAATTCTCGTTTCGCAAAGGGGATTCCTTATTTATAATTCTGATTATTTTTTCAAATATTCTAGGTGAATTCAAAAATTTCTATACAATAAAAAGTCGAAAAATTTATTTAATAGTTATGCTTTGACCCGTTTTCTTGGAAAGGATGTGACGTTGATTTTATTTTTTGAAATATTTTATAGGGAAAAATGATTTTAAATGCAATTTTGTTTTGTACTTCATTGCGATTAAGTAGAATCGTAACAACATTTTAATAAATTTTTTATTGATATGATCGTTTGAATTGCGTTTTGGATGTAAAGAAGTTAACTAAGTTTTTGAAAACAGAAAAACGCGTTTTTTTTACGACCAAACTAGAAACTATTGCGAATGATTCTGGTCTTAGTAATTAAACGTAGAACGTTTCATTACTGTTTATTTTTTTATAAAAATGATCTTGGTAGCAGTATAAGAATACAATATTACGCACGAGTGCGTAGTTATGTTATTTTCTAACGACTGTTAACAAATTCAACTTATGTAGATTATTGACGTTGAAATTTGAACTTACAAATAATTATCGTCTTATGGTACAGTTGGTACTGTCTATTACACTAAAAGGATTCGAAGTAATGTTACAGATAACTGTAGTGTAAATTTATTTACCAGAAGCAAGAAAAAGTTCTTTTGAAATAAAGTGAAAGGTTCAAGTTGGTCCAAAATATAATTAATGTTGGTAAGTATAAGAATAATGTATATTTATGCAGCTTTTATCGATAGTTTTAAAAAGGCACCAAGATTGAATTTTGGGTTTGAAGTTTGATTCATATTGGCTTAATGCTTTCTAAATACACATCAAAAATATCGTACGGTCCTGAGGCACCTATCTGACGCAACACACTCCAACTCTCAATGTTTTTTTTAAATCGAAAATAAACCAGAAATGCAATCAAACCAACAAACAATTGCATAAACATTTTAATAACGCTATTTCCTCAACAGGTTAACAATCTTATCTGCATTCATATATAGATACAATTTTCTTATGCTTATTGCATTTTTTTATTTAAAAATAATAATTGAAATAAACAGAAAAATGTTTTAATTTTTTTATTTTCTCACGAATACTTTCGCTTTCAAGTTCTTGGTCGTGTGGAGCAATACAATGTGTACATATACGTTATTGATTACACAAGCTTTTAATTGATGCGTACGGGTAATCAAACACGAAACAAGTTTTCTAAGCATTTTGTTTTTTGCATAACATAAAATCATATCGATACTTTTAATGTTTTAATACCTAACTACTTTCGGAATAAAATTTAAATAAAATAAGAATTATGTAAAATAAGTAGCAATAAATCGTTGAACATTATTTAAATTATTATGATAAATTTTATGATGTTAGTAGCCCCAATCTAATATATAGTAGGAAACAAAATGTTTATAAAAGTTGCTTGGAAACAAAGTCAAAGAAACATTTCTTCCACTTAAATTTCTGACATGTAAAAAAACAAGAATTTTATTTATCAAAATTACCAGTTTTAGTTTGCCATAAAAGAAAATATTTTACTGTAATTACGGTTAAGATAGCAACTGAATTTTTTTTAGTTATTTAAGTTATTTCAATGTGTTGATCAATCCATTTTCAATATTTAACTTTTGCACTGTCTGCAAATTAAAAAATTTAAAAAATTTATTTTTTGGAAAAGGGAAAAATTTATTTTCACATGATACAATGAATAATAAATAATTTAATTCGGTTGAATAATAAAACTGATAATATAAATTCAAAATATCTGCACAAGCAACAATAATAAGCAATAACTATTCTGCAGTATTGTAAAAATGTATAAAAAGTGATGGTCGTCACTTTCTTGATTGTCATTTTATTACGATATTAATCAAAGATATTACATAGGATTGTTACTATGGAAACTTTGATGAATATACATATCATTAATATAAATGCAAATATTGTATAATATAATATGCATGCGAAAATTTTTCAATCAATTTATATTTCTGAATGACTAAACCAGAAACCGAATCTTAATAAAAGAGGAGAGGAGACGGTTGTCTCAAATTTATAAAAAAGGTTTTTAAGAAAATATAAAAACTATAAAAAGTATAAAAACACGGAAACAGGATTAGGGAGGGAGATACGGTTGAAAAAATTAACATGTACGAGAGGAGAGAATATATGAGGGAAAGAACTTTAATTTTATTTTTCAATTTCCTCGGTTTGAAAGCTGAACTTGGATAAGCTGAAATTATCGTTACATGACGGTTTGTTTTGTAAATTTTAAATGAATATGTTTTTTATATCGCATTGAATAATAATATTTGCTTAAAAAAGAACGTTTGAAACTCATCATTAGGTAATGAATCATAAACATGCAATAAATTCGCCAATCATAATAAAACAATTCAGCTAGCGATAAAAAATCATACATAATTACTGTATTTAACTGCCCGATGTTACAAAGAATATTAAATAATGTTTTTTGACAAATACTGATATATGATTTAGAAAATAAGGTTTTATTTTTTTATTGATTTAATCGTTTAATGATTTAATTTACTATAATTATTTACTAAAAACTTTTACTTATTTAATCAAACCGTTTTATTCTTTTCGCGTACCATACATAATATTTGCAAAAGTTGTTTTTCATCAGAAATTTAAGCATACCTTTTGAGAGTACGAAATTCCAATAATTTGCGTAATTTGCAGATTTTTATTAGTAACGCAAAAATATATAAAACAATAAAAATTTCAAAAAATTCGCTAAAATTTAAAATACTTAACGATAAAAAAAATTTTGTGAATAAAAATCAAAAGTAAAAAAATTTCTTAATAGGATTTCTTTTAATTTAAAAAGAAATAAATAATATGTGCTCAAAATAATTAATTTAATTTAGTTTTATTATAAAGATTATATAAGCATAAAATTATCAAGTTTGGTATTGCAGTAAAATAGTTTTTAGGTGTTCATATATTATTTTTGTATATTTATTTTTTTAATTCCTTAAGTATGTGCTGCTCAGTATGTTAAGTGAACGGTCACAAACCGAGTAAATGAAATTAATAGTGAAATGTTTTAAGAAGAGGAAATTTAAATTAGGTTATATATACATTGCCAGGAGGTAGTAACTCATAGTGAAAAATTTCCTTCCAATTCCACCATACACACACTAACATCTTATGAGACGTCAATCCTAGTTTTTGAGTCATTTGTGGGTTGTCACCGGTCTCTGACAATAATTCTTCTTTACCCCATTTTTCACACTTGTGATGATTCGCTTCAGAAATTCTTAGATTTCGGTACGTTTTAGCAGTATTTCATTGATTCAAATTCGGCTATTTAATCAAATATTTTTATACAAATCGGGCTTTTTGAGGAGCCAGCCTTTTTTATGCTGATATTTATTTCCGTTCTAATATAAATATCTTGTCCAGAATTTTTAATAACTTTAATAACTCTTTTTGATTTAATTTACTTGACTACTAATTGATAACTGGAATCCAGTCTTGAATTAATATATATATTGATATCCCAGAATCCTTCTTTTAAACCTTGAAACCTTCTTTTACAGTCATTTTTTGTAATTTTTTGAATTTTTTTCAGTATGTTTATGCACACTACAGCCTACAATAGGGTGTCCCAAAAAAAATCAACCATTAAAAAGTTTCACTCTGACCCTCTAAAAATGTTCTCTCTGTTGTTATAAAACACCTTGATTTTTTTCAGAATTTTTAAAAAAAATTTAGAGGTCGCGCAAGGTCACTGAAATTACATAAAAATGTCCAAAATGAGGAGAAATTCAGAATGTACTTATTAAATATTTTAAAGCTATAAGTGCTCAAATGAGGTTTTTTTACATTTGTTACAGGTATTTACATATAATTTCAAATAAATTTCATATTGGTTATGGTTTTGTTTAGGTGAGGGAAAGATATAAATATTGCGAAAATCACGAAAAAGGAGTTAGTATAGTAAAGGTTTTTATATTTTGCAAAATGAAAAATATTCTTTTTTACAATTTTTTTTCTGATAAAATGTTATAACTAATATCATAATTAAATTAAAAATAAACAAATATTATCATATTTACAATAAAAATATAAAAAATTTAAACAGTTTCGTATATTTTTGTGTAAAGATTCGCATATTTGCATAAATTACATATCAAGCAGATCTTGACGATTGCAAGTTTTAAATGCCTTTCTGTGCATTTCCACTACTTGCAACAAAAATTGTTTTTGTTCTTCATCCTTTGTGGAAGAATTAAAGTCTTGTATTAAGGCAATGCCTTGTTCTGCTAAGTCATTTACACATTGCAAATTTCTAGCGAATGTTTCTGCTTTTTTGTACGATGGACTTTCAGGCCAATCTTTTACGGGTATATTAAGAAAACTATCTTCAATATTGGCTGTTTTAAAGAAACTTTGAGTTACACACAAATCCTCCACGTTAATGGGAAGTGTTTCAAGTGTGTATGAAGTGTAATCTCGCTCTGTTTTCATTTTTAAAACAAGGTTTGATTTTTGTTCATCCGAAACATGCTCTGAAAATATGCTCAGAGTTGAAAGTTCGCCACTTATATACCAGGATTGGCGTATGATCATTTTTATACCTATATCTCTCAATTGCTTGTCAGGGTATTCTTTCAGTCTTTGTATCAGCATAAGATCATTAACAGGAGCTTCAACAGCAGATCTGCAAGTAAACCAAGACTGCAAGTATACACAAACAACAAACCGATTGAATCGTTGTATACTTTTAAATTCTTTAGAAGTCAATGCTATTGCGGCTTCATTACCATTAAACAATAACTGTATTTTCAAAGAATAAATGGCTTTTGCCATCCACCGTGCACGATGAAGAGCCCCTGGTTTTCTAATAGTGAATTCAGTGTCTAAACCGATTATTAAAGAGGCAAGATTCAAAAGCTCTTTGTAATCGTCCCTAGGTAGATTTGCAAGAATATTAAGCTGATCAGAAAAGAAAGATTTTAAGCTATCTGGTGCTGCAATTAGATTAGGCTTCTTTGATACATTGTGATTTATCTTGGACCAAATTTCTCGAAATCTCTTAAATAAGAGTATTTCAGGTCCAGTAGACTTCCCAAAACATACATTGAACGCATCGGAAAGTAGAATCTCAAACATGTGATGCCGACAAGCAAGCCACAATAGATTTCTTCCTATTTTGTGTTCAAGAAGAGTACAGGCTCCTTTTATTCTTCCACTATTAGTTGAGGTTGTGTCGAAGCACATACCGATTACCTGAGACTCAGACTTCCACGTTTCTAAGAGTTGGAAAACCGCATCAGCCGCAGCTTTTCCGGTGCCAGACAATAACTTAGGTACCCGAAGAAGCTTAGTTTTACCATCTTGTAAAGAAGAAACTAGTACTGCTAAACGGTCAATTTTTTCTGTATTTCCTGGTGTTAAATCGGGTAGCAATTTACCATCCCAATGAACAACTGACTTTGATGCTTCGAACTGAGTTTTTAATTGTTCAGCAGTTTCACGTCGAAGACGCTGGCGTTCCCGATGAACAGTACTTTTAGAAAGTACCACAGACTTTACAGGTGGATCAGATGTCATGGTAGAGGAAGAACCTTCTTCGTTTATTATAGATGCTATTATCATGGTTGACTTACGAATACTGATGTTAGTTCGGTCTAATACAGCTGCAACCTTTGGAGTCATAACAGATCTGCGACCATAAGTTATTATCTTTGGGAATTGTATTGTCGTCCGATAGTATATTTGGTACGAAATCTTCATCACAGATATCTTCAGAAGTTGTAGTGGTTTCATCGATATCCAAAGCAATATTTTCGTCCTCAGATGTTGCATAAGATGTAGATGGTGTGGGTCCATTTGCTAAATTAGCTTGCATTCGCTCAGCAAAACTGTCTCTCATTTTCTCTCTTTTCTCTCTTCTCTCTTCAATTTGAGCTAGCTCTTTGTCTAGGGATCCAATACATCCAGCCCTGGAAGTTCTCTGTAATTGTAGAAACTGACGATCTTCTTCATTTTTTAAAAGCTGTTCTGAGTTAGCATGGCTGATGTCAAATAACTCATTTAAATTTTCACAATATATTCTCTGATTTTCTTGGTCCTTGGCATTACTTCTATTTCTACTCTTCTTTAAACAGACATGCTTTGTAAATAAGTCTTTGATTTGTTTCAAAACGTCTTGTTTGTACCTAATAGGTAATCTTGATTTTTCCCAGTATGGAACGATTTGATTATACACAAGAACAGCACTGTTACTCTGTATGCTTCTGGACGTGGTAAAAGTAAATAAAGTTTTGCATAACATCTTTCCCAGATGGGAGACGTGCACCTTTTATTGTTTCTATTGGATGACCAATAAGCCATACATAATCATCACTCCTTGTCCTTCTGTTTGACATTCTGAAAATAGATTTTTTAAACGTACTGTACTATTCATATAACAACTTTGCAGAATATTTTGCATCTAGAAAATCTATTTATAGAAACTACATCGTTAACAAGTAAAAAATTCAGCCGAAATGCTGAGAATATATAAAATATCTACTAAACAGAAATATATCAACTATTTCTCTTTTGTACAAGTCTAGTTTAGGTACTAATTCTACTATTTTCTAATTATAAAATATTTATATAATAAATCTAACACCACGCTCATTTTATAAAGAGATAAATCATTGTTATGTTGTAGCAACTTTAAAATAACGGATTTAAATATTAAAATTACATAATACGCATATTTTAATTTAGATTATAAAAATATATATATTGTTACTTTTTTCCAACCTTACTTCGAATTCGAATTACTTCGAAAATAATACACAAAATATTTCTTCTCAATAACACTTAAAACTTTATTCACAAAAACTAATTTAAATATCACTTTTATAATTTTAACTTCACTGTCGCACGTTTAAAATAAAACTAATTAATTCTTGCACGACATTTCTCCTTTATATACGGTTTTGCATTATCTAGATCATTCGCGGTCACTTTCTAGAAACCTTGAGAAAATAGTAGAATATTCGATTAATTTATGTTATGCTGATTTTATTCATAAAATCATTCAAGTCGACCCAATTTCTAAGAACAGGACAACAACAACAACATTATTCATTTCATTAGTTTTTTTGTAGTATTTTGTTGATTTGATTTTCCTGGAAGTGACCGTAATCGTCTAGATCTTTCTGTAACCGTCTAGATTTTTCTGTACTCGTAACAATATATTTAATCTACTTACCCTTCACTTTATTAAAATCATGGATTTTTCCAACTAAATAAGATTAAAGAAAATCTGAAGAGTTGATGTAACAAGAGGAAGAGACTTTGAGAGATCAATCCTTTGTTGAATTGAGACCTTTGTTTGCTAACTCAAAACATTAATTAATTATTCCTCCCACAACTGCTGCCATCTATTAGTAAAATTGCAAATCACATATTGTACAGGACATATTAGTCATTTAATGAAATCCAGAACATTTATAAAGATGAAGAGCATTAGAAAAATAGTGATCAGAAAAATGAAACATGGTACTCGTTTAAATTTGTATGGTTAAAAATAAATAAAAATGTAATAAAATGCATATTATATGAGACAATGGTTATACATGATAAAGTGTTCTTTAACACATTTAAGGATAAAAATGTATATTTGATAAATGTGATAGAATTCTGCATATTAATTAAAAAGTCAAATTTTTCTAAAATTTCGCTTTTTTCAATGACCTTGCGCGACCTCTAAAATTTTTTTTAAAATTCTGAAAAAATTCAAGGTGTTTTATATTCACATGGAGAACATTTTTAGAGGGTCAGACCTGAAGTTTTTAAAAAAAAGTTTTTTTCGTCCTCTCCTGGGACACCCTAGCCTACAATAATGAAATAATTATGATGAAACTTATGAAAAAGGTTTCAATTAGCGTGAAAAGATTATTATCATCTTTTATAACACATTGATCAAAGTGGCGAGGGGCTACCATACAACTGCTGACTTTTCACACTTTGCTTTTAAAGTTTGTTGGCAGCATACAGACTTCATTCATTAATCAATTTTAATGACACTTTGAAAAAAGATGGAGACTTAAATGTCAAAGAACTGATTAGTTTTTGGACGATATTGGGATAAGTGGTGGGAGGGCCTCCCGAGCCCCTGTTTATTATGTCACCATTTTTCAATGTTTGTTGGAAGCATACAACATTCGTTTGTGAATGAATTTTGATGACACTTTGGAAAAAGATGCAAATATGTATGGCAAGGAACTAATTACCCGAGCAGAAATTTGTCAGGGCTCAAGTAAGGCCCTGATCAGGTTTGCTCTACTCCGGATCAGGCATCAGGAGTGTAACGCTTTTGCCCTATCAGGTCCTGATTGGGATTACCGGATCAGACCCTGATTGGGATAATCGAAACAGGCCCTGATTGGGATAGCCGGACTAGACCCTGATATATATTTATATATTATATACATAAATTAATCAAATTAAAATAAAAAATTACAATGGAAAGAATTAAAACATACTATTATTATAGTCTTTCAGCCGAGAAGCGATAACTAAAACATACATGAAACGATTTTAACTATATATTTCTAAAAAGGATAATGCTCTAGTGAATTTTAACAAATTGAAATTTCAGCTAGGGGTCCAATACGAAAAACCTGATCAGGGCCGGATGTATTCAAATAAGGTTAACCCTAAAAAGGTATTCTAAATCAGGCCCGGAACAGGCCCAAATCAGAGTGCCCTAATAGGGATTGCCCTTGTAGATCTGACCAGGCCCTGATCACGCCCTGACTGTATTAAGGTTTTCCCTAAGCAATTTCTGCTCGGGTAGTTTTAGGGCGATACTGAACAAAGTGGAGGGAAGTCCGCCTTTTTGAAAGCTTAATAACATCTGTACCTGATAATCGAATTGGATGAAACTTGGTACATAAACATTTAGTCCGGTTCACAACAGTTTTGAATCGCCACTTCCGGTTTGTCACTTCCGGTTAAATTTTTTTTTACTTTTTCTCGTACAACAGAATTTATGTTTGTTGGGATACTACTGCTTTCTTTAATATTTTTATAATTAGAACTACGCGAAATCTATAACATTGGTTAGTCTTTAATTAAAGTATTTGATGAATATTAGCTCACTATATAGGCGAGGAAATAAAGCACAAAAATAGGCCAAACCTAAGCAAATTGGCAGAGTAAGATGGATCGAGATGCGGTTTTTTGCATTCGATTCGGGAAGCCGTCAGGAAAGTTTGCGAACATAGCCACTTTTCGGCAAAAAACCTCTGGAGTACCTAGGGACCAGGGCGGGTTATATACACCTCATCTCTTTGAACTTTCCATAAATTCAGCTCGAAATTGATCGACGCTCGTTACTCGGGGGTTTTGGGGTCGCTGGACACGAATATGACGTCGGCGATGACCCTCGGAGTACCTAGGGCCCAGGGCGGGTATGTCTAACTCTTCTCCTGGAACTTTACATTAATTCAGCTAGAAATTGATCGAAGCTCGTTACTGGGGGGTTTTGGGGCCACTGAACACGAATATGATGTCTGAAATAACCTTCGGAGTACCTAGGGGCCAAGGCGGGTTATATACACCTCATCTCCTGGAACTTTCCATAAATACAGCTTGAAATTGATCGAAGTTCGTTACTCGGTCGTTTTTGGGGTCGCTGTACACGAATTTGATGTCAGCGATAACCCTCGGAGTACCTATGGCCCAATACAGCTCGAAATTGATCGAAGCTGGTTACTCGGGGGTTTTTGGGGTCGCTGGATACGAATATGACGTCGGCGATGACCCTCGGAGTACCTAGGGCCCAGGGCGGGTATGTCTAACTCATCTCCTAGAACTTTGCATTAGTTCAACACGAAATTGATCGAAGCTCGTTACTCGGGAGCTTTTGGGGTCGCTTAACACGAATATAATGTCGGCAATGACCTCCGGAGTACATAGGGCCCAGGGAAGGTATGTCTAACTCATCTCCTGGAAGTTTCCATAAACACAGCTCGAACTTGATCGAAGCTCGTTACTGGGGGGGGGTTTGGGGCCGCTGAACACGAATATGATGTCGGCGATGACCCTTGGAGTACCTAGGGGCCAGGGCTGATTATATACACCTCATTTCCTGGAACTTTCCATAAATACAGCTCGAAATTGATCGAAGCTTGTTAATCAGCGGTTTTTGGGGTCGCTGAACACGAATACCATATCGGCGATGACCCTCGGAGTACTTAGGTCCCAGAGCGGGTATATTTCACTCATATCCTGAAAATTTCCAAAATTAAAACTCGATTATTTTATTTAATCGATTATTTTATTTTTTATTATATTATTTTATTTTATTAATGGAAAGTTCCAGGTGATGAGTTAGACATTCTCACCCTGGACCCTAGGTACTCCAAGGGTCATCGCCGAAATCTAATTCGTGTTCAGCGCGACTCCAAAAACCACCGAGTAACGAGCTTCGATCAATTTCGAGCTGTATTTATGGAAAGTTCCAGGAGATGAGGTGTATGTAATCCGCCCTGGCCCCTTGGTACTCCGAAGGTTATCGCAGTAAAACTCGATTATTTTATTTAATCGATTATTTTATTTTTTTATTATATTATTTTATTTTATTAATGGAAAGTTCCAGGTGATGAGTTAGACATTCTCACCCTGGACCCTAGGTACTCCAAGGCTCATCGCCGGAATCTAATTCGTGTTCAGCGCGACTCCAAAAACCACCGAGTAACGAGCTTCGATCAATTTCGAGCTGAATTTTTGGAAAGTTCCAGGAGATGAGTGAGACATACCCGCCCTGGGCTCTAGGTACTTCGAGGGTCATCGCCGACGTCATATTCTTGTTCAGCGACCCCAAAAACCCCCGAGTAGCCAGCTTCGATCAATTTTGAGCTGAATTAATGGTAAGTTCCAGAAGATGAGTTAGATATACCCACCTTGGGCCATAGGTACTCCGAGGGTTATCGCTGACATCAAATTCGTGTACAGCGACCCCAAAAACGACCGAGTAACGAACTTCGATCAATTTCGAGCTGTATTTATGGAAAGTTTCAGGAGATGAGGTGTATATAACCGGCCTTGGCCCCTAGGTACTCCGAAGGTTATTTCAGACATCATATTCGTGTTCAGTGGCCCCAAAACCCCCCAGTAACGAGCTTCGATCAATTTCTAGCTGAATTAATGTAAAGTTCCAGGAGAAGAGTTAGACATACCCGCCCTGAGCCCTAGGTACTCCGAGGGTCATCGCCGACCTCATATTCGTGTTCAGCGACCCCAAAAACCCCCGAGTAACGAGCTTCGATCAATTTGGAGCTGAATTTATGGAAAGTTCAAGGAGATGAGGTGTATATAATTCGCATTGGCCCCTAGGTACTCCAGAGGTTTTTTGCCGAAAAGTGGCTATGTTCACAAACTTTCCTGACGGCTTCCTGAATCAAATGCAAAAAACCGCATCTCGATCCATCTTACTCTGCTTAGGTTGCTTAGGTTTAGTGCTTTATTTCCTCGTCTAATATGTCAGCGTCGCAATATTTTATATTGAAAAAGCATAAAATTTCGTAATTCCTCAAAAAATTTATATTTCAAGATGCCGTTAAATATTTTTTAAATTTTTTATATTGAGTCTGAGTTTCAAAATGGCGCCATAAGTTCATGATATTTTCTGTGCTAAAAAACTACACCACAACCAAGTTTCGGTGTGCATGCACATCTCTCAAATCGTATTTTTAGGGTTCCGTTTTTAATACGGAACACTATTGGTGAGAGTACAACGTGTTTTTCACATTATTTCGATTATCTCGTGAACCATTAATCCGATGAACTTAAAATTTGAGGTGCTTATAAAAGTAACTTATCCACACAAGATGGTGGGTTAAAAAATAAATAAAGTTGTGTTCGTTTGTTTTAAGGAGGTACGATGTAAAGCCTTTGAAAACCTACATTTTTTCATCGAGACGAGTAGGGTATCATATGAAAGGGCTTCATTTCAGCATTATTTAAAAATATATTTTGGAATTTTTCACCTCACCATTTTTTGTATAATTTTAAAAAATGACGTTTTCTGGATGTTTTATTGTCCCGAATAACTCCGACCCTACTTCATCGAAAATCTTGAAATATATTTGGAATGATAGAAAATTGAGTTGGTTTTTAATGAAAAATATAGAAAAGTGGCAGATACTCATAACTATATTTATTAAAGGGGTGGGAATGTTAAGGGGTAAAAACATAATTTAAAACCAGGTCATGTGGGGTGTCATTTGAAAGAGCACTTGATTTTAGAAATATTGCCATTTTTTTAAGAATTTTGCAATGCATAGTTTTTGAATTATTATCAATAAAGTGACACAAAAAGTTGGTCCCCCCCCCTTGCATTTCGAGCCTAATTAACAGAAAAATTTGAAAAAATTCACAGAGACAGGAAATTTGATAAACTCTGAACGAAAAATATAGCGAACTCTCAAATAATTATATTTTTGTGTTTTTAAGGGATTGGGGTTGGGAAGGGTGAAAAATTTTTTTTTGACCGAAGCGAGTGGAGTGTCATTTGAAAGAAAACCGAATTTCAAAAACTTTGCAATTTTTTTTAGAAGTTTTTGGTACACAGTTTTTGAGTTATTCTAAAAAATGTGCAAATTCCAGACCGTTCCCCCCCCCCCCTACGTTTCGACACTGATAGACAGAAAAAATTGAAAAAATTCATAGAGACAGGCAATTTGCTATATTTTGAACGAAAATTATAGCGAACTCTCAAATAATTATATTTCTGTGTGTTTAGGGGATGGGTTTAAAGGGGGTAAAAAAACTTTTTTTGACCCAAGCGAGTGGGGTATCATTTAAAAGAACACTGAATTTCCAAAACATTGCAATTTTTTTAGAATTTTCCGGTACACAGTTTTTGAGGTATTCTAAAAAATGTGCAAATTCCAGACCGCCCCCCCCCAACGTTTCGACACTGATAGACAGAAAAAATTTAAAAAATTCATAGAGACAGGAAGTTTGCTATATTTTGAACGAAAATTATAGCGAACTCTCAAATAATTATATTTCTGTGTGTTTAGGGGATGGGTGTAAGGGGGGTAAAAATTTTTGACCCAAGCGAGTGGGGTATCATTTTAAAGAACACCAAATTTCCAAAACATTGCAATTTTTTTTAGAATTTTGCGGTACACAGTTTTTGAGTTATTCTAAAAAATGTGCAAATTCCAGATCGTTCCCCTCCCCCCTACGTTTCGACACTGATAGACAGAAAAAATTTAAAAAATTCATAGAGACAGAAAGTTTGTTATATTTTGAACGAAAATCATAGCGAACTCTCAAATAATTATATTTCTGTGTGTTTAGGGGATGGGTGTGGGAAGGGTAAAAAAAAACGTTTTTGGAACCAAACGACTGGGGGGTCATTTGAAAGAACACTTAATCTAAGAAACATTGCAACATTTTTTAGAATTCTGCGATGCACAATTTTTTAGTTATTGATAAAAAAAAAGTGCTATTTTAAGTGTATGTATACCACCCTATATTTCGACGCTGATTTATAGAACAAATATTCCCTATGTAGACCATTAAATACTGCTTAAATCTTTCTTTAGCTAACATAAACAGCTATGGATAAGATTTAACCTCAAGTAACATTTTTGATCAATGTAGATGTGATTGACATTTACGATTGACGTTTACGATTAAACATTTATTCTGTTATGGGTCCATAGTCTGGCGATATAAAGACTTGACAACATAACTTTATGTCATTTATTTTGATATTGTGTTCTTTTACATTCACGGAACCCTTGGCGAGCGAATTTTATTCGCACTTGTCCGACTTTTTTTTTTGTTGGTTTTTACTCTCTGAAAAACCGAAATTTCTCCCATAGACGTGCGTAACATTCCATTTGATTCAAAATCGTACAATTATTGTGAATTTTTTTAAATCTACAAGAAAAAAAATGCTACCACAAAAATTAATAGTTTCTCCACCTGCGATTGTAAAAAAAGAAAAGATTAAAAACGTTTCGTTTTTTTTATAACCAAACATAGTTTTTTGAAATTTTATGAATGAAAAATTAATTTGTGAATAATAGCTTGTCAATAAATTTTCATAATATACTTTGGGAATAATTACATAACTTGAATTATTCTAAATGTCGTTAGAAAATATTGCTTATTTTTTATGAAATATTTGACTTAAATAATCACTGGTAATAACTTAATAAATTTAAATTGCTCTCGTAATTATTATCATTTATTTTATAAAAATTATTGTGCTATATTTTTTGGCATTTTGAATTTATAATTGTTTTTAATTTACAATTTAATAAAAAAGCTTGTGGTAGTAAATATAAACATTGAAAAACAAATCAAAATGGAGAAAAAAGAAATTTAAATGGATCAAGCTAAAATTTATTTTTGGACAAATATACATACAACCCTATAGCCGATTCGTACCTCAGTTCATTATGTCTTACAAAAAGGATTTTTTCATGTGCGTTTCACCGAACGTGCTGGTGGTCATGGAATATTAAAGCAAACGAGATTTTATTATAATGATCAAAAGTAATAAACTACACAATATTTAATAATTTCATGACATAAATTCATGACATTTTATGAAATTAAAAAAATGTTGCCTTCTCTTCTCGTTTAATATTAGATCTTTTAATAAAGATCAAAAGATCAACAAATAATTTTTGCGGGAGATAATGGGCCAAGAGACAATCAGAAATACAGCCATTTGTTTTGGCAAAAACAAAATTTGTTGGCGAAGATCGCGAAGACTCTTGACTCTTTGTAATAACATAAAGGTAGCCGAACCAATCATTCAACCAGTCATTCAAACTATAGAATGAAAAGAAAATTGATTTAGTTATCGAAGCATCTCCTTATCTTCTAGCTATGACAGAGAAGGGATTGATGTTCAGACCTGTATCTGTATGCATTTTATAATCGTTTTACTTTTCAAATTAAAAATATGATAAGCTTAGCGAAAACAACCTCATCTGCAATTTTAAGTATAAATGCGTATTACCAATTATATTGATTAGTTGGAGCGTAAACGTTTTTATACCGAATTTGCGATACTTTATCAACTATAATTAAATTCAATAATTATGTTGTGAAAGTTTTTAAATATTTTTTTTATTTCTTTTTGAAATTAAGGCAAAAACGAAAAAAAAATTGATCAGAAATTTTTTATTTGCGTAATATTTTGTTGGGATTTAATTTAACTTTGATTTGGTTCCAATGATTTAGTATTTCGGAAGTGGATTTGATTTTAATTCTTATAAAATATCGATTAATTTGTTTGTTTGTTTTTAATAAAAGAACATTAAGATTCGAAGTTGCTAATTACATTGCTAAGATGCCTGCTCATAATGTAATGACTCCAGAAGCGCTGCAGTGGACAAGGTGACCATTTATAAGGTATTAAATTCGCATCGTTTACAACACTCAGAACTCAACACTCGAGCGTTAGAAATAGCTCTAAATACGAATATTCTCATCCTTTAAAGTCACACATAGCACAAATGATGAAATATTATTCAAAAAAATAATTATAAATAATGATAAACAAATTATTCCGAATTTAAAAATCAAATTCTATTATTTGGGTCATTAATTTATGAATATCTAGATTACCGTGTCATATTGCCTAATCGTTTAACATTGTTATCACATATGTTTTTGTGCATAAAATCCCTCACGTTCTAACTAATTTTCCAATTGTTTTTCTTCAACAAACTATCAACCGATTAAGTAATTTAAAACTAATATTACGTTTAGTGAATATATAATTAGATGTAAACAAACATGTCTTCATTTAATTGAGATTCAATTATTAGATAATTTCATAATAATTTAATGACATCAAGCTTCGATATTTTTATTATTATTATAAAGTGGAAGAAAAGAAGTGATGAAAGCTATGATGAAAATCATAATAGATTTAATCATTTAACAGAAGCAAATTTTTTATAGTGTTGATCTTGTTCGTTGAATATGTAATTTATAAATTGATAATAAAATAAGGTTATAATAATTGATTACAGTTTTAGTTTGTAGTTTAGTTTTTAGTCGGGTTTTATCTTAAAAAGGCATGCAAATGTCTACTTTTAACAGAGATATTCTAAAAAAAGTTTTTTAAAAAGTAATACCCAGACTCGACTCCGATTCAGGTATTCAATTAACCGAAAGTAGGCATACGCGGTTGAAAAACTACTAGGTTCTTTACTAGGTAGACCCATTGAGTGAGAATTGTTGCTTTTCAGACCGTTCACTGATGGAAATTTGATTAATCTTTTTCATTATTTTTATTCCGTTTATCCGTAAGAAAGAATTTTGTAGTTTAATTATAGGGACATTTTTCCCGATAAATCTAAACCGGCCAAGTGACCTAGTTGCTAATGATTGCTAATGAGTATCCTAATTGCTAAATTTAACCTTAAAGGCTCCACTCATGCCTGGAACAGGTTCCAGTCTCCAAAGCCCTTGAGTTTTGTGTATAAGTGGTAAGTTAATTAATTTTAACATTGTTTTTGCTATATTTGTTTTTTATGATTTGGTTCCCACAAGTTGCGAAGAGAAAAATGTCCATCTGTCCAGAAATTTGCATTATACAGACAAGACTAGGTTATTTCGGAGAGCGCCAGGAATCTGGCTACACCATTTGCGACTAAGCGTTTAGTCTGACAGATCGTCGGGACGGCAAGTATTAAACCATGATCAAGCTCTTTGGAAAAGGAATGAGGAATTTTTTAGAAATTGCTATTTTAGCACTTTTGTTGAATATTATTTGATAGCGATATATAATTTGAAAAATATGGAGGGGCTGAAATCTCACATCTCTGAGATATCGGGGCTTATGATTGAAAACGCACGGAAAACGCATCACGCGGTTAAGATTATTCACTTTCACCTAATGTAGGTATGATTGAAAACGCGTGATATAAAGCTAGTTTGATATTATTTTTTTTTGATATTAAAGAACTGTCAGAATTGTCAAAATAATTTTTTGTTAACTGTCAAATCTAATATTGATTGTTAAAAAAATTTAATTGTGTTAAGTTTTAAGTGTAAAAAATGAATTTTTTGGATAAAATAAAAATAATAGTTAGCTATATCAGGATTGTCTTTCTAATTTCGTTTAATAGCTTTGATTTGTTATTTTTCACCTAAAATTTAAAAATAATTAATGTGCTTAAAATTTAAAGCATTTTCCATATTTTCACTCGAAATTAAAAATAAAATTAAATTAAAAAATTTAATAAATTTACATTTTTCAGTTTTAAAATTATGTATTCTAAACGCAAGCCTAACCTTACAAGAAAGTGATGCCGCGCGTTTTCAATTGAGTTCGAAATAAAACGTTTTTCACGCATTTTCAATCCTACCAATAGACTACGTTTCACGTTTCATCGACGTTTACGTTTTCCACGCGTTTTCAATCATAAGCCCCATCAAGACTTCGTCTGGGTTGAGGATTTTGATAAAATTTTCGGCAAAAAACTTTTATGAGGACATGGTTTTTAGTTTTGGGCAGCGATGGCCGATTTATATCAAACATTACTCTTTGTTAAGTATTTTTTATCTCTGTTTAGAAATTTATTACAAAACTAACACAAAACATCAATACGTTGCCGGAAAATTTTAACAGATCATATATTAACATAATTTAGTGAAAAGATGATGCACTCAGCAAACTACTCAAAAACCTCTTCATTTAGCGTTTCGAGAAAATATTACAAAATCACAAATTCATATTTCTTTCAAAATTCCAAAAAATACTGATAAAAATTAAATAAAATCAAACTTTTTCAAAATTGCAAAAATATTCCAAAAATTAGAATAAAATCAAATATTTAAACTTTTTCTAAATTCCAATAATATTCCAAAAATTCTTAAAAATTCAAACTTTTCCAAAATTCTAAAAATATTGCCAAAATCAGTACAAAATCAAAAATTGAAACTTTTTTCAAAGTTCCAAAAATTATAATAAAATCAAAAATTTTAAATTTTTCAAAATTCTTAAAATATTCCAAAAATTCTTACAAAATCAAAAATTAAAACTTTTTCCAAAATTCTAAAAATAATGCAAAAATTATTACAAAATCAAAATACAAACTTTTTTCAAAATTCCAAAAATATTAAAAAAACTATAACAAATTCAAAAATTTCCATGTCCAATTTCATTTTCAATTACATTTACGTCACAAAAACAGCTACATTTTTTTTCCTAAAAATTGGTTAAAAAAATAAATGAAATCATTTTTTGACACACTTGACATTATTTTTTTGACAAACTTATTATGCCATAATTCTCTATAATAATAAACAATTTCATTTCAAACAAATAATTAATTTTATTTTTTTTCAAAAAATTGGGTAAAAAAATAAATAAAAATTTTTATTTTGAATCACTTGACAACATTTTTTTGGCAAACTTATAATGCACTAATCTAGATTTTGATCTCACATACCAGTCTCTACCATCAAGATTTCTCCAAATTGAATGTTCCTACTCGTAATCACTTAAAATTAACGTTTTGTAAGACAAAAATATGAAAATTTGCTGTTTTTAACACACTTAATGATTTTTTTGACAAACTTACGGTACAGCTACCGAACACAGCGTCCTTTTGGACCTGTCCCTTGAGTATACCTATTTTTAAAAAAAATTTTTGAAATGCCTCCAGCGGTTTTCCCTGCAGCGTAGGTAATGACGCCCGGCCGGCCGGCCGGCCTGCAGACAGACGTACCTTTTTTTTGCTTTTTTAGAATCAGTAAGTCCTAAAACGTCGAGAAATGCCAAAAAAGTGGGGGTAAGAATTTCACTTTTGGCTTAGGTCTTTCAGACAGAAGTAATATTAAAAGCTGTATAGATGGACTAGGTGTATTTCGTATCTCATGCAAAAAAAATACGTATTTTCATCCCTATATTTCATCAATATTCATTTTATATATAGTTTGAAAATAAGGGTCGATTTACAATGTAGCTCAACTGTATTTTAGTTAATATAAGAAAAATGTGGTCGTTACATGGGACCACATTTTTCTTATATTAACTAAAATACAGTTGAGCTACATTGTAAATCGACCCTTATTTTCAAACTAAGAGCGATAACGCATATGAAACAGAAAATAGCAGCGAAAAGAGAAAATTAATGTTTGATAATTGATAGCTGATGTAAAAGAGTAATCATAAAAATTAGTCAGATTTTACTTTTGATAATCAATCGAATCGAATCACATTACTTGTGTTCCTTTGGAACAAAATAGCTGCTCAAAGCAGCTTTTGAGTAGATCACCATTGGAACGCCGCAAATTTGAGAAATTTTCAACTACACTCAAAAAAAAGTGCGTAAAATTTACAGAAATGTAATTCGATTCAACATACATTTCTGTTACTTTTGATCCTACAAATTGTTTGTTGAATACAACAAATTGATGTCAGTTGAATTTATTTTACCAACAATTTTTAACGAACAGTTTGTAAATTTTACAGACATGTTTGTTAATTATTACGAACAAAACCACAACCGGACTGTTAAAATAACGAACATGTTTGTTAACTTTTGACATTTTATTTAATTTGAAACAAAATTTACCTTTATAGACATCTATAAAACAAAACTGTTGACTTTGCTAAAATTTTTTAGAACATGCAAATAATTTAATTTCACTAAAATTTCACTCGTTTTTTAGGTATTTTAATTGACAAAATACTTTCCAGTGTTGCAAAACGTTACTCGTAACGTAACGCAAAAACGGAATAACGAAATGAAATAGCGTTATTAGTAATAATTACGTTCATAACGTTTTAAAAATTAAACTACGTTACAATAACGTAAAACGTAACGATAACTCAATATTTTATTTCGTTTTTCGGGTGACTTTTTTTTAAAATTATGTATATGAAAATCAAAACACAAAAACCGGTTGAATAAAATCCAACTTATTTGCTCTTTATCAATTTTTGCGGACGCTTAAACTACAGATTTTGGTAGTTCTAATGCCCGATTTATAGTCGGTAAAGTTTACTTAACGTTAACTTTAACTTAACCCTAACTTAAGACATTTAAAAATTTTGATTTATAGTCGGTAAGAAATTACGTATTCATTGACGTTTGATCTGATATTAATTATGGTTTTGTAATCAATGTTGCAAATCAATCAATTCTTTAAAAGTAATAAACTGATTTTAAAATCAAAAATTAAAATAATAAAATTCGAAACATATATAGAAGGTTGATCTTATTACCCCCTATAAAATTTGCTGCGTGTTCGTAAATAAATCACAATTTATCCAAACGTTCATATTTTCAAAAAATAAATTCCACTTGACATATAGTTTATACTTATTATGTTTATTTAAATAATATTATTTGACTTAAATCTATGTTCTATTTAGTCAACATAAAATTAATAATTGTTTTATTAAAACATAAAATGATTCACAACAATATTAATTGAAACAACTTCTAAAGAAAAAATTACTTTTCCTTCTCACTTAACAATTTGCCTTTTTTTAAAAAGTTATAAAAAACTAATAACACAAATTATATTCTAATGTTATGTTATATGTTAACAACGTTTTCGTTAATAAAAATTTTAATTTTATAAGAAAAATAATAGTATTAACTATACTAAAACTATGAAAATTATTATTTGAATTCCCATTTTTTATTTCAAAGTTCACAAAGGATGATCTTGAATAATGGCGTCTTACTTTTTCTACAAAAACCAATTTTGTTTTTTTAAAGTTACAGAAAACTATTAACGTATGTTACACTCTAATAAAACATATCACAAAATTTGAAATTGAACAAATTGAAACTGAACTGATAGTTTTAACTTCTTTGCAAAAAAATATTAATTATGTAAAAATTTACGTTGTTGTTAACACCAAAAAAAAAAACGAGAAGAAAGAAACATGTTCTTGTTAACAGCAAAAAAACTAGAAGAGAGAAAACATGTTGTAACATGAATTCCTTATTTAAGCTACTCTTTAACATCCTTTTGTTTAGTTTTTATTGCCATTTAAAGCTGGTCTCGTTGTGTAGTTTTGCTTGTACCTAAAATTTCCTTAGTTCCTTGCTAAACTTTTATTGTTTTTTATGATGAATTAAATATAATTCACCACATAACACTCCCTCACCAGTGATTCGCCAGAAGAACGATAGAAAAATAAATATCAAGACGATTTAAAAAGTGGGGAATTAAAGTGTGCCGTGAAGGTAAAAAAATAAAGAAATTGTATGTGGCTATTAATACACTACGTTCAAACGTTATTTGCGATGTTTGTCGGCGGTGGATTCACAGCTAACCACAACATCCTATGAGGTAGTACTGGAGGTAATATCACGTTTAAAATTTTCAAGACTCTGCTTAATGTAATTTAATAATTTTTGCGGAGTCTTGATGATTCTTCCAGATTTCGAAGTTCGATGACTGGGTATGATGATTACAGTAGGCTGATCATTCAAGGTTACTTTCTTTTTAGCTTTCTTTGGTAATGTTGAATCGGATTGATTCGTACCAGAAGTATCTGATGGTTTCAGATTTGAAGAAGGATCGAAGAAATTGGGATTCAATAGAGAATCAGTGTGATCAGCTGGAATTACTGTTTCAGAAGAAGTGCTTTTTTTGCTGTCGTGAGAAAATTCAGAAGAATCGTTGCGATTCGATTTAGCTGCTGAATCAGGTCGATTCGGGTAAATTGCTTTAGCGAGAGAACTGAATTGTTCATCGCCTGAATTTTCATGATAGCATGGTTTAAGTCTATCAATTGAAATTTTGGCTGTTTTGCCATTAATTTCCAAATTGAAGTTTTTACTGTTACGACTTAAAACTTTGAAGGGGCCAGTGTAAGGAGCTTGCAATGATCTCCTTACGGCGTCTGTACGTAGAAAAACATGTGAGCATGTTTGTAAATCTTTGCTCACAAAGGACGAAGACGTGACATGTGCTGATGCTTGTGTCGGCCTTACTTCATCAAAATGCTTCCTCAACTCCTTGACGAATTCAGATTGGGGAACGAAGGAATTTGTAGAAGAATCAAGAAATTGTCCTGGGATTCTTATCGAGCTTCCATATGTGAGTTCCGCTGAAGTAGTTTGAAGTTCTTCACTAAAGGAGGTTCTTAAACCTAAGAGGACAGAAGGCAGAATTTTTGTCCAATCGGGACGATTATGACACATAATTGCTGCTTTAATTGTGCGATGCCATCTTTCTACCATGCCATTGCATTTTGGATTATATGAAGTTGTCCTGAACCTGTTAAAACCTAATAGTTTAGAAAGTTCAGCGAAAAGGTGAGATTCAAATTGGGTTCCTTGATCAGTTATAATTGATTCTGGAACACCAAATCTTGAAATCCACGAGTTATATACAGCGAATGCGACCGTTCCAGCATTGATGTCTGGAATTGGTATCGCTTCGGGCCACCGCGTGTAACGGTCTATTAGCGTAACGCAATATCGCTGATTTTCCGATATTGGCAAAGGACCAATGATATCAAGGTGTATTTGAGAAAATCGCTGTGAACTTGTTTTGATAGTGCCAAGGGGTGACTTGGTATGTCGAGACACCTTGGACTTTTGACACGCTATACATTGTTGCGCCATGAGTTTAACGTCTTTTTTAATAGACGGCCAAATTACATGTTTAGTAAGAAGTTTGGTTGAAGCTGTGACACCAGGATGCGAAAGTTTATGAAATGCATCGAAAACGCTTTGGCGAAATTGTGCAGGAATATATGGCCTGCGTATAGCTGTTGATGTGTCACAATGAATCAATTGACTTTCATTGAAAGCAATTGGAAATGTTGCGAACTTTAAAGTTGAATTACTCTGAAGAAGATTTTGAAATTCCTCGTCATTGGTTTGCGCGATCGCGATTGCAGCATAATCAATTTTCTCTGGAATGAGGATTTGATCTATGCGAGAGAGCGCGTCGGCTACGACATTGTCGATGCCAGAAATATGCTGGATATCAGTGGTAAATTGCCCAATGAAATCCAAATGGCGAAATTGACGGGGAGATGCTTTCTCTAAATTTTGTTTGAAAGCAAAAGTTAGAGGTTTATGGTCAGTGAATAGTGTAAATTCACGACCTTCAAGAAGATACCGAAAATGTTTGATGCCCGAGTACGCTGCGAGAAGTTCTCGATCATATGCGCTATATTTGACCTGGGCATCGTTGAGACGTACCGAGAAGAAACTGAGCGGTTGCCAGGTTTCTTCAACAAATTGCTGCACTACGGCTCCTATCGCTGTATCAGAGGCATCGACCATGATTGCTAGTCGAGCTGAAGATGATGGATGGGCTAAAAGACTGGCATTACACAATTTGTCTTTACAATTGTCAAAGGCTTGAATGGACTCAGGTGTCCATGAAACGGAAATTTTACTATTCTTTTTGTATCCCTTCAAAAAGTTGTTTAGTAAAATTTGATCTGCTACTGCTGCAGGTAAAAAGCGTCGGTAGAAATTAATCATACCTAAGAAGCGTTTAAGTTGTTTGACAGTATTAGGACGTTCGAAGTCTTTAATGACTTGAACACGTTCGCGATCTGGTAAAATACCATGTTCAGACACTAAATGGCCTAGAAATTTAATTTCAGATTTTGCGAATTCGCATTTATCTGGATTAATGATGAGGCTGTTCTCAGAGAATCTCTGAAAAATCATTTTTAGGTGTGTTAGATGCTCCTCTAGATTTTTTGATGCAACCAAAACATCATCTAGATAAACGAAGCAGAAATTAAATCCGGCTAATACGGAGTGCATCAATCGTTGAAAAGATTGAGCAGCATTCCTAAGACCGAAGGTCATTTTGCAAAACTCAAAAAGACCGAAGGGAGTAGAAATAGCTGTTTTAGGAATGTCCTCCGGATGTATTGGGATTTGATGGTAAGCCTGAACTAGATCGAGGGACGAAAAAATTTTGCATCCCTCCAACTGATGCGAAAAATCTTGGAGGTGGGGAATTGAGTATCGATCGGGAACAGTGATTCTGTTGAGAGCTCGATAATCACCACAAGGACGCCATTCGCCGTTCTTTTTCTTGACCAAGTGTAATGGACTTGACCAAGCGCTACTGCTGGGCCTACAAATACCCAATTGCACCATCTTTTCAAACTCGGCTTTGGCTATTGCAAGATTGTCAGGAGCCAGGCGTCGAGTTTTACAAGATACTGGTGGACCAACTGTCTCTAATTTATGTGTTACATTATGTTTCACGTTACTTGGAAAGAGATTATTAATACTTGTGATCTCTGGAAATGTTTCCAAGATTTCGACTATTTTTGTTGGTACTTTAGTCTTATCGACTAGAGAGATTGAAAGTTCGTTGCATTTGGTTAGACTACCTATTGAGAACAGAGAGGTTAACGGGTCAATGAGCCTCTGTCTCTGTATATCAACAAGTAATCCGGTAGATTTAAGAAAATCAGATCCAATAATAGGGACTGAAACATCGGCAACTATAAATTCCCAAGAGAATGTTCTGCGAAGACCAATATTTAGTTGCAGAATTTGACTGCCGTAGGCAGAAATGGGAGTGCCGTTTGCCGCAAATAGATGAAAAACCGTAGTATTATTAGCTGGTGATGTCTTGAATATTGATTTTGGGATGACCGAAACGTCAGCTCCCGTATCAATTAAAAATTTGAGTCCTGAGTTGCTCTCAAGGACTGAAAGACGGTTAACTTTCTGATCACCAATACTACTGACATCGTATTGGTGATCATCTACCCGTTTTTTTGATCGTCCGGTTTATTCGGAGGAGAGAAATTTTTAAAGAATCTACATCCAGTGACGCAGCGAAGTGCTTTGTCTTTGAATCTGGAGTGGTAGAAGCATATGTCCGAATTTATTTTAGAACCCCTAGAGTTAGATCTAGAATTTCCCCGACGGTTATCACGGGATTTAGAACGCGACCTATTACCAGCAATTACGATGGAGTTAATTTTACTCAAAATTTGCGTTTCGAAAATTTTGAATCTTTCATCGATGGTTGGTGATTGAGGAAAACCTTGATGAACTGCAGCTGACGAAGTAGATTGTTGGTTGGAAGTAGATGCTGTATGTTGATCCAATGAAAACACACGTCGTTGAGAAAAAGTTTCCATTAGGTGATCAGCTCTCTCAGCTAAACGGGACAACGATACCTCATTCTCAAATGCTGCCAAAATCAATTGGATGTCCTCCGGTAAACGGGACATCCATAATTGTCGCACGAACATGTCGTTGACATCGGCACCATTTGTTTTGAATTCGGCTAGGAGCTGCGATGGCTTTTTGTCACCCAATGTCAACTTATGTAACAGATTGTGAATGCGAACTTTGTCGCTTTCGCCTAGAATTTTAATAACGTCTGTTTTGAACGAAGTGTATGGTGTTTCACCGAGTTCATTAAAAAATAAAGGGGTTAACCTATTGAGCAGGCGCGAATCAATTGCGCTAATTGCGTGGTGATATTTGGTCTTTTCGGACCGAATATTCGCAGTTTGGAACTGTAAGTCCAACAGTCTGAACCATAGCACTGGGTTTTGGTCAAATAGCGGTTGCGGATTTTTGAAATTTACATGGTTGATTGAACCATCCACCGCTGGTTGCGATTGTTCGGTAATTGTATTTGACGGTGGTGTTTGTGGTTGTTGGAGACTTCGAAACTGCTGTTGGACGTATTGTTCCAACTCCTGTGGAGAGAAGGTTCGGGAACCTTGGTTGGGTTCACTAGTACCCTTTACTGGTGAGACAGTGCGATGAGGTGAGTTAGGGTGCGACATTATAAATTGATAAATGAAAATGGAAAACTACTTGTACTACGAATTTAATTAAAAAATTTAGCAATAAAACTAAAAACAATTTTAGGTACTCACAGTTACAATTATTGTTGATTATTGTTGTTGCTGATTTCCAGTTTCCACGACTTGGGTCACCAATTATATAGAAGGTTGATCTTATTACCCCCTATAAAATTTGCTGCGTGTTCGTAAATAAATCACAATTTATCCAAACGTTCATATTTTCAAAAAATAAATTCCACTTGACATATAGTTTATACTTATTATGTTTATTTAAATAATATTATTTGACTTAAATCTATGTTCTATTTAGTCAACATAAAATTAATAATTGTTTTATTAAAACATAAAATGATTCACAACAATATTAATTGAAACAACTTCTAAAGAAAAAATTACTTTTCCTTCTCACTTAACAATTTGCCTTTTTTTAAAAAGTTATAAAAAACTAATAACACAAATTATATTCTAATGTTATGTTATATATTAACAACGTTTTCGTTAATAAAAATTTTAATTTTATAAGAAAAATAATAGTATTAACTATACTAAAACTATGAAAATTATTATTTGAATTCCCATTTTTTATTTCAAAGTTCACAAAGGATGATCTTGAATAATGGCGTCTTACTTTTTCTACAAAAACCAATTTTGTTTTTTTAAAGTTACAGAAAACTATTAACGTATGTTACACTCTAATAAAACATATCACAAAATTTGAAATTGAACAAATTGAAACTGAACTGATAGTTTTAACTTCTTTGCAAAAAAATATTAATTATGTAAAAATTTACGTTGTTGTTAACACCAAAAAAAAAAACGAGAAGAAAGAAACATGTTCTTGTTAACAGCAAAAAAACTAGAAGAGAGAAAACATGTTGTAACATGAATTCCTTATTTAAGCTACTCTTTAACATCCTTTTGTTTAGTTTTTATTGCCATTTAAAGCTGGTCTCGTTGTGTAGTTTTGCTTGTACCTAAAATTTCCTTAGTTCCTTGCTAAACTTTTATTGTTTTTTATGATGAATTAAATATAATTCACCACACATACATTGATACAAAATTTAAAAATAAAAAAATTTATTTTCATATTAATTTTCTGCTAATATTTGGCTTTAAAGTCGCTCTTTTTATATCCTTTGCATTTTTTAAAAAATAAAATTTTATTTTTATGGACACTTGCAATTAAGTATTACTTTTCTTCAGTTTTTATACCAAACGTCAACAAATCCTTAACAAAATCTTTAAGATATAATGAAATGAATTTTACGTTAAGTTAACGTTAAGTTTGCGTTAACGACTATAAATGCTCTAGTGCATTTTCATACATTTGTACTTTACGTTAAGTTAACGTTAAGTTAAAGTTACCGACTATAAATCGGGCATAAAATGTTGTACAATTTTAAGTTTATTTTAAATAATTTCAAGTCTGTAGTAGCCGTTTTGCATCACAGGTGTTTTGAATAATTTTAAGAAAGAATATTTTTATGCTGGCCGAGAAATCAATCTGAAGATCTATTAAAAGCAACTCTAATAGTTATAAACAAACTATCAGATTTGTGAAAACTCCTGATAAGATTGCTTAGTTTTGGTAAAAATTAATTATTTTTAATATGAAATGATTTCAAAATATTCGTCGGAGTGACGTGAATAATCCATTGTATAATTCTTTAATTTTAATTACTTCAGTTACATATCTACGCCCGTCGATGATCTCCACGAGATCAAAACTATAGTAGTGTGAATTATAAAAAATATATATACTTAAAAATTTTAAAATTATTGTTTTTTATATATAACAATAGTGAATAATAAAAGTTGTCGTTATTAAAATTAAAGAATTTGAAATGAGTCAAATTTTATAGTCACGTTATTTTAAAATTAAATTGTAATGTTTAAAACTAATCTGTTAAACATTACATTTAATTTTAAAATAACGTAATTATAACGTTATAATATAATAAAATATAATATTTTTCTGTTTCATAACGAAATAACGTACCGAAAAAATAAATATACTGTTATAAAAACGAAACGCATAACGTTACGACTTTTTTTTTCGTTTTGCAACACTGATACTTTCACATTTGTTCTTAAAACTCAGCTTTTTATTTCCCAGAATATCACTTTTACTGTACGTCAACTCAATTCACTTCCACTAAATTTCAAGTCCTTACTACTCGAATTTTTTCATATTTGTGTTTTATATTTTTTGTTTTTGGTAATTTTATTCAACAAACGAAAATCAACGAACTGCTTGTAAAGGTAGTTAAAAATATTTAACAAACATGTTTGTTGAAAACTGGCAATTAACAAACATGTTTGTTAAAACAATAGAAAATCAAATAACGTGTCCTTCAAATAAATTCAACAGACCATTGTTTGTTGTATTTTACCTACAATTTTTTTTCAGTGTAAAGCAATACAATTTTATTATTATCAAAAAATATTTTTGGCTGATATTTAGATCTGACTGGTCCATTTTATTATTAAAAATACCAAGACAAGTTTATAACCGATCTAAATAAAATCGAAAAAACTGCTTTTCAACTAAACAACTTGTTCGAGGTAGAGTAGATCAAAGCAAATTTGAGTAAGTTTGATCTTCAATGTAAGGCGCCTATTTTATATTGTTGCATAAAACAAAATTTGTTTGTGATAATTTATCAAACTTCAAATTATTTTTATATAGTTTTCTTTTTCGTTTGTTATATGTTTCAAGAAATAAATATTGAAAGCCATAAAGTTTAATATTTTCATGTTCTATATAACATACCTTTTTATCTTTAATGATAGGCGTTTATGATATTTATCATCCTTTAACTTTTATAACAAATTTGGCGCCAAAACAGTTTCGTTTTGCCCTTCTGAGCCTACTCGGCATTACCGGCTCGGGTATTAGAACTGACCGTTCCAATTCCTGGTCTTGCACGACCAGCGTCTCTGTAGGGCTGGCCTCTGATTCTTCTGGCTCACCCCTACGTCTCCGTTGCGGGGTTTCGCAATCCTCTTTGAATTAAAAACATTCTATATCAAAATAAAAATTACAAAAAAAATTAACCAAGGTCAAGATTATTTTTCCAAAAAATAATTTTCTTATCAAAAAAACAGGTTTTATTTTAAAAAAATCTGTAAGAAAAAAAACTAGTTTGGCGCCAAATTTGTTATAAAGGACTTTTTGTTCCAATGAAACAAATATAGTAAATTTAACCGAAATATTATCAATCGGACCTGGTTTGAAAATCTCTTATAAAAAAACATTTTCGTATAGTTATAACGGCTTAATTCTAAATAAACTTAATTAAAATAATAATAATAACTTTATTAACTTCCCGATATGGGAAGTTATTGTTTTTGGGTCGATTTTCGAAATCGGAAATTTTTTGATATCTTTACGTTTCATGACCTCCTGAAGCTGTTTAGACTATTTTTAGCTGGCAGTCTGTATGTGTGTGTGTGTGTGTGTATGTATGTGTATATCGCTGTGTGGAGAATTTTTGTCCAACGCTTTCTCAACAACGGATGGGTCGATTTTAACGAAAATGGTCGCAATCGATGTATCTTGTCATAACTTAGAGCTCAGTCTTTTTCTAGGGAAATTAAATTATTTGTTTTTTAGTGGCTTCCAAAAAACTGAAAATCATCTCTTGCAAATATCATGAGATTAATAAATAATGCTATCAAGGTCATGAAGCTTCCATATTGTTTGTCATCATGTCAGACATTTATAATGACATTTGTATAAACAATTGTTATCTTAGTTTTTGAGATTTTTAACAAAATGTGAAAAAACTACGTGTTATTTTCTTTATGCAAACGAATGATATCTGGATGAAACTTTTGTATGTAAATGAGCTGCTACCGCATCCGGCTTTACTTGAATATCAAAAACCTGAGTTATTTTCTAAATTTGACAAAAAGGTCAGAAGTTCGAGAGTAGATTGCCTGATCAACTGTTTATTAACTTCCCGAAATGAGAAGTTATTGTTTTTGGGTCGATTTTTGAAATGGAAATTTTTATAATATCTTTACGTTTCAAAACCTCCTGAAGCTGTTTAGGCTATTTTTAGCTGGCAGTCTGTATGTGTGTGGGGGTATCTGCGTGTGTATCATCGTATGTGGACTAACATTTGTCCAACGCTCTCTCAACAACGGATGATCCGATTTCAACTTCAATGGTCACAATCGATATATCTTGGCGTAACCTACAGCCCAGTCCTTTTCTAATGAAATCAGTTCATTTATTTTTTAGGGGTTTCCAAAAAACTGAATATCATCTCTTGCAAGTATTACTAGAATAAATAATGCTATCAAGATCATTTACCTCCCATTTTGTTTGTCATCATGTCAGCCATTTATAATGACATTGGTATAAACAATTGCTATCATACTTTTTGGGTTTTTTAAAAAAATTTGAAAAATAGGCGTTATTTTCATTACGCAAACGCATGAGAACTTGATGAAACTTTTGAATTAAAATGAGCCGCTAACGCAAGCTATTTTCAAAATTTGGCAAAGGAGTCGGGGAGGATGTCTGTGGTTCGTTGAACAACTGTTTTTTTAGACTTCTCAGTCTTGACATTTAATTTTGTTGAAACTTAGAGCATAAGGTTTTTGTAATGTTTATAGTAGTTTTGCAACTTGTTTGAAATTTCTTCTCTCAACCTCCTCTAAGGAACATCTGAAATAATGAGCTAACCGCTATAGTTTTCGTGCAATCTTTACAACATTGCCTATAACCGTGAATATTTTCAATTTTTCGCTTCTGTAATGTTCGAAGATAAAGAGTGGGAGAGAAACAAATTTTCACATTTTTATAAATAAGTCAGAAACCTTGATTTCGAAAAATACAAAAAAATTATTTTGAACTACAAAAAAAATTACCTTCCATATGACTTGTCCAAGTCAAAAATATTTTTTTTTCAAAATTTCTACTCGCAACCCCCTCCAAAGAACAATTGAAATTATAACGACCAAAAAAAAATTTTCATTTTTTTTTTGCCAAGTTTTGCCAGCCGTGAATTTTTTTAAATTTTTTCTTTTGTAATGTTCGAAGATAAGTGGGGGGGACAAAACTAAAATTTCACATTTTCTAAAATAAGACTAGAAAAAAAATAACCTTCATATGATACCCCCTCACTTGACATGACCAAAAATATTTTGTTTTCGTAATTTTTACTCTCAACCCTCTCCAATGAACATTTGAAATTATAACAACCAAAACAAAAAACGGATTTTTGTACGCTAAATCCCTACAACCTTGAATTTTTTCAATTTTTTGCTTTTGTAATGTTCGAAGTTAAGGTGGGGGATAAAAAAATAAACACACTTTTTTGGAAATAACTTAAAAACTAAGCAGTCGATAATTCATTGAAATGTCTTTTTGAAATATTTGGATTTTTTTTGATTTTTTTAAACCCTTTTTCGATTCCTTAAAACAAACTTTTGTTTTACTATCTCCTTATCAATGTCCATAAAATATTGATAAAAAATAATATTCATAATTTTCTTGTTGTCAGTAGGCGTGGACAAATACATTGTATAACTGTAAAAAATTTCAAGTTGATAGCACTTATGGTTTTTGAGAAAATCGATTATGTAGAAATTCGGACGGACACCGAAGTCTCACCAATAGGGTACCGTTTTTACTTTTTCAAAGTACGGAACCCTAAAAATGGTGATATTGTTTGAAAAAAATCAAAAAAATTTTAGCAACGTTGACAAAGTAGACTTTAAGTAGAGTCCACCGCTAGTTTTTTTTAAATATATGGTGCAATGAAAATCTTTTTTCCAGTGTAACCAAAAGATGAAAAAATGACGATTAATTGCAAGTCTTAGAAAGAGAATTTCAATTTATTAAAGTTTTAAGAAAATATCTTTATGTTTCCTATTTAACTTAACGGGAAGTTCTTGGCGTGGCCGCTATGGTCACACCCTACCCTACTAGTTAGAGTTGAACCTTTTGCGTTTTATACAGGCGTTATTACTATACAGCAATTATTGGACAAACTACCTCGTAGCACCTCTGGTGTTAAATTTGACTTTAATTTTGTTATAGCTGATGAACGTCATCATTCATTAATATCATTAATTTAAATAACGTTTTATCTCTAAAATCTGAAGTAGAATTTATCCGTTCAATATTAAGTCATCCACCACGTCAACTTGTGAAAAAAAAAAACAAATAAACAAATTTGTTATTTTTGTTTTAGTAAATATCATTCAAAATAATTTAAACTTTTCACCAAAGTTATAAAATCGTTTGCTTTATTATTATTAAAAACTATTTTGACGTCAAGAAAATTTCTTTTTTATTCGCCCACATATTAAAGTGTTACTTTATTACTGTGATTTGCGGCCTTAAAGTATCACTTTTCAACTATTTATTTTGTTGTCATAGCTACGTCCAAAAAAGTAAAAAGCATTTGTATTTGTTTAAATTCTATGAAAAATAAATTTTTTTATCAAAGCAACCCTTAAATTCAAAATTTCATTATCCAATTAAAATGGTTCACTGAAAAAAAAATTGAAGTAATGACAACCTCATCTCGAAGTTGGCAGTTGATTATTCATGCAAAGGAAAATTATTTGCAAACAATTTCACTGTGATTGGGACAACTACACGATAACATTTTCCTAACAACAGAATGAGGTTTATTTAAAATATAAATTGTTATATGCAATTTAGCAGTAGTTGAATAAAGATAATAACTATTTACCTGAAAAAAATTTTCTTTGGCCTTATATCATGAATTTTTCATTTTAAAGTTTAAGTATTTGAGATTAATTGAACTATATTTTATTTTCACATAAATATTTCGTGTGATTGTCTCAACTTCATCGATTTATAATTGTAGAGTTGTTGAAGCAATTTCGTAGTTTGATTCGCCATATGTGACCGCACGGTGAGGTTGAGACAATTGCATTTCGATTGGAAATAGGACATGTTTTTTTCAGTGTTGTTATCATTTGTTGTCATAGCTACACAATAATTTGGAAGAAATAACAAATATTTTGCCAAAGGTTACTTGTTTCACATATTTTTATTTTAAAATTTATGCAAATTTATAATTTTAATTTAGAATAAACAAATTTTTTTAAAATATTTTGCTTGCGGCGAATAAAAAATAGTACCTATATGATGCACGGACGTAAGCTATTTTGGACTTAATATGGGTGCGAATATCGGCTAGCGCCTCGATTTGCAAACTCCACATACGTTAAAAATCAGTAGTTTTACGTCCTAGCATCATAATGTACTATTTTAGGGTTCCGTTTTTTATACGGAACACTCAGTATTGATGTATTGATGAGAGTAACACGAGTTTTTCACATTATATCGATTACCTCGTAAACCATAAATGCTATGGACTTGAAATTTGAGGTGCGTATAAAACTAAACTGTCCATACCATAAGATGACAGATACAAATAAAACTAAAGTGGCTTTCGTTTCGTTTACAGGGTTACGATGTGAGACCTGTGAGAAAATCAATTTTTTTATAGATTCAAGTAGGGTATCATATGAAAGGGCTTGATTTCAGTATTCCTTAAAATTCATTTTGGAATTTTACACCTCACCATTTTGTGAATAATTTTGAATAATGACGTTTTCTTCGTGTTTTCTTACCTCGATTAGCTACGAACTGATCGAATATCTTCAAATGTATTTGGATTGATAGAAAAATTAGTATGTTTTTAATAAAAAATATATAGAAGTGTCATATACTCATAATTATAATTATTACGAGGGGGAAATGAGAAGGGGTAAAACACTATTTAAAATGTGGTCAAGTGGGGTGTCATTTGAAAGAGCACCTTATTTAGAAAACATATCAATTTTTTTTATAATTTGAAAGGGGTGCACAGTTTTTGAGTTATAGTCCAAAAAATGCAAAATTCAGACCGTTACGCCCCGAAATTGATTACGTTTCGAAATTGATTGACAGAAAAATTTGAATAAAATTCACAGAGACCGAAAGATTTGTAAATTTTGAATAAAAATCATAGTGAAGTCTCAAATAATTATATTTCTGTGTGTTTAGGGGATGGGTATGGGGAGAGTAAAATAAACCATTTCTGACCCAAATGAGTGGGGCATCATATGAAGGAGCACTTAATTTAAGAAACATTACAAGGTTTTTCATCCAGGAATGCTCCATGGAATGCTAATATGAAGGGTGCTACCGCTGACTGAATAGAGTTCATTCACCAGCACCCCTAAGATATCACCTTGAGTAGTGATATCTCACTTTAGCTCGTATGTCAATAGCAAGGACTGGAGTACACGGGGTTGTAACACCCAAAAATAAAAAAAAATTTACATATAAAAAAAATTGATGCTTCCGAGCGGGTCTCCATATGACGTCAAATAATCGGGCTATGACTATGGAGGGTTTTGGCATTGCTCTATTTTTGTGTAAGATATAAAAACATTACCTACAAAATTTTGCTTGTCATAATTGAAAAGTCAATTTTAAAAGTAACTTTACAGATGATTAATTACAATTATTTTAATTTGATTATTTTGACATTTAACAAATTTTTTTATGGGGTCAATCGCCTAAAACTGTATGTATTATTAATTAGCTGATTAATTTAAATGTTATTAATTAATCAAATTAATTTAATCATAATTAATTATCGATAAATCTTAATTTTAAGATTCTTTTTTCGAAAGTATGTTAATGGTTTCGATACCAGTTCTTCACTTTGTACTCATTTCTTTTGGAGTTTACTTGGGCGTTTTATTGTAGGTTTTCTGGCGTATAGGTAATTGACAATTCGAAAGCCGATTATCAGTGCAGTGGTTATGTGCTGTAGTTCTAAGGTGCCAATATATCTCTGTGGTATACAGCATCATTGAGTATAAGCAGTCATCTACATCCTCTCCACTACATATAGATAGAAATCGTGACCGTAGAATTTTAAAATTCTCTCAAGTCTAATTTAATTTTGTTATTTCTCGATTAAATTTGGTACATCATAGACCACAGTTAATCTAAAAGTCACTAAATTACCCAAAAAACTCAATATTATCGATAAAGAAAAGAAAAGTAAAAGGTTGAAGTTTGAACACTTAATTTGTCACATCGACAATGTGAAAATAATAAAAGTTTGGAAACAATATGATCAATTAATAATCTTCAATTAATTCTCGTTTTTCTTTAGGTTTCTACACGATAACGGACATACATAATGAACATGTAGGCTTATTGTAGTTAGTATTTAAATTTTACGATTTGTCACGCTGCGCTTAGCATTGGACATAAGATAATCTTTATATAATCATGCGAACGATGTTCATTTTACTAAATAGAAACAAAAAACTGAAAGTTTTTTGTAAAACACAAACAAAATGTTTACAAACAAGTTTCCGAGGAAGCTACTATGAATGTACGTACAAACAATGATTTATTTTATTTTTCAAATTGAAAATATTTTAATAAAGAAAATTATTCAAATTTAATCAGAAGATAATAATGTTGAAAATATTTAAATTTTATTTGCATTTTAAAGATTTTATTTTATGGTTAATTTATTTCGTTAATATGTTGTTTAATTTCTTTACAACAATGTATGATGTATATATTATGTTGACGTTGTGTACTGGAAATTTCTACAAGTGTTAGAGTTTCAGAAGCTAATGAATGAATATTCTGGTTAAGTCACTATTCTATCTTTAAGCAAGAGGCAGAGCTTTGAGCAATAAACGAGTTAAAGTAGGCAGCTAATATGTCCAATACCCTTACAATATTGTTGGTTATCGATTTCATTTTCTAAAATGGAAAATTAATACAAGAAAGTATTACCTACCCATCATATACATGCTTTTCTAAAGATTTAAGCGCTCGAGAAGAAATATGGAGAAACTACCACGTGATCAAGTTGATTTCTAATGATTCGATTTGGTGAAACTATATTTGCTTATATGAATCGATCAGCAAGGACTTTTGTTGAAAGTTTGTCATACAGATTTAATACAATTTCATTTATTTTCACATTAATTTCTAGCACATAAGTTTTTCATAAATTTCATAATATAACAAATTTTAAACATCAAGCAGAAAACGTTTATATTGTTTTTTATTTCAATAGAATTGTAACACCAATCCATTCAAACAAAAATGGCATAACTTTTAATGAACATTTCATAAACATTTACCACCAAACAACTCACGTTTTTTTCTTCTATTCTTGAATGCATTAAAATAAAAAATTTGTATTGTTCAAAATTGTTTTATTTTAACAATTATAATAGAATTTCAACTTGCCTATAATTTGAGATCACCGGTTTAATTATCCATAGAATTGCATCAATCATATCAAGAAAACCTTGACCAAAAATTATTCTTAATCAAAAAATTTATAAAATTTCAAGGTAATCAATTAGTTTTAACAATGAAAAGACATAGCACTAACTTTAGATGAAACATGAAATGTTATGTCTACAATACGTTTCCAAAGCAGTTTGATTACTTTCACTATCAACTATATGTATAGTAAAAACACACATTTATAACGGTTCTGTGATATTTTGTTTTGTTTAGATTCAAGCAAGATTATTATTACTATAATAGAATTTAATAATAAAAACTTCAGATGAAATTGTTATGTTGTTTTCCATAAATATTATTTTGATTTATATATAGGAAATAAACATAATACAAATCGTTTCGACATTCTCTTCCTTTTTGCCAATTAAGATTGAAATGCACAATTTAAAGTTCATATCAGATTGTATAAATCAGTGTTGGGCAAAAATTTGACAATAAGTATAATTTACGAAATTGTTTACAACCAAAGAATCAATTATTTACATTTACTAAAAAAAATGGTGTTGAGTGGTCTAGGTATTGGTAAGTAGAAGCTCTCGGAGGACTGGGATTCGATCCCATTCCATCTAGGTCAAAGTGTTTTAACGCAACACATTAGCAACCTTAAACACCAGTGTTCCAATTAACCGATAATCAACCAATACGATTGATAAGTTGAAATATCACTATTATGGGCTTGAGAACCCGTAAAAAATTAATCGGTTAAATAAAGTTTTCAAGTGAAAGTTGACCATAAAACTAAGTGAAGTGAGATTAATACAGGTGTTAGGGACTTTTGTCGGCATCCTAAGTTCTTATATGGAACATATACGGCAAAAAAATTATACGGCGCACATATACGGCAAATTTGTCAAATAAAAAATTTTTTATTGTCAAATAAAAATTTTTTTATTGTCAAATAAAAAATTTTTCATTGTCAAATAAAAAATTTTTTATTGTCAAATAAAAACAGTCAATGCGTGTTAGTAAAACGTCGCACATGCATTTACCACCAGTTTTTTTCTTTTTGCAATATCATTTTTGAACTATGCTTGAAAATTATGGAAAAATACATCGCAAGCAACAAAATATTTTAAAATGATTTGATAAATTGTTAGATCTGTGGAGCAAATGTTTTTTTTAACTTCAACAACTTTAAGTCTTGAAATTTAATATGGTTGAATCTTGACATATAAAGTTTTTGGTAATATATAATTCCAATAAGTAAAAATATCCACTTCTGATTTGTTATCTCCCGTAAAAAATTATTTCTGGGCAAAACATGCCTGTAAAAAACGGATAAATTTAGTACTCAAAAATTTTGGCCATAAAAATTAGTGAAATATAAAACAAACGATAATTTTGAGTGAAATTATTCACTCAAAATTTTGTGAAAGATGAAACTCGTGGTCTGGACGCCCGACGCTGAACCCAACTATAATTGATTCATCTTATATGGAATACAAGTAGCATAGGTGAAATAAAATATGATAAAATATGAAAATATGATTTTAAAGTGGTTTTTTGCAACAGGATGGTACAACAAATTTCTGGAAATTCAAACTCAAGAGATCTTTGAAATTATTAAATTTTAAGAGAACGGCTTACCCGACATCAACAGTCTTATATGTCTTGGAAAAGTAATTCTATTGGTCTATCAAAAAAAAAATACACGGTAAACTTTTTGCTTACACTGTTAAAAACATAAGAAAATACAAATTTTAAAATATGACGTATAAGTCAAGCATTTTTGGAATTTTTTTTCACAATATGAAAGTTCCAACCTAACCTAACCCTAAGGCATGTTAAAATTTACTATAAGAGTTTGTTTTGTCCCATAGATATTAGTTTTTAGAAATGTGTATCTCAAGTGAAAAATGCTAGTTTTAAAACTAGAATTTTTGAACTGACGTGCATCTTTAAAAATTAATATCTTTAGAACAAAAACAAACTCTTTCTCTAAGTTTTGACATGTTTTAGCAGAAGGTTGGAACTGTGATATGGTGAAAAAATGCTTAACCTACGGCATTAACAACCGTTTGAAAAATTTGATTTCTTTATATTATTTAACAATGTAAACCAAAAAATATGAAGGGCCTGAAATCTCACAGCTCTGAGATATCAACACTTCGGTCTGGGTTAAGGATTTTGATATAGTTTTCGGCAAAAATCTTTTATGAGGACATGGTTTTTAGTTTTGGGCAGCGATGTATATCAAACATAACTCTTTGTTAAAGTACAAGTATTTGTTATCTCTGTTTAGAAATTTATTACAAAACTAACACAAAACATCAATACGTTGCCGGAAAATTATAACAGATTATAAATTAGCATAATTTAGTGAAAAGATTGTATTAGTAAACTACTCAAAACCTCTCCATTTAGCGTTTCGAGAAAATATTTCAAAATCACAAATTCATATTTCTTTCAAAATTCCAAAAATATTGTAAAAATTAAATAAAATCAAAAATTCAAACTTTTTTTAAACAAAATTCTAAAAATATCCCAAAAATTCTTACAAAATATAAAATTGAAACTTTATTCAAAATTCTAATAATATATATAAAATTCCAAAATTCTATTTTTTTTTTAAATTCTAAAAATATTCCAAAAATTAGAATAAAATCAAAAATTTAAACTTTTTCTAAATATTAATAATATTCCAAAACTTCTTAAAAATTAAAAAATTTAAACTTTTTCCAAAATTCTAAAAATATTGCAAAAATTATAACAATATCAAAAATTGAAACTTTTTCCAAAAAATGAAAATTATAATAAAATCAAAATTTTAAAATTTTTCAAAATTCTAAAAATATTCCAAAAATTCTTACAAAATTGAAACTTTTCCAAAATTCCAAAAATATTTCAAAAACTATAACAAAATCAAAAATTTCCATGTTCAATTATATTTACGTAAACAAACTGCTAAATTTTTTTTTCCAAAAAGTTATCTAAAAAAATAATTGAAATAATTTTTTTGACACACTTGGCAATATTTTTTTGACAAACTTATAATGCAATAAAATTCTCAATAATAATAATTTCATATTCATTATACATATCATTTCATACAAATAACTAATTTTATTTTTTTCTAAAAAAATAAATGAAAATCATTCTTTTGACACACTTGACATTGTTTTTTTGACTAACTTATAATTCTCAATAATAATAATAAAATTTCATGTCATACAAAAAACTAATTTTATTTTTCCAAAAAATTGGGTAAAAAAAGAAATAAAAAACTTTCTTTTGACACACTTGACAACATTTTTTTGACAAACTTATAATGCCATAATTCTCAATAATAATAATAAAAATTCATTTCATACAAATTATTAATTTTATTTTTTTCCAAAAAATTGGGTAAAAAAATAAATTAAAATCTTTCTTTTGACACACTTGACAACATTTTTGACAAAATTATAATGCAATAATCTAGATTTTGGTCTCACATACCAATCCCGACCATCAAGATTTCTCCAAATTCAATGTTCCTACTCGTAATCACTTAAACTGAAAGTTTTTTAAGCAAAAAATATTCAAATTTCCTTGTTTTCACACACTTGATGATTTTTTGATACACTTCCGGTACAGTTATCGAACACATTGTCCTTTCGACTCTTCACATTGAATAAAACTATTTGTAGAAAAAAAGTTTTTGAAATCCGTCCAACGGTTTTCTAGATTTCGTAGGTTGTGACGGATGGCCGGCAGTCAGACATACATTTTTTTTTGCTATTTTAGAATCAGTAGGTCCTAAAACGTCGAGACGAGAAATGCCAAAAAAGTGGGGGTAAGAATTTCACTTTTAGCTCATGAATGTAATACTTAGGTCTTTCAGACCGAAGTAACTTGTTTTTTTTGCCAGTTTGTATATCTTGTTAGTGCACATAAAATTGTTGATATCGGGTGAGCGTTTCCCTTGCAATTTGATTTCAAAGTTACTCTGAATTTGCCCGTTTTCATCCCATACACTTCTTGGTAATTAAATCGTTATACATTTGCTGCAAATAGAGTCCTCAAAACCTTTGCTTCATATTTTCATTTCCCTCCCAATTGTGGTGACCAGTTTAATATTTTATGTTATTGTATTCAGACTAAAAAGGTTTGGTAACGGTGAACTAATACTGCGTTGCAGTTCATCTCCCAAATTGTTTTCTCCACTAAATCAACTAGACTGGAACCACATTCTCAGTTGCATTTTCGTCAGCTTTCAAACTAAAGTGTTGCTTTGATTTTCTGGCTTACTCAGTACAAACTAAAGAGCTGAATAGGCATAGGTCAATATTTCAAGGCATAGTGGAGGAAAGTTAAGGGTGCTACCGTTGACTGAATAACGTTCATCTGCCAGTGCCCCTAGATATTAACTAGGCTAGTTACATCTCGATGCTAATGCCAGTGGTATTTGAAATCTCACGTAAACTCGTATGTCATTAGCAGGGACTGAAGTCCGTGGAGTTTTCATACACGTAGACCAAAAATAAAAGAAATCACATGTAAACAAAAACTGATGCTTCCATGCGAGCTTAATATTACTTATATTTTAACAAGATTCTGTGTTTTCATTTATTATTTCACGATTTCATTTATGAATTCACTAATAACGACCCCAGCAAAAACTTTACACATCTTTAAAAATTTTACGGTAAGATTGAAACATTCAAATTGTGAAAAAACTGACCTACACGGAAATTGTAGATTATACACCAAGGAAAAGAAGTGCATGTTTCTCTTTCGAGGTGTGTTTGGAGCCCGAGCTCGAAGTCTGAGGAAGATGATATATTACTGAGGAGGATGACATGCTCTCTCTCGACGTGTATATACTATTTTTTGTACGACTACAATATAATTATAATATTAAAAACTAAAATCCAATCGTTTAAAGAAAACGAAAATTATAAATTTTAAGTTTCATCATAGTAAAGCAATTTCACGTCATCGCAACGGTATTTGTTCTAGGATGTGACCTGACCCCCTCTGATTTCAATAAAATTTCATATACAGATAGTCAATGAAAAAATAAAAATATCATTTCTTTCAAAAAATTAAATTTCGCTCTAAGGATGACACAGGGTGGCGGCAAAGTTTTAGGGGTTTGCGAAACATGAGTATCGATTGAATATCGATTGCTGACGATTGACTAAATCGATTTAAGTCATTTATAGCTAATTGGAAAGGTAATTGATAGCACTTATAAAAAAAATACTTAAAACTTTTTAATAATTTTTTAAAAGTATGTTAAACTTAAAAGAAAATTTCAAAGATGGCGCTGTTAGGGGTACCCTCATTTTTACCACATTTTTTTTTCTAGAAAAAAAATGTTGAATTAGTTCGTAATCTAAAACGAAAGTTTCCCAAGTATTTAATTTCTCGTTTTAAAAATAAAATTCTTACAAAATTTTAATTTCCGTTTTTTAGAAAATGCATTTTATTTAACTAAACCCGCCTGAATTCTTGTTTCATAAAAATTTAATTATTTTGAGGATACAAGTTAAGTATTTGAGGGTGTGGATGCTTTTTACATAATTGACTTTTTCTCCCATTTCTACCTGTCCGAAGTTAATTATAAATGAATGTACATGAAATTTATTAAAACTGATGCTGAGAAGTAAATAGTGAGAAAAATTATGTGAAATAAAATGCATGTTGTATAGAATTCATAAAATAATTAACTTTTTATTTTTATTCTAAGTTGTGTAATAAAAACAATATACATTTATCAATAATATAAAATAATATAAAAGAAATTAAAAATATAAAATAAATTTGCATTGCATATTAACGACTTATCTGAAAAATTATAGTTTTAGCTGAATTAGAATATATTTTTGTGAGCAATGTTTTTTCATCTTTGAGCATAAACGCATTAAATAGTGAGAAAAATTATGTGAAATAAAATGCATGTTGTATAGAATTCATATAATAATTAGCTTTTTAGTTTTATTCTAAGTTGTGTAATAAAAACAATATACATTTATTAATAATATAAAATAACATAAAAGAAATTAAAAATATAAAATAAATTTGCATTGCATATTAACGGCTTATCTGAAAAATTCTAGTTTTAGCTGAATTACAATATATTTTTGTGAGCAATGTTTTTTCATCTTTGGGTATGATTGTGTACGTTTTATAGTTATACAGTCTCTTTGTATTTTGCTTCTAGCTGTGACTTCAATTCTATATAATAATCTTTACATTTGTGATAAATTACATGATGACTGTCAATGTGTGGAATGTGTTGAAAATCTTAAGAAACGGGCTGATAAATTTCACGTATTTCACGTATTCGGAAAACACAAAAACAAACTTGAAAACGGGAGAGTGCTTAGTACTTGGCGATTTTTCAAAAAATTGCTCTTTTCTCATTCAAGATTCTGTGCAGAGTTATCATTGTAATAATTCGCAAGCTACGATACAACCGTTTTTAATGTATTATAATTCACCTACTAGTCAAGGTATCGATCACTTAAGTTTTGTCATTATCTCTGATATAACTGAACCTAATAGTGTGGCAGTGTATCTATTCTTATCACAAATGATTGATTTTATAAAAGATAAAACAAAACATCCTGAAAAAAAGTCTATATGACTGATGGTGCTGATGTAAATGTAGTCAGTAAAAATAAATGTAGTTTTATAAATCTATGTTACCACAAACCAGATTTTAATATAGACGCAGAGTGGCACTTCTACGCTACCAGTCATGAAAAAGGACCGTGTGATGGAATAGGAGGTACATTGAAACGAAGTGCTCATCGATAAAGTTTGTCTAACAAGAATATTATTCAAACCCCTATGGATCTTTATGAATGGGCAACAAAATCTTCAATGAATTTTGCATACACCAGTAAAAGTTATTATACAGAGATGAAGTCACAGCTAGAAGCAAGATACAGAGAGGCTGTAACTATAAAACGTACACAATCATACCCAAAGATGAAAAAACATTGCTCACAAAAATATATTGTAATTCAGCTAAAACTAGAATTTTTCAGATAAGCCGTTAATATGCAATGCAAATTTATTTTATATTTTTAATTTCTTTTATGTTATTTTATATTATTAATAAATGTATATTGTTTTTATTACACAACTTAGAATAAAACTAAAAAGCTAATTATTATATGAATTCTATACAACATGCATTTTATTTCACATAATTTTTCTCACTATTTACTGCTCAGTATCAGTTTTAATATATTTCAGGTACATTCATTTATAATTAATTTCGGACAGGTAGAAATGGGAGAAAAAGTCAATTATGTAAAAAGCATCCACACCCTAAAATACTTAGTTTGTATCCTCCAAATAATTAAATTTCTATAAAACAAGAATTCAGGCGGTTTTAGTTAAATAAAATGCATTTTTTAAAAAACAAAAAATTGAAAAAACGTAAATTAAAATTTTGTAAGAATTTTATTTTTAAAACGAGAAATTAAATACTTGGGAAACTTTCGTTTTAGATTACGAACTAATTAAACATTTTTTCTGGAAAAAAAATGTGGAAAAAAATGTGGTGGGTATTCCCAACAGCACCATCTTTGAAATTTTCTTTTAAGCTTAACACACTTTTAAAAAATTATTAAAAAATTTTAAGTATTTTTCTTAATAAGTCCTAACAATTACCTTTCCAATGAGCTATAAATGACTTAAATTGGTTTAGTCAATCGATATTCAAAGATACTCATGTTTCGCAAACCCCTAAAACTTTGCCGTCACCCTGTGTCATCCCTAGAGCGAAATTTAATTTTTTGAAAGAAATGATATTTTAATTTTTTCATTGACTATCTGTATATGAAATTTTATCGAAATCAGAGGGGGTCAGGAACATCGATGTTGCGGTGACGTGAAATTGCTCAGTAGGTGGTTTGCATATACATATGTACTTATAATATTTGTTTGAATTTATCATAAATGTTGGTGTTTTCAAGAAAACTATCATTTTTGTCATGGTTTGTTATTTTTTTATTCCCTAGGGAGTTCCCGCTCCCTCCATCAAAACAAACACTGATTTAAAGATACAAATAAAGAACATAAAGAAAATAATAAAAATACACTAAGGGCCGATTTTATGAACAAGGATGGATAGAAAAAAACCCGAGGAGAAAATTCTATCTTCACCCGAGGATTCTTTTTTTTGTTGATTGTATGAATGCGGATAGATTATTTTTTATTTTTATTTTTATTGCAGTTTATAGCATTTTTTTATAAGTGGCAATACTTTTTCTTTTACTTTTCTATTAAATAAATTTAATTATAAATTAAAAAACATTATTTCAAAATTGAAATTGAATATATTAAAATTATATTGAAAATATTATTTAATTTACTATTAATTTATATCAAAACACAAATTTTTGAAATACAGAAATTTAAATTCAAAAATAACCACAAATTCAAAACAAAACTTTTCTGCTATGCGCATGTCAAGAAAAAAGTCTGGCCGTCCGGCCGTCCGGCCGTCATTACCTACGCTGCAGGGAAAACCGCTGGAGGGATTTCAAACATTTTTTCTTCTAAAAATAGGTATACTCAAGAGACAGGTCCGAAAGGACGCTGTGTTTGATAACTGTACCGGAAGTGTGTCAAAAAAATCGTCAAGTGTGTCAAAACAAGGAAATTTGCATATTTTTTGCTTGAAAAACGTTAATTTTAAGTGATTACGAGTAGGAACATTGAACTTCGAGAAATCTTGATGGTCGGGATTGGTATGTGAGACTAAAATCTAGATTATTGCATTATAAGTTTGTCAAAAAAATGTTGTCAAGTGTGTCAAAATAAAGATTTTTATTTATTTTTTTACCCAATTTTTCGGAAAAAAAATTAAATTAAAATTTTGTTTGAAATGAATTTTATTATTATTATTGAGAACTATGGCATCATAAGTTTGTCAAAAAAATAATGTCAAGTGTGTCAAAAGAAAAATTTTTATTTATTTTTTTACCCAATTTTTTGGAAAAAATAAAATAAATAATTTGTATGACGTGATAATATATTATTATTATAGAGAATTATGGCATTATAAGTTTGTCAAAAAAATAATGTCAAGCGTGTCAAAAAATGATTTCATTGATTTTTTTAGCCATTTTTTTGGGGAAAAAAATGTAGCTGTTTTTATGACGTAAATGTAATTGAAAATGAAATTGGACATGGAAATTTTTGAATTTGTTATAGTTTTTGAAATATTTTTGGAATTTTGAAAAAAGTATGTATGTTTGATTTTGTAATAATTTTTGCAATATTTTTAGAATTTTGGAAAAAGTTTTAATTTTTGATTTTGTAAGAATTTTTTGAATATTTTTAGAATTTCGGAAAAATTTTAAATTTTTTATAATTTTTGGAATTTTGAAAAAAGATTCAATTTTTGATTTTGTAATAATTTTTGGAATATTCTTAGAATGTTGAAAAAAGTTTGATTTTATTATAATTTTTACAATATTTTTGGAATTTTGAAAGAAATATGAATTTGTGATCTTGTAATATTTTCTCGAATCGCTAAATTGAAGGTTTTTGAATAGTTTGCTGAAAATGAAAATGAAATTGGACATGGACATTTTTGAATTTGTTATGGTTTTTGAATATTTTTGGAATTTTGAAAAGGTTTTAATTTTTGATTTTGTAAGAATTTTTGGAATATTTTTAGAATTTTAAAAAATTTTAAATTTTTGATTTTATTATAATTTTTGTAATTTTGGAAAAAGTTTCAGTTTTTGATATTGTTATAATTTTTGCAATATTTTTAGTTTTGGAAAAAATTTGAATTTTTGAATTTTTAAGAAATTTTGGAATATTATTAGAATTTAGAAAAAGTTTAAATATTTGATTTTATTCCAATTTTCGGAATGTTTTTAGCATTTAAAAAAAAAATTTTTTAATTATATATATATTTTTAGAATTTTGAAAAAAGTTTCAATTTTAGAATTTTAAAGAATTTTTGGAATATTATTAGAATTTAGAAAAAGTTTAAATATTTGATTTTATTCTAATTTTTGGAATATTTGGAATTTTGAAAAAAGTTTCAATTTTTAAATTTGTATAATTTTTGCAATATTTTCAGAATTTTTGAAAAAAGTTTAATACTAATATTTGATTTTGTAATAATTTTTGGAATATTTTTAGGATTTTGGAAAAAGTTTGATTTTATTTATTTTTTACAATATTTTGGAAATTTTGAAAGAAATATGAATTTGTGATTTTGTAATATTTTCTCGAAACACTAAATGGAGAGGTTTTTGAGTAGTTTGCTGAGTGTAACTAAAAACCATGTCCGCATAAAAGTTTTTTGCCGAAAACTATATCAAAATCCTTAACCCAGACCGAAGTCTTGATATCTCAGAGCTGTGAGATTTCAGTTCCTCCATATTTTTTTATAGAAGAAAAATAGAAGATAGATCAAAGGAGAGATCAACAATCCTCGGATAGATTTTTTAATCTATCCTGATTCATACAATACAAACGACGATTAATCCGAGAATTTATCTTCTCTCCGCATTCATACAATCGGCTCTTAAGAAAAAACATGGGCAGTTATGTAAAATAAACGAAAAAGAATAATGTTTTAGAATATATATAAATATAGAGAGAACGTAAGCACATCTGTGAAATTCAATTCTTCTGCTTTTTTATTTTTTCAATGTTTGTATTTACTGCCACAAACTTTTTATGCCATACACTTCTTTATGAACAAAACTTTTCTGTAAATTCTATGAACCTAATCTCAGGGAGGGAGAAACTATTTTTTTTTAAATTGTAGAATTAGTTTCTTCTACATTTAAAAAAATGCGTAATACTTGTACAATTTTGAATGAAATAAAAAAATTACGCACAACTATGGGAAAAAATTCGGTTTTTCAAAGAGCAAAACAAACAAAAGTTTTATCAAGCTCAAAATTTCACCTTTAATTTGATTACCTTTATCAATTAAAAAAAACATTTTAGATTATACAAGCAAATGTTTAATATCAAAAACTCATTACCTCTCATAAAATCTTTAATTACCTTAAACTTTCATTTGATAATAACTCGTATATGTTTACTAAGGAAATAACACAAACTATTTCTCATTCTGCCCATTTGTAGAAAACTATTTAATAAAACATTCAGAAAAAAAGTTACATTATCTAAGGATATAATTGATGATTCTATCATAGATAAGAAACGGTGTAAAAATTTTATTACATAACTACAAACAGTAATAACATTTTTATTAAATTTTGTACTCGTACTTATCAAAAGAATTTGAAAAACAAAAACATCAATTTTATTGCTTGGTAAGTGGTAACATTCGTTTTAATTTGCTTTCAATAAATTGTTTGATGAAAGAATATATGAATTTTTAAAATATAAATAAATCAAGCAACCTGATTTATTATAACTATATTATTATATAATAATATGTAATAATTACAATCACTTGATTCCTTTAAATACAAGAATAAATTAGTTAATTAAAATTGGACACTCATATGTCAATCAACAATCAAGCATTCTATAATATTTACGCAATCAGTTTAGGAATTTGAGGTATACAAATTCAACTATGTCTTCAATTTGTTTTGTGTAGATTACTTACTTGAAAGTAAAAATTATTTTTTGTCTCAGCTACAAAAGTGTATACTGGTAAAACTAACAAAAAACAGTATTACAATAATTAATGATGGTAAGCTATATGAGAAAATGCGTACAGATTTAGTTAATCTTTTGTTTAGTTGTAACTTGTATTTTTGAATATTTAATCAACTTTGAATATTTATAGTTATTAGGTTATGACCGATCATCATATCAGTTAAATGTTAAATAAATTTAGAAGATAAATGCAAATGATGTTTTAAATTTGTGTTATGTGATTTGATGTATAAACGTAAATATACGATGTCAATGATTTTAAAATTTAGAAATTTAATATATTTGCATTCGCGTGTTAATAAAAATAAGCTTTTAACCTTTGGTACGACAACTTCAAAACAAAAATTTTAGTCTTACAAGATTACAAAATTTTCATTTGAAAAAATGTTGCGAAATTTTTCGATGGCTTACATAAAACAATTATATTATGTCGAATGTTTTTTACCCAAAATCAGTAATAAAATTTCTTTGTAAATCAAAAACAATAAAGTAATTAAAATCTAAAACATTTCGTCATAATAAACGAAACCAGTGCAAGCGAGCCTTCTTCTTTAGAAATAGGAAGGTTTTGTTGCCAAACAAATTTATGCACACAGAATCAGATTGGTTTAGGCAACAATTCACATATATTCAAAACTGCGGGAAAAAATCCAGACTTGGCATATATTTTGTTAGCAATTTATCGCGTTTGGTAAAGCAGTATGCGCTAGTTATACACAATAGTTTTTATCACAAATGCACAAAATTAGAAGAGATTACATTTGATTGTATACTTTATTTAACAAATCTAACAAATTTAAATCTAAGCTAAAGCACGCCATCTTCATTGTTGTAATCAAAATTATTACTAATACTAGATTTTAACTAGCTGCTAAATTGTACTTAGAACTACTAAATCTAAAGTTTATTTCATAAAATCCTTTAATTTTAATTGTCGAATATTAACAATTACGAGTAAATTTTCTTAAGTTGATTTAGAAACCAAATTTGTCAAATAAATAGTTGATTACTTTGATTAATTGGAGCACAGTCGGAGTAATATTATATATTTTAGTACAGATCTTATGATGAAGATTGCATGCTTTGTCTATACTTAAAAAATGTTTTCAAAATTTTTTATAAATATTTCGATGTGTACCATTTAGTTTTTCCTGTGCAATAAACATTTTCGGAGGTAACACCTATTATTTCTAAGAATAAAAAATATTTGTATCGGCATATAGGTAACGTTTACATGTTTTTGGTATTTTATTCTAGAATTAAATTGAATATTTTTTGTATATGTGTTTTGTACATTGGCCGCCATTTTGGCCTTCTTTTTAAGATTTAATAATTTATCACCGGATTTGGTTTCAGTCACTATAACTATCTTATAATAAACTCTTTGAACTTTAATTTCCGTTATACAGCACAAGATATAACCTGAAAGCTGGTTTTGAAGGAGATTTTAACCTACAGCGCCCTCTAGGGCTCACATCGATACTTCTTAAACTAAACTAAAAAAAAAATTAAAAAACGTGTCAAACATTTCGAAAAATTGATTTTAATCTTTAAAACCTTTAAAATATATTTATTGTATTCTTCGGGAAATATGCTAACGAAATAGTATTTTTGTAAAAATTTTTTATACACATTAAATTGCCTACAAAATGAAGACGTTTGCAATTCTAGAAATAATTTCTAATTTGTGACCGGGAAGGGGGCAAGGGAGTGGCCAAGAAATTTAAAAAAATTCCAAAATTGTGTTCTGATAGAGTACTATCAATTCCCAAAATTTGGAGAAAAAAAATTGTATGGTTGTTTGAATTGGAATTTTTATGATATCTTTACGTTTTAATACATCTTGAAACTTTTTAGATTAGTTTTAATGGGCAGAAACTGTATGTACGATGACCTAATTTCAACAATAATAGTCGCAATTGATGTATATTGACTATACTTAGAGCCCAGTCCTTTTCTACCGAAATTAGTTAAATTATTTTTTAGTGGTATTCAAACAACGGAAATGAGCCTTTGCAAATAACAAGAATGAATGAATAATGCTATCAAGTTCATTGAACTACCATTTTATAGATCAGTCTCTTTTGATTAAATGTGTATAAACAATTGCTATCATTTTTTTAGTTTTTAAAGAAAATGTGAAAACACTGTTATTTTTTTATGAAATTTATAGTCTTACTAGCGGGACCCGGCGTGCTTTGCTACACCTATAAATAAAGTTTGTGTGTATACATTTTGTCGACGTAGTAGCAATAATTTCAAAGAGTAGTAATGAGAAATGATTTTCTACTTTTTTTTTTAAATATGAATGTAAAAGGATCAGCACTCTAGTGGATCAGCAAAATATAAAAAATTATTGTTATACAGTCAGCGTCAAAAAAAGTGTACAGCAAATAGTTCAACATTTACGGACTAATATATCTTAAAAGAAGAATGGATAAATAAAATACATTTCATTTTTAAAAAGTATATTAAGTATTAGTTTATTTTAACAAAAACAAAAATTCAATTATTTGTTGTTATCCTTGTAATTTTAAAAAAATTTCAAAATGCTCTGATTTTACGCGTCAAAAAAAGTGTACACTCTCACATTGTTTGATTGTTTTTGTTATAACGGGATTTTCGATTTTTTCAACTAATTTTATTTTGCTTTGTTGCATTGTCGATATCTTCGTGTCAAAGATCCGTGCAGTTATTATTATTCCAATAATAATAATTAAATATTATTCAACATGGCCAAACAAACTACAATAGAAACACGTAATTTAGTGGTAAAATTAGCATCTCAAGGCAAATATCTGAGGGAAATTGCTAGTATTATCGACAGAAGTCATAATATTGTGAAAAAATACTATTCAAATTCAAACATTTGAGAAGTGTAGAAGATCTTCCTCGTTCTGGCAGGCCGCCAATTTTGTCAGTTGTGGACAAAAGAGCGATAGCGCGAAGGGTTAGGGTTAATCCCTCTGAAAGTGCAGTCAGAATAGCTGAGAAACTCACAGAAACATTAGGAGCAGGAATAAGTGCCAGTACCGTTTGCCGTGCTCTGCATGAAAATGAGTTACATGGTAGAACTCAGAGAAAAAATCAGTTAATTCTAAGAAAAACCAAAAAAAGCGTCTCGAATATGCAAAAAAAGCATATTTTTATTTTACAAAATGTCTATTTTACACTCGTCACTGAATAACCACTTATTCCAAATAGTAATGTCTTCAAATCGATACTTTTTGCGGCTAAAATAGCTCGTTAACGGAGCCACGCATGATTAATATAGCTAGCAGCGCCATCTGCCGGGTTGATTTGTGCATCTAAATCATCCAGGGCGTCACCCAAACGCATGCAAAAAAATTCATTAAAATCGATCCAGCCGTTTAGGAGGAGATCAGTGACAATCCTACTGCAGCGCCTCTACGTAGCTGATTTATAAATTTAAACCATTCGGGGTGCCACCAAAACGCACACAAAAAAATTCATTCAAATCGGTCCAGCCGTTTAGGAGGAGTTCGGTGACAATACCGATTGCAGCGCCTCTGCCGGGCTGATTTATAAAGTTAAACCATTTGGGGCGCCATCCAAACGTATACAAAAAAATTCATTCAAATCGGTCCAGCCGTTTAGGAGGAGTTTAGTGACAATACTGACTGCAGCACCTCTGCCGGGCTGATTTATAAATTTAAACCATTCGGGGTGCCACCAAAACGCACACAAAAAAATTCATTCAAATCGGTCCAGCCGTTTAGGAGGAGTTCGGTGACAATACCGATTGCAGCGCCTCTGCCGGGCTGATTTATAAGGTTAAACCATTTGGGGCGCCATCCAAACGTATACAAAAAAATTCATTCAAATCGGTCCAGCCGTTTAGGAGGAGTTTAGTGACAATACTGACTGCAGCACCTCTGCCGGGCTGATTTATAAATTTAAACCATTCGGGGTGCCACCCAAACGCACACAAAAAAATTCATTCAAATCGGTTCAGCCGTTTAGAAGGAGTTCACAGTCATACACACGTACAGTAGAATTATATATATAAAGATATAAATTATTTTCTTTATTTAAAATCAGCTTTAATTATAGACTATTTTATTCTTTAAATTTTTTCCCAATATTACAACCTTACGCCTTATCATTAGGTGTAATATTTATATAATATCGATAAAATTATCGATTATTATCGATTTTAATATTATCGATAAAACAATTATTTAAAAATTAACACTAAAAACATAAAACTGACATAATAGTTATTTGTTTCACTAGGACAAAAAATGATGGATTTCGGGACGAGTAAAAAGGTTGCGGTGTGACGCGATAGTGGAGTGCCGCCATTTTGTGAGTTCCAAAATCCATTTTTAGTCCGAGTAAAACATTAATTTTTTTCTGCAACCGTTATTTAATATATTATTCGATAAAATTTGAAAATATCCAACATTTAAATTACATTTTTCTCCAACCGGACTAAAAATTGCAATTTTTGTTTGGATATATTTTACAAAAAAATATATGATTTGTGTATTGCATCTAGTTGTCATGGTAGCAGTTCCAAAAACTAACATTTTTGGTCTTGAAATAAACAATAAACAAATCTATATTTCTACGCAAAACAAAAATCAAAGTTTGAATAGGAAAATATGGAGGGGCTAAAAATCTCACAGCTCTGAGATATCAAGACTTCGGTCTGGGTAAAGGATTTTGATACAGTTTTCGGCAAAAAACTTTCACGAGGACATGGCTTTTAGTTGGGCAGCGATGTATATCAAACATTTAACAAAGAGTACAAGCATTTTTTATATCTGTTTAAAAACTTATTACAAAACTAACACGAAAAAGTAATATCAATACGTTGCCGGCAAATTATAATCAAAATTCCAAAGATATTGTTAAATTAAATAAAATCAAACTTTTTTCAAAATTCCAAAAATATTCCAAAAACTAGAATGAAATCAAATATTTAATTTTCTAAATTCCGATACTATTCCAAAAATTCTTAAAAATTCAAACTTTTCCAAAATTCTAAAACTATTGCAAAAATTATTACAGAAATAGAATTTTTCCAAAATTCTAAAAATATTGCAAAAATTATTACAAAATCAAAAATACAAACTTTTTCAAAATTCCAAAAATATTTCAAAAACTATAAAAAATTCAAAAATTTCCATGTCCAATTTCATTTTAAATTACATTTACGTCATAAAAACAGCTACATTTTTTTTCCCAAAAAATTGGCTAAAACATTAAATGAAATCATTTTTTGACACACTTGACATTATTTTTTGACAAACTTATAATGCCACAATTCTCTATAATAATAATAAAATATCATGTCGTACGAACTATTAATTTTATTTTTTTCTAAGAAAATAGGGTAAAAAATAAATAAAAACCTTTCTTTTGACACACTTGACAACATTTTTTGACAAACTTATAATACCATAATTGTCAATAATCATAATAAAATTTCATTTCAAACAAACTATTTTATTTTTTCCAAAAAATTAGGTCAAAAACTAAATAAAAATCTTTTGACACACTTGACAACATTTTTTTGACAAACTTATAATGCCATAATTCTCAACAATAATAAAACTTCATTTCAAACAAACAATTAATTTTATTTTTTTTCCAAAAAATTGGGTAAAAAAATAAATAATAGTACATTATGATGCTAGGACGTAAAGCTAAAGATTTTGGACGGATGTGGAGTTTGCAAATCGAGGCGCTAGCCGAGATTTGCACCCACATTAAGTCCAAAATAGCTTACGTCCGTGCATCATATACTATTTTTTATTCGCCGCAAGCAAAATATTTTAAGAAAAGTTGTTTATTCTAAATTAAAATTATAAATTTTCATAAATTTTAAAATAAAAATATGAACAAGTAACCTTTGACAAAATATTTAATATTTTTTCCAAATTATTGTGTAGCTATGACAACAAATGATAACAACTATTTTAATTGGATAATGAAATTTTGAATTTAATGGTTGCTGTGATAAAAATTTTTATTTTTCATAGAATTTAAACAAATACAAATGATTTTTGCTTTTTTGGACGTAGCTATGACAACAAAATAAATAGCTGAAAAGTGATACTTTAAAGCCGCAAATCAAAGTAATAAAGTAACACTTTAATATGTAGGCGAATAAAAAAATCTTTCTTTTGACACACTTGACGATTTTTTTGACACACTTCCGGCACAGTTATCAAACACATCGTCATTTCGGCTCTTCCCATTGAGTAAACCTATTTTTAGAAAAAATAAATTTTGAAATCCGTCTAGCGGTTTTCTAGATTTCGTCGGTTATGACGGCCGGACGGACGGCCGACAGACAGACACATATTTTTTTTTTTGCTTTTTTAGAATCAGTAGGTCCTAAAACGTCGAGAAATGCCAAAAAAGTGGGGGTAAGAATTTCACTTTGAGCTCATGAATGTAATACTTAGGTCTTTCAGACCGAAGTAATATATAATTATTTGACAAAAAATTGAAATAATTGGATTTAGTTGGTTGCTTGTATTTAGTTTGAGATGTAAATTAAATATATAATTTAAATATAGAATATTTTCAAATTTTATTAGATAATAGATTAAACAATGGCTGAAGAAAAAAATTTAATGTTTTACTCGGACTAAAACTGGATTTTGGAACACGCTAAATTTCGGTACTCCGCTATCGAGTCACACCGCAATCTTTTCATACTCGTTCCAAAAACTATAAGTTTATGTCGTAGTGAAACAATTAACTATAAATTTTAATCTCAAACTAAATCCAAGCAACCATTTAAATTTTTTGTCAAATAATAATAAATTTCCTAATCAAACTTTGATTTTTGTTTTGCATAGAAATATAATTTTTTTTTTTTAACTACTAACTTGAGAAATCGTCATTATTTACTCCAATGCCCCAATGAGAAGTAATTTTGCTCAACCTGGGTTAATAATAATAACAAAAAATTACCTAGGTTAATAATGACAAATTTTCTTTTATTTTGAATTGAAATGAACAAAAAAACACAAACAAATAATAATTGCATTCCTTTGTTTAGTTTTATTTGTATGAAACTAAACTTCCAGGCTACTTGGTATTT